>CABFWO010000833.1:116756-131045 GCA_902155825.1 Timema genevievae | reverse complement strand
GGGGGGTAGGCATTCTCCTTTGTAACAATTTGCCTCCCCCCTCACCCCCCCAAGATATATTTAAAATTTTCTAACATGAAGCTGAAATCAAACTCTAAATAACATCAAAAATGCATTACATTTTTGAAAATTTGACGGAGAAGACAGTTTCAAATAGCTCATAGAGTCATTTAACTGCCAGAAAAAAAAATCAAGCGAGGAGCACTTTGAATAGCTTCTAGGGCCATCCAAATTTCAAAAATTTCTAGGAGAGGAGCACTACCTTTTAGAAGCATCCAAATTACAAAACCTTTCTGGGGAAGACTACTTCAAATAACTTATAAAAATATAATTTTGAAAAATTGGGTAGGAAGACCACTCCAAATAACTTTTAGGGACATCTCATTTTTAAACATTTACCGGGGATTGGGTGGTGTGAAAGGCAAATCACTGATTTTTATACCCCCCACCCCCCTCGTTTTAGTACCTGTTAGGGTTACACTCATTGTTCTTAGACATTTAAGGGCACAGGTCAAGGAAAATTTAATTTTAAAGAGATAAAACACCATTTGCCGACAGAGTGGATGGTAAGAGAAAATTGAAAATTACAATGTGAAAAACTACCTTTAGTACATCCGTTTGGGTATTCGACCACTGAACTCTTCGCTTAGTATGTAATGAGTTGGCGAATATTAAAATAAAATTACCGTTAGTCGTCCAGTATTCAAACAGTATCGACATTGAGCAAGCAGTGTAGTTAACCAGCAAGTACTCAGTGTAGTTAGCCAGCAAGTATACAAACAATGTAATTAGCCAGCAAGTATACAAACAGCGTAGTTAACCAGAAAGTATACAAACAACGTAGTTAACCAGCAAGTACCCAAACATTGTAGTTAACCAGCAAGTATTCAAACAGTGTAGTTAACCAGCAAGTACCCAAACATTGTTGTTAACCAGCAAGTACTCAAACAGTTTAGTTAACCAGAAAGTATACAAACAACGTAGTTAACCAGCAAGTATACAAACAACGTAGTTAACCAGCAAGTACTCAAACAGTGTAGTTAATCAGCAAGTATACAAACAACGTAGTTAACCAGCAAGTACCCAAACATTGTAGTTAACCAGCAAGTATACAAACAGTGTAATTAGCCAGCAAGTATACAAACAGTGTAGTTAACCAACAAGTATACAAACAACGTAGTTAACCAGCAAGTACCCAAACATTGTAGTTAACCAGCAAGTACTCAAACAGTGTAGTTAATCAGCAAGTATACAAACAACGTAGTTAACCAGCAAGTACCCAAACATTGTAGTTAACCAGCAAGTATTCAAACAGTGTAGTTAACCAGCAAGTACCCAAACATTGTTGTTAACCAGCAAGTACTCAAACAGTGTAGTTAACCAGCAAGTATTCAAACAGTGTAGTTAACCAGCAAGTATTCAAACAGTGTATCCAACCAAAATTTTCTCAAACAAAGTAGCTAATTATTCAGCCAGTAATATTAAAAGCATGTATCCACTCAGCCAAGTCAGTAGCAAAAGTAAAGATGATAGACATAATGAAACTAAATACCAGGCTAATGTGTATATAATACCGGTGTAAGTGGGACGGTCCCTCATGCGTCCCTGGGGCCAAGCTACTTGGTATGCGGCCATCTGCATGTTATCAGATGATTACTGCGCTACACACTCGGCCCAAGGGAGCTACTGTACAATTCTAACACACGCTGCACCACCGTGGACCACTCAGGTATTAACGGGCTCGTGTCCATCAGCCATACTGCCCGCCAGAAGACCCGGGGATCCAATCCCGAGGAGGGCTAGTAATGGTTTTACACGTGAACAGGAGGAATATCACACACTATTGCCCAATCTTTTTTATATGGGCTTGACATTCCCTTAAGCCGGGATCACGATCAAACCATTCCCTTATGTCGGGATCACGATCAAACCATTCCCTTATGTCGGGATCACGATCAAACCATTCCCTTATGCCAGGATCACGATCAAACCATTTCATTATGAGGGGATCATTATCAAAAATTCCCTTAAGCCGGGATCACGATCAAACTATTCCCTTATTCTAGGATCACGATCAAACCATACCCTTATACCAGGATCACGATCAAACCATTCCATTATGCCGGGATCACGATCAAACCATTCCATTTTGCCGGGATCACGATCAAACAAAACGTTCACGTAACGTTACGTTCACTTGAGGTAAAGAAACTAATGTGTGATCAGGATTCACGAAACGTAAAGTAGCATTTTATTTGATTTATGTAAGGTATTTAACGTGCACTCTCTGAACCGACTGATTATGTCAGCACACGAGAATTTCTATGAGCGAGAGCGAAAGGGCCTACCAATTTTGCCAGGAAAGGTGTTTTCACATACCTTCCAGGGTTATTTTACACGCCACAATCGACATAGGACCAACGGCTTTACTTCCCCTCCAAAAGAAGTTGTGCTACAGATTTTTATCGTTCAATAAAAAATCCGTCAACCTTGGTTGGGTTCGAAAACACAAATACCAGGTCCTGAGGCGAGCACTTTACCCTAAGACCACCGAGGTTAACCGTAACGTAACAACTCGAGCACTATACAAAAAAATGAATTTGAACTGTTAAAAAAAATACTAAAATTAAATCCTATCACTTAGGGCTGATTAGGCTGAAAGTACTTGCAACAATATCATCTTTAATGGATCTACAAAATAAAGTGTAACAAAAGACCACGACGTTTTAGAGTTCTCGAGACGCGGACAAACTAACCTAAGAAGTTGTCTGCCTGCATTCCATAAACACAAATGAAGTATTAAGTAGCCGTCTTGACGTTGATCGCAACATGATTGGCTAGCTAGAACACGTGGTACCCTTCACTTGACGTTCACGTGACGTAAATGTTCTCCATTGGACAACCTTTACGTTACGAAGTGAACGTTAAGTTGATTGTAATCACGGCATTAGCCCTTTTCATTATTTTTTTTACTTTTTCTCATCTCATTGTAAAAAAAAAAAAGTAAAAAAACCTACTTTTTGGGTTTATTTTTACTTGAAAGTTTAACAAGGGTTAATACCAACTTAACCTAATGACGAGTAGGATAGTTATAGAACATTGGCTTGGGCGGAGGAAGGTTAAGGTGGGAGTGTAGGAAACGCCAGTTTTATTATTATTATTAGCACCGCGTCTTACTACCCGTTCGGGTTATATGCACTTACGCTAATGTGTAATGGTAGGGTGATTGCGAGATGAAATGGAGGACCTACAGTTTAACGTGGGATCCGAACCACGGTGGAGGCCTGGCATTCTTCACATTCACAAGTTGTGATTAATACACGTCTTGTCAGAGGTGAAGGAAGGGTTCGGCAATCAGATAAATCTGTGCCGGGAGCGAGGTTTGAACCCCGGACCCTCAGCACAGAAGTCTGACACCTTACCCCTAGACCACCAGGTCACCTGAAACGCCAGTTAAGGGCAGTATTATTTTCTTCAGTAGAAACATAAACAGTTATTGAATATCTGTCAATAGTGTTCTGAAATTTAATGACAACCTTTTCTCTTCTTATAAAAAGTTTATCACATAATGCCACTATGCTCATGACAGATATTCTACANAAAAAAAAAAAAAAAAAGGTTGTTATAAAACTGGAAAACACTTGACTTTTCTCCACTACCCTTACGCCCAACCTTAAATCAGGTTAAATACCGGCCAAGGGGCTTCAAAAACCCGAGATCATTCTCAACTGTTGCCGAATGCAATGTCAGTTTAACGTCTTTGATCTCTTGGGCGCCACTGGAGATTGTGTACTTTATAGTAAGGGGATCTTAAGTAAAGTTAATTAAATAATAATAATAATAATAGCACCGCGTCTTACTACCCGTTTGGGTTATACGCTTAAGTACTAATTACTCTAATGGGTAAGGAATTGAGAAGGTTGAATTTAGAGGAAGTGAACCCACATTTGTGTGGAGGGAGAGTGGAAAACCATTCAGGAAAAACCACCCCCAGTTCACCCGACCGAGATTCGAACCTCGATCTCCCCGTCCTCAGCAGTCTGGCTCAACAACAACCAGTGCGTTAGCCAACTACGCCACCGAGGCGGGTAAAGTTAATTAAAGTTTAGTAAGGTTGCCTCACACAGTGTCATGATCGTAAAGCGTAGAACTTAAGATATGGGCCAAACATGTTTGGGAGGCTTTGGTTCAAGCCCTGGGGGCATCAAAAATGTAATCTACTATTTGTGAGATTCTGGTGTTAGCGACCACAGTGATTGCAAAACAACAATAGTACCAGTGATAGTGAGGACTAAGGAGTGCTACAGAAATATAGATTAATACATATAATTATTTATATTTTTAGCCAAAGAGAGTTTTTTTAAATTTATAACTCTTAGCACATTGACGCACGCTATAAGTGAGCTTCAAAACACTCGTAGGTTATCTCACAGCTTGTACCGGTGGCCACGCGGTCTAAAGCATCTGAATCACAATAGACTGGAGTGTCAATGGTAAGAACCTAAGGTTCAAGTCTCAGCCGAGTGCACCGGGGATGTTTTATCATATGTGATTTTTTTTATCACCGCGTCTTACTACCCGTTTGGGTTATACGCACTTACGCTAATGTGTAATGGTAGGATGATTGTGAGATGAAATGGAGGACCAGTTTAACGTGGAATCCGAACCACGGTGGAGGCCTGGCATTCCTCACATTCACAAGTTGGTGATTAATACACGTCTTGTCAGAGGTGAAGGAAGGGTTTTGGCAATCAGATAAATCTGTGTCGGGACCGAGGATTGAACCCCAGACCCTCAGCACAGAAGTCTGACACCTTACCCCTAGACCACCATGTCACCCGTCTTACTAATTAATTACACTAATGTGTCAGGGACGATGAAGGTTGAATTTAGAATAAGTGTACCCGTCATTGCGTGTAATGAGAGTGGAAAAACATTTAGGGAAAAACACCCTCTGTGCACTCTACCGGGATCGAACCTCTATCTCCCCGTCAACAGCAGTCTAGTCTATTGCAAGAGTGACACCTTAAGATCACGCCGCCACCAAGGTGGGTGACATTGCAGTCGCTCCCATAAAAAGTTGCCAACGTGACCTCAAATAAAATATGTTTTTTCGAGGGCACATGCTCATGTTCGGGTTATGCACTCTCTCGAATCGCTTTTAATTTCCCACGCCCAAGGAATGAAAAAGGGGAAGGGGTACCCGTGGGGGAGGGGGGGGGGGTTGAGGATCATGAACTATAAAAACCACTCAACTTCAAGTGAACTACTACTGGTGCCTGTATGGCTGAGCTCCACTTGCGCGACGAACCAGTTCAGAAACGGAAACTACGCACATAAAAGGTAGGCCTAAAACATTACTCAAAGCACGCTTCCGGTCCGCATTAAATTTGAGCTAATTAATCATCATACTATACGAAAATAAATTTTAGTTGTTTCAACTAGGGGTGTGCGAGATCGACTTTTATGGTTCGAGACGAGAATTTTAGAATCCCTTACTTCGAGACGAGAACGGGAATTAAAAATGTAAAACTAGTTATTTCTAGATTTGCTAATATTACGTACCTTAAAACAATGACAATATTTAATTTGTTAAATGAATACATAGGCCCTAAAAGAAGAAATTTAAACAAATATAAATAAAGTTGAAAATTTATTCAATGTTTAATACTTTAGCTATAACTTGGGTTACTTGAATTATAAATATTTATAACACACATATTAAATCTGAATTTAATTCTAGAATAGGTTGATGTACATATTTATATTTAAATAATAAAGAAAACACGAGAAGCAAGTTTAAAAGTAAATTAAATTAGGAAAAAAAGCAATTTCCAAACTTTTCGGGATTACAGAAAATGTTTCCCGACAACTGTGTCGGGAACGAGAAATAGTTTTTCCTACGGGAATCCCAAAATTCGGGAGCCCCACACACCCCTAGTTTCAACCATAATACCCCCACCCCTTTTTTCCAACGACAGAATATGCCATAGAATGCTCGCCTCTGACCCGGAAGGCCGATGGTTTGTACCCAACCAGGAGGCAATATTCTTTAAAACAATTAAAAAAAGACCCCTTCACTACAACGATAATAATAATATTGATAGTAATGGAGTGTCTGGACTACATCAATCTATAGCTCAGTTTGTAGAAAGATTAACCAGTACACCTACTAATGTACCGTTGCCCAGAGGACGCCCAAATGTACTAATAGTACATCCTTTTCGTGGAGGCTCTTTCCATGTTCCGATGAGGTGAGATAATAATAATCATGAATATGACGGGGTAAAGCCAATGAAGATCTTAACCTAACTCAAGCCTAATAAACCAAACCCAGGTGATAGTGGGAATTATTTCTCTTTCGATAAAAATCCTATGGTACCAGCCGGAAATTGAACCCGTGATATTTGAGTCAGCAGCCAGGAGCTCTGACCACTATACCACGAGGCCAGCTAATACAACGATTATTGACGTCTCAATGTGTTAATCTAAGCAGTAATGAAGAGAAGGGTAGATTAGAGTAAGTACACCCGCACCATTATAGAGGGAGGACAAAAAATAGTATGGCCAAAAACCACACCTTGGTAATCAACCATCTCAATACCCGGATCCAAACCCCGACCTGCCAACCAGCGTGTAATGATAATTCAACCGTCTTAGACCGCTCGATCACCGGTTCAGCGTGCTGTTCCCCACCTTTATTTAGGACAAACGTTGGTGTATTTAAAAAAAAACTAATTCCTTTCCTTCAGGTCGAACAGTTTTAAGTCCCCGGTAAAGACACTTAAGCGTATCTAAAAAAAAAAAAGTTTCCCCAAAATATGTTTGATGGCATATTATCGAGTATGGGCCGATCTTTCAAAGGGGAAATAATAATAATAAAAAAATCAATCTATTTGACCCCCTTTTTCTTGCACTCCCGAAGAGAGTAAACGATATCCTTACTTATCATTACGAGCCATAAAAGAACAAATTGCCCCGTTCTACGACTGATTAATTCGAGCCGGGCCCGGGCTAAATGAGTAGGTGTAAGGGAGTCACGTGGTATACCGGGAACAGTACACTTATTAGTGTCGTTATTATTATACAAGCTATCAGATTGATTCCGTGACCGGCCGGGACTTCGGTTTCACGTCGTTTATTACAGAGCGATCAGGTTCCCAGCGGAGAGCCACTTACCTCATACACACTGTCCCAATACACCCTTCGTACTCCCATAGATGATCCACAATGGTCGTTTTTCTTTACAAGCATTGGATGCGTTCACACTGATCTTGACTAACTACGATTTGATCCTTTCTAATAAGCTGCGGCATAGTGGAACAAGTAAAGGTAATCTTGTTATATTTCAGGGTAAACTAAGGGTAGGCCTACATTGAGCTTACCTTGAAAGGTAAGTAGTTTTACTTAACTGATTATACTATGACCCTGTATTTAAGCTACATAATATTACAGTATAACCAAGCAAAGTAAGTAGCCGCGACATTATTCAAGCATTGGGCAGCCAAAAGAAAGCCAAGGTGCCATGGCCACGACATATTTCAAGCATTGGGCAGCACAGAGAAAGCCAAGGTACCAAGACCACGACTATTCCAAGCATTGGGCAGCTCAGAGAAAGCCGTAGTGCAACAACCACGACACATTTCAAGAATTGGGCAGCCCAGATAAAGCCAACGTGCCATGGTCACGACATATTTCAAGCATTGGGCAGCCCATAGAAAGCCAACGTGCCATGGTCACGACATATTCCAAGCATTGGGCAGCCCAGAGAAAGCCAACGTGCCATGGTCACGACATATTCCAAGCATTGGGCAGCCCAGATAAAGCCAACGTGCCATGGTCACGACATATTCCAAGCATTGGGCAGCCCAGAGAAAGCCAACGTGCCATGTCCACGACATATTCCAAGCATTGGGCAGCCCAGATAAAGCCAACGTGCCATGGTCACGACATATTTCAAGCATTGGGCAGCCCATAGAAAGCCAACGTGCCATGTTCACGACATATTCCAAGCATTGGGCAGCCCAGAGAAAGCCAACGTGCCATGGCCACGACATTTTCCAAGCATGGCGCACTCCAGAGTAGGCGGAGGTACATTATCCACGATATATTTCAAACATTGATCACTCCAGAGCACGCCGGAGGGGCGGTGCCCCTTCTGGGTCCACATGATCTGGGGCTATATTCCCCGCCCGTGACCCGGAGAGTAGTGTACCGACGATGAACGCTCGGATCAGATACCGGTTGTTTTGTCAAGAGCGGGGAGGGAGACTCAGGTAACGTTGTTCTCACTTCCTTTATGACAGTCCGGCACGACACCCGGTTACACGTCACAGCGCCCCGTTTTGTTCCGGGGGACGGTATATTACTCTAGAACAATTGCCGAGGAAAGTTGTGAACAAAACTAGCTTGCCTACCTTCAAAACAGGCCATCACTCTGACACATGCATGTTATGAAGAGAGTTTTATTGAATAATATGTTTCTGGAATCCCGAGTCTTACATTTTCTTTCGAATCTCGAATCAAAATTCGAGTCCTCTAATATTTAAAATTGAACAAATTTAGCTAAAGTGAGAATATTTAAAATTTAATTAAAAGGAAAGTTGTTCAAGGCATGGAGCCAATGACAAAATTATAGTTGGTTTGTCATGTATATTACGTCATACACAACAAAAATTAACTTTTTTACTATTCATTAATTGTGCTAATATGTTAGGGATTAGGAAAGTTGAAAATTTAGAGGACGTGTACAACTATTTGCGTTGAGGGAGAGTGGAAAATCATTTAGATAAACATACTCAGTACACCCGACCGGGATTCAAAACCCGATACACCCCATCATCGGCAGACCCGTCTATTGCGAGAATGACGCCATAGACCATGCGTCCACCGAAGTAGGTGATTATTCAATCCATTTATAATACAGTTTTGTCTTATTTTTGGTCCTTTTTGCCAGTCTTTCAACCACACAAATATAATTACTCCTACCAATTGATTAAAATTATTGTTATATCAAGTAAAGGTATTCATAATTAATATATTCGAGATATATTCTTGAGATTTTTACGAATCTCACATCTCTTGAATACCATAGGATTCGAGCATCCCATTTCTACTTATGATACATGTTTTGTTGACATAACAGTTCACAATTATAAAATATTTCTAAGGGAAATTAACACTCTAGCGATCATTACGATCACACACCTTGAGTACGCGGAATTAAAAGGAAATATCAACTTTTAAATGCGTTTTTGCGACCAGGAAGTAAGTATTCTAATCCCGACCAAGTTTACAAATTATTTTCCTTCTCCCCACTACAATACCGTTCAGTTAAATATTTTTTTTTTTCAGTCTTTATAACAAGATTGTACACAATAAATAAAATATTACACCAGTAGATGTGTTTAGTCTAATTTTCAACACATAGTAATATCAACAATTTCTTGACTACTTGTCATGCCCATTCTGGAATTTGATAACCAATTTCTTTTTTTGTTTTAAAAGTTTATAATCAAATGCAAATAATATGTTCATAGGAGAAGGGCCTATTCAAGAACTGTTGAGACTACTGTGTGCTAAAAACTAACCTAAATGTATTTACTGAAACAAATTTTGATGAAAAAACAAACAAAGAATCCTAACTAAAATTGCAAAAATAAAAACCATAGATCATGTTCTCTCTCAACCCAACAATAATTACCCGAAAAACAACCGATGTTATTATGTCCCTCCCTATTCAGCGGTTCCGAATTCATCTAAAAGCAGATAATGTCGTTTCCGACAAGCTAGGAGCAGGGTTGACAACCCTTTCCCGAAAGCCGCTTGCGCCCATGGAGGACGGAACCACAACTAACAAGATGGACGCGCTCCAGACACGAGCTATTTGTCATGCCGTGGAGATGCATCACAGCGCACAGAAGACCAACTCCCTCCCCCCCCATAAAAAAACCCCACAACAGTTTCGANCCCTAATGATAACACATGAGCGTGACGAGGGAATGAAAAATTCCTAACGATAACGAGTCAGCGTGGATATGGAATGGAGAATCCCTAGTGATAACGCATTGGCGTGAAGAGAAAAGGAAAAATACCTAGTGATAACGAGTTAGCGTGGAGGGGGGAAGGAAAATTCCTACTGATAACACCTTAGCGTGAATAAATAAAAAAAAAGTCCCTTGTGATAACGATTTAGCGTGGAGATTGAATGGAAAATCCCTAGTGATAACGCATTAGCGTGAAGAGAGAAGGAAAAATCATTAGTGATAACGAGTTAGTGTGGAGGAGTGAAAAATCTCTAGTAATAAGGCAATTATTTTGTCAGTGATAACACGTGCTTACAAAAAGCCAGTACCTGCCTCAGTAATTATGTTAATATTCATCCGTCTAACAATTTATTAATACCCTTATTGTATAATGTGACGTTAATTTAAAACCCACACTTCAATTTAAATTAAAAACAAGACCATCAAGAATCTAAAGGAAGTCTGTAGCCTTGATAGTCTTCGGATGAATAAGTGTTCCAAAAGTTAAATTGTAGTCAGAAAGTGGTATCAGCTGTCCCTAACACAGGAACATGTACAAAGCCTGTGAAATAATCAATACTAAACATCATTATTGGTTCCAACATGTATAACTTTTGTAGAAAGGAGTATTTTATATACAGTCCTGGTTTAGTGAGGAAAAAACTTATTTGAGATCTAAAAAAGTAACTAAATACTCTTTCACGTATTAATTCGTCAACTAATTAGATCCGGAGCTGTCGCTTTTTATGTATATTATCAATAACTATAAAATAACACAAATAAAAGAGTTAAATAAATGTTATCAATGTTGGCCGCAAAGATATGATTGTATTTTTAACAGATGTTCCAAAAGTTTATTCGTAAGAAAATCAAGGTTTATTTCTGGATTTGTGAACCGTTTGACAGGAAAATAATTTGAAGCTCCATTATAATTGTAGCTTTTATATTCTCAATATTAAAATTAACTTTGGTTAAGGTCATTCGACCGTCAATATTATATTTCACAATTTTAACAAGTGTTATAATTATAAGATATATAAATAGTGATTCAATTATTTCAAATCATTACAGTTCATGAGTTAGCATTTAAGAAGTCAAACTTGGTATTTTATGTTTTTTCCATAGGCCCTACCATTGTTAAGTTTTTAATGTTTGGGGCTAAAATACTATAAATTCATATGAGATGTAGGCCTACACAATGAGATATTTCTTTGTCAAGATAAAATTTCTAATGTATGAGACTGGAATTTAGTAGGATCTAGACATTCATTGTACACAATGAGATAGATATTAATAATATTAATATTTCAATGAAATATATCATTGTGTACATCTCATATGAATGTTTAGATCCTACTAAATTTCAGTCTCATACATTAAAATTTTTATTTTAACAATGTTAGCCTAATCGAAAAGCTTGAAATAGAAACTATTACCCCTTATAGCTCGTGAAGCGTGTAATGATTTGAAATTATTGAATCACTATTTCTAGCTTATAATCATACAATTGTTCAGTAAAATCTATATGGTCGAATGACCTTAAGTGCAAGAGAGAGTGAGCATATTTTAACTTCACCATTTGTTGAAAAGCTTATTAGTCAATAGATATATATGTAGTTAACAAACTAGTTTAAAATCGACGTTTAAATTAATAGTTTTGAATTCTAGTAACTAATTAATTCAGACCTGAAGATGGCGTAACATATTACACCAAATCATGTCGTCTTAGAAGACTAAAGCTCAAATAAGAAGGAAATAAAAGAATAACAAGGAAGATTTAATTTTATCATTTATTAATCCTTACCAAATAAATATAAACGTATTAAAAAAATTAATATGGAGTTTTGATGGACAGCCGAGGTACATTAATCGTACATAGTATACTATTTAATTTGATGGGTTTTCAACAGGAAACTTGAAAAAGTATTCTATGATCGGAAACTGAACAAGGGTTTCACTTTTACAAAGGTGTATAATGAACGGAATACAGTTTCAAATACCAATAAGGCTCGTTAACTTGGTAAAGCTACTTTACCCTAAAACAAAACGCTGAGCAACGCAAAAATAAAATAAAAAGAGAGAACAAAATACTGTGTATCTAGTATCGAATAAAATTTTATAATTGAGTTAGCTACATAAAATTAACACTTACATAAAAACATTAAACCTTGACTTGATCAAATAGCAAACCTAATAGTCAATATAAAAAAAAGGAATATTGCATTTACAGATTTGTTTTTGTTCTGTCGGTTATAAAG
The DNA here is from genome assembly GCA_902155825.1 of Timema genevievae. NCBI lineage: Eukaryota > Metazoa > Arthropoda > Insecta > Phasmatodea > Timematidae > Timema > Timema genevievae. The sequence goes on along the minus strand of CABFWO010000833.1, from coordinate 118,762 downwards.
TGACCAAATAAACAATACAATATACATACAGTTACCAGCAAAACTACTAAAAACTAGCTATCAACATGATTTTTTAATAATAAAGAATATCACAGTCCGACACCTTAGCAAAGTCGGTAGCGTGTCTGCCTAATTAGCTATGGGGGGTGGGGGGTGGTCCCGGGTTCAATTACCAGCATTATCTTTTTTTTTAATCGTCGATGGAATTGGGATTTGGAAGGCTGGATGTTGTGTCTGTTGTCTGTTCTAGATTTAAATGGATTATTAAGTCATGCACTCATATCATTAGTCGGTCTAGAAAGTGCACTTTTTTTATCCTTTTTTTTTTTGGCACCGCGTCTTACTAACCGTTCGGGTTGTACGCCTATGTACTAATTACGCTTGTGGGTTAGGTATTAGGAAGGCTTAATTTAGAAGAAATGCACCCAAATTTTTGTGGAGGGGAAGTGGAAAACGGTTTAGGAAAAACTACCCTCAGTGCACCCAACCGGGATCGAACCCCAATCTTCCTAGATTCAGCAGTCTTATCCATCACGATAGTAGCACGTTAGACCACGCGGACACTGAAGCAGGTTGTACTTTATTTACCTATAATAATAATAATAATAATAATAATAATAATAATAATAAAAATAATAATAATAATAATAATAATAATAATAATAATAATAAATAAAAAAAAGATTTCCAAGGGTGTGGAGCAACCAAAAATATATATCGCATTCTGTGTATGCTCCACCAAGATTACTTCTCTATCTTTTAGTGTTCGGTTTATTTTTCGTTTGACCTATTTTCCTTCTTTCTCTCTCACTAACCCAGTCCGCTAATCTAAAAGGCGGTAGTGGTGAGAAAGGATGATAGAGCAAAGAGAGTAGAGGCACCCCAAAACTTTAGCGCGTAAGATGGTCCAAGTGAGATCTGGGCTCCCCAAACCGCGTGTGATGGGCTCATGTCTTCCAAGACACCACGGCGTGTGGCATTATGGGGAATCTTCCTTCTTCACCCTCCACTTCTTTATCTCCCTAATCTACCACCCTTTTCTAGTGTAATGACATGTCGTAAACATTGAGCCCTTCTTACGACGTTACCAGACCATCGCGTCGCCTAAAACTCTCTTGTTAACTTTCTAATCTTGGAAACTTTTGGACGGCTAATTTCTTACTGTAAGGTCGTAAAAAAAATACTTGAAAGGAAATTATTATTAAAATAACTTACTACTTATTTTATATTCAAGGCGACTTGATCATTGAAAGGTACACATGTATTGTTATGTTTGCATGTTTTTGCAGATTATAAAGTAATTGAACCAATTTTATAACAGAAGCGCAAAGTTATTAAACAGGGTTTTTAAATGTTCTTAGGAAGTTACGTACATGTTTTTCGACGAGAACAAAATGTGTTTAGGCAATTGAGTTTTTTTAGTTTGTAAAAAGGTCACACACATTTTCAAACCAGGTGATTAGACTATAAAGTTAACTCTCGTAAACACGATACACCTTTAACACGGTTTCTTGCGCATAGTCCTACTGAGTAGTAACCTAAAACCTGATGCTAAAAACATTTATTTTTTAACACACGGTATTGCTGCTAAATAAACAAAAATTCTGCTGTAAGACTCTTTTAAGAGCCCGTCTTCTTTCCACGGATATCGCGAGGTAGGTTTAGTCCACTTGTGCTAGTCAAATTTTAATAGGAAGAGCCTTATCTGACATCTAGAAATTTACTAAACCTACTTTCGCGTGTTCATAAGTTATGCCATGTGGTTTGCAGCTCTGGCCATTTTTATATATTATAATCAACATCTATAAATGAAGACAAATAAAACACTAAAATGTTACCAATTTTGGTCGAAAAAAAAAGTATTTTCTAAAAGGTCCTTCCTAGGAAAATTGGACTGTATCTTAATCACGTAAATGCTTGGAGAAAAATTGTTTTAATTACTAATCCCGAAATGAAAGAGCGATAACTTTATAGATTATTTTGACTTCTGAAACGAATTTTAGTTC
>CABFWO010000833.1:102037-116689 GCA_902155825.1 Timema genevievae | reverse complement strand
ATATTTGTAATGCTAAGTAATTTCATATCTCAAATAGTTTCGGAGCTATTATAAAAAATGTTAATTTACGCATCAGACCGGAGCCCTTAAAGCCATTTTGCCGAAATATTGAGAGTAGCCATTTTGTTTGGAATATTTATTAATGTTCATAAATGAAATTTAATCAAAATCGTTAGAGCCGATTTTGAGAAAATCGACTTTTTCTCTTTTTTCCCTTCAGTAAACTACCCTTAATTTTAGGGGTAGATATCAAATTCCAAAAACCCCTCGGGGCAACCCTATGAAAACCCCAGATATCAAGTTTTAGCTCAATCGGTAAAATAGTTTAGGCTCTAGTTGGAGGTACAGACAGACAGACAGACAGACAGACGGACGGACGGAAATTCAAAAACAACTTTTTCGGATTTAGGAAGTCATGAAACGTCAAAATTCATCAAAATCTCGAGTTCGATTTTTTTGACGATCACCATACTTTCTCTAACTGTAAGATAGAGAGAAAGTAAAAAGGTCGCAGATTTTATCCCACTATTGTAAATAATAAGCTTGTTTTTATTGCAACGTCTATATTAAATCAGGGAATATTTATTAGTGACCAACAGAATACAATACTGTACATACTGTTTAGTCTATCCAAGGGTTATTGGTTCACATTTCAACATGTTAATAAAACCAAAATGTATTAATTGGGACGTCAGAACATTTCGGGCACTAAAAGCAGTCTGACAGCTCACAATCAGATTGCAATACGAGAACAGTAAACAAACGAGAACAACCAACAATTAATTATATCATGTGGTCTATTTTGTGTGTGTGTGTGTGTGTGTGGTTTTTTGCGATATAAATAATTGCTATACATTCGACAAACACCCCAGTAACTTATTTAAAAAAAATAGGGTAGAGCTAGAAAGAGAAAAAAAGAGAAAGAACCAAAGAGAAAAAGAGAAAGAACCAAAGAGAAAAAGAGAAAACCATCAATAGTTTTTTTTTAAAAGTCTTCCAATAACATTTATCGCAAGTTACACTAAAGAATCATAAACTAAAAGGTAATGACAAAACATAGGCGAAGACCACGCCTTTCCCCTCCCCATTCACGAAACAAAGACCACGCCCCCTTTCTTAAACCCCCGCCAATCACGTACGAACAATCGTAGGGGGATAACGTCACGTGGTGTATGGAATGTTGACGAGATCCATCAGAGATTGCAATACTTCGTAAAACTTATTTACACTCCTACAAGTCTACAGCTTAGAAAATACAAATATATATTTTTTGCAGTCAACATTAATAACATTTTACTAGAGCTTAATTTTAGTGTTATTTCATAGGTATTGCCTCTATGGTCTAGTGGTTAGAACTCCTGGCTACAGATCTAGAGGTCCCTGGTTTGATCCCCGGCACTTCCAGAAATTTTCTATAAAACAATGGGTCTGGAACGATGTAGATGTGGATTCAGTTGAATGAATCAGTAACAGAGAGATTTAATTTTAACGTTATCTATCAAAAGTGACAAGTACAGATAACATGACTTGACGTATGACGAAAACAGTCATGTAAAGAAAACCTTCACGGGTGGATACGCGAACTAAATAAGGCGTCAATCTCGTTTGGTCTGGTTTGCCAGTGACGTGGAAATCAGGGTTTTAATTTTTGAACGAGTGTACTGAAGGGTAATTTTTCCTAATAGGTACATCAGTCTCTTACCCCTCCCTTCCCCCGACACAAATAGAGTACATTTCCTCTAGATTTTACCTTTCTCATCCCTAGCCCATAAGTGTAGCCTAAACAAGTGAATAGCCTTGAACGGGTGCACAATAAAACACTTTTTTTTTATGTCACAGTCCCTACCTCCCTGCCACAGGTGTGTTGAGGGAAACTACAGTAGCCCCATGGCTTCTTTGGTGCTGACTGACAGTTCACAGCTGACTTCTGACAGTCAATATTTAGGTATATACCTAAATTTTGACTGTCAGAAGTGAAAGCTGCTAAACACATGTTTTTTGCAGATCATATGGTTCGGCGTAGGGATACATAATTTGGTCTGGTAGTTTTTCAAAGCCGTCAGCTGTGAGCTGTTAGCACCAAAGAAGCCATGGGGCTACTGTACATATCCTCGAGAAGGTAAAGCTATCAGTTGCGCGGTCTAGCAGTGTCTTTTATCCCAGCTGCGGAGATTAAAAAACAAACGCTGACACACCGTGCCATCAGATCTTCAGGACAACAGTCATCATCAGCGGGATGGATGAGAGTCTGCCGGCCATTATACTAATATAGTAAGGGCCTATATATTCTGAGGTCCACCAATCCCCCTTTCGACCTCAAGTGCTCGTTATTCGTAACCGCTTTTAGGTCTTACTAGTAAAAGCAGCTTTATACTGGCGGCCAGTAAACTTGCCTCATGTGACCGAGGATTAGGAGTCACTCGGACACAAAATGTCTGTGCACTTGGGTAATGTCGCTAGTAAGAGACGGTTGGACTCTTGGAATAGCGCACAGCTTCTTTTCAGGAATATTTAAATTGTTTTCCATATTAATAAAATAATATGTTCAATAATGAACAATCTCGTTTATGTTATTATTTATCAAGTAAACATAATTTTTTTTATTTAGCACCGCGTCTTACTATCCGTTCGGGTTGTATGCTTAAGTAATAATTACTCGAATGGGTTAGGAATTGGGAAAGTTACATTTAGAGGAAGTGAACCCGCATTTGCGTGGAGGGATAGTGGAAAACAATTTAGAAAAAACCACCCCCAGTTCACCCGACTGAAATTTGAACCTCGATCTCCCCGTCCTCGGCAATCAAGCTAACACAAAACTAGTGCGTTAGCCAACTACGCCACCGAAGCGGGTTAGGTAAACATATAATCTAAATCTCCCGAGACTATAGTCTATTATAAATACCGCCCTAAGGGGCCCATTCACGCGGTGATATTGAAGCAACAAGATTGACAATTTGATTAATCTGAAATTGCTAGGAGATTAAGTTGCTCTACCAGCTCCCCATTCACTAGACGACAAACAAGTGATTTAGTTGTCAACCGATCTTTCGTCCATCTTGTTTTTATAATTTCTAGCCTTCTGTGACGTGTGTACATACATTCACATATTTATTGTTTTCAAGCGATCCTACTCACATTGAACGTAAGGTGGTATGGTAGGAAATGGAAGTTAAAATCTATATTTTTGCAATTTTTATGCAAAAAAAAACGTTTTTTGAATATTAAAAATAAGATACTGCTCTTATAATATATAGATTTAGTTTAATTTTCTACACACGCTGCTATCAACAGTTCTCTAATATTTGTAACGGGCATTGTGGGATTTACCTAGAATATTTATCCGTATTTAAATAGTTTATGATCTAATGCCATTATTCTACTGAAGCAAATTTGATTTATTTTGGCAAAAAAAAAAAAAAAGGATTTTTGTCTTAAGCTCTGCATAAATAAGATCTTCACTCTCGTTTCCTTCCTTTCATCACAAGTTTAGCTAGGAGGTCAAACAATCAGGTTGCCAACGTCCAACCACTGTGAAATCTGCTTCAAGGTGACGGCGAATGCGATCGGATTTAAAGGACAAACCACCAATCAAAATATCTCCTGCACTCTGGTTGTGTTTGCCTAGCGACTGTGAGGTATTTGGAAAATTTAGTCGAAAGCGACGTAACTGTCAGCCCGGTTGCTTCAATATAGTCTTGTGAATGGGCCCCTTAAGGTGGGGTGCTAGTGAGCGCGAGTTTAGTGCATTAATTTTGCAGTTTTTATAGCATTAACATTTTTTGGCCAAAATAAATCAAATATTTCTTCTACGGAAACACAGAGTTTAGTTTTCTGCACATGTTAATTTCAATAGTTCTTGAATATTTGTCAAAGGTGTCCTGGAATTTAATGACACCTTTTTTTCTTTATTTAAAAAGTTTGTCACCAAATGCCGCTATGATCATGACAAATATTCAAGAACTATTGAGATTAGCATGTGCAGAAAACTAAACTCTTTGTGATTTTATAGAATAAATATTTGATTAATTTGGCCAAAAAATGTTTATGCTATAAAACTGCATAATTAACCAAATTAATGCACTGAATTCGCGCTCACTTGCACTCCACCTTAAAAGACGCGATTATTTTCACCACCTGCGGTCATCGCCTCATTGTGAATAAGATTCACGCAAGTTTTAAACGGGGAGGGGGAAGAAGAGAAGATTATGAGCATCCTGGGAGGGCGTGGGTGGATTGGACATTGCTTCCTCACCCCCCGCCAGAGATAGATTTGGCACTTCTACCTTGCACGACGATTTCCCTCTGAAAGTGGATTGGGGACTGCTACATCGCACCATAGTTTCTCCCCCAAACCTTGCTCCCCCTTTAACCGATAATTAATTAATTTTTACCACTGACATACTTTACAAAGTAGCGCTCAGTTATGCACGGCTTATACTGTACTAAAGACTGCTAGCGATTTATTGTAATCATTTTCAATTAATGTTCTATTATCTAATCCTATATATAGCGAAGTACCCAATCCACCGGTTAACATTTCCTTCTAGTTGAGTCTACGGTGGTCAATCCAACCAAACGCCCGAAGAGAAGTCACGCAGTCCAAAGCTCACATTTAAAATCAGACTGGCTGTGAATGGAAAGGTCGAGGTTCGAATCTAGATCAGTCATCTTAGGTGTCCCCCCATCGCCACATTTTTTTATTTATCACTACTGGTTTCCCCCATAGTCTCACCTAGGCGCTAATGCAGGTGCTCGAACTCTCATTTCTACCCCTTATTTTATACCGTTAATAACACGTGTAAGACGTCATGAATAAAGAAAAAGAAGCCAACGGAAGCCAGGGTTTAAGGCCTAATCTCCCAATTAATAAAAAGGAGAGCACCTGACTTAGCCTTATCTAACATCATCTTCGCTAGCAAGTATCTCAAGACTTGAATTTCATTTTTTTTTGTTTTAAGGTTGGATTTGTTCTTATACTGTCCGACTCCTTGGCTCAGTCGGTGGCGCGTCTTCCAACACAGCTACAGCTCATTGGTTCTTTATAATTTTATGGATTCCTTTGCCCCTTACTTTAACGATGTTACCTACCTGTGACGTAGCGGCAGGTCAAGCTAGGCTTTTTACAAATCAATGTATTTACGTTTTATTCAGAAAGTTTTAAAACAATAACATCTAAACAATAACGATACGTTATTAAATCAATCTAAAAAATAGTCTCACATTGTCAATATTTTGTTTTATACCTAAGTAGTTTTTTTGTAAACTTTATTTTTAATCTTCTAAAAATCAGTCTATTTGGTTTATTCACTAAATATACTGTAGGAAGATTCATGCCAGGATGTAGATTAAAAATATCAGTGGAAGCATAATATGTCTATATAGAGGAGGGCTTTTTTTTTAAAATTTGAGTCAACAGAGAAAAAAAAGTTTTGTATAAGTTACAAGAAACTTGATATGGACTACAAAATTAGTTTGATTATAGCAAAATAGTTTTTTAGTCCCCTATATTTTTTGGTAACCTGTACAAAACTGTTTTTTTTCTGTGAATGCTGTCCAAGCGCAAATAGAAGAGTGAGTGTCTAGGCTCGTTAGCGGAAGAGGGGAAGTATTATCAGTATGCAAACAAGAGACCATACAGGGTGAACTGCTTATTTTCTTCCCTCTCTTTCTATTTCGTAAAATGTCGTCAAGTGTGCCTAGAGTGCATTAGGTGCATTAAAGTAAGATGCAACCCAATCCAAAAACTAGCTTAGAAATCCCAAAGTAGGCAACTTAATTTAAAAATGGGGAAAGGTGTAATTCTGTTCGGCTGTCACTTTCTACGGGCCACTACTGACCCTTAATTTTTTTGAGAGGCGGCAAGATTAAATTAAAACTAGTAAAACAGCACTACTGGCCAAAAATGAAGAAGTAGGAAATGATGGACCAGCTCAGCTGGTGGAGAAAGGGGAAAATATATGGAATGGGGAAAAAAATTGAGAAGTCAAAATTGATGGGGATTTCAAAAAATAAAGAGTTGGTGATAATCAAAATTGGAAGCCTGGAGTTGGAAAACAATAGAGGAGTTCAAGAACCTGGGAAGACTGATGACAAAGGATGCCTTATGTACCAAGAAAATTAGGGAGATGATCGCCAATGCCAAGGAAGCTTTCAACAAGAGGATAGTGCTGACAATAAAGTTGAGTTTGGAACTGAAGAAGGAACTGATGAAATGCTACATTTGAAGCCACGTGTTGTAAGGAGAAGAAACATTGACTTTCAGGAAAATGGAAAAGAAATACTCTGAGAGCTTTGAAATGTGGTGCTGGAGAAGACTTGAGAAGATTTGGTGAACATAAAGGATGACAAATGAAGAAGTTCTAAGAAAAGTGGGTGATAAGAGAACAATTTTGGATGCGATTCTTTGGTACAAAGGAAAGTGGATCGGACACATCTTTAGAAGGAACTGTCTTCTGCATGACGTCATAGAAGGAAGGGTTGAGGGAAAGAGTAGCTTAGGAAGAAGGAGGCAGAGGACAGTGCTAATTGGCGGTCTAATTTTATTGATAAAAGGAATGGCTCTCTCATAAGACAGAACAAATAGTAATAATAATCATAATAATAATAAGGTACCTCTAGGGCATAGACCATTCCGATATATCCTTCTCCCTCCCATTCCACCTAGCGACGTATGAATGATCCACAGATGACTCTGCAGTTAATTCCCCGAGACGTAGCGCCTTAGATATTATATATCTTTCTTCTCTCATCAGGGCACCGCCAAATGAGAATGCCAGCTAAGCACTTAGGCTCCCCCCTCTCCCTTATCAAGTTCGAGGGCCGTTAATCAGGTATAGTCCAATTTTCATAGGACGAGCCTTATCTAATAGATAGTAGAGTAACTATATCTATTATTATTATTATTATTATTATTATTATCACCGCGTCTTACTACCCGTTCGGGCTTTACGCACTTACACTAATGTGTAATGGTAGGGTAATTGTGAGATGAAATGGAGGACCTACAGTTTAACGTGGAATCCGAACCACGGTGGAGGCCTGGCATTCCTCACATGCACAAGTTGTGATTAATACACGTCTTGTCAGAGGTGAAGGAAGGGTTTGGCAATCAGATAAATCTGTGCCGGGACCGAGGATGGAACCTCAGACCCCCAGTACAGAAGTCCGACACCTCACCCCTAGACCGCCAGGTCACCCAACTAGATCTAATTTCAAGTTTTCATACGTCAGGTCATATAATCTGCAGCTGTCACTTTTTAAAGATAATATCAATACCTAGAAACCTCATTTCGGGGGGAGAATGGTCCAAGGTGTCACTCACGCAATATTATTATTATTATTATTAGCACCGCGTCTTACTACCCGTTCGGGTTATACGCACTTACGCTCATGTGTAATGGTAGGGTGATTGTGAGATGAAATGGAGGACCTACAGTTTAACGTGGAATCCGAACCACGGTGGAGGCCTGGCATTCCTCACATTCACAAGTTGTGATTAATACACGTCTTGTCAGAGGTGAAGGAAGGGTTTGGCAATCAGATAAATTTTCGCCGGGACCGAGGATTGAACCCCGGACCCTCAGCACAGAAGTCTGACACCTTACCCCTAGACCACCAGGTCACCCTCACGCAATAGAATGGACTGAAGGTGTCTGGCAGTTGATGCACTAATTACGCTGATGTGTTAAGGATGAGGCAAGTCAAATTTAGAGGAAGCGTGCCCGCATTTTCGGGAAGCGAGAATGGTAAACCACTTAGGAAACAACCCCCCTCAGTTCACCCGACCAAGATTGGAACCTCAATCTTCCCGTCCTCGGCAGTCTAGATCCTGCACATGAGTAGCGCGTTAGCCAACTTCGCCAGCAAGGCTGGTCCTTACCATTTAAGTTTCAAGGTAAACGGAGTGTACATTACAATTTTCCGATTGCAAATCAACTGTAGACTAAACTTTTCATATCTAAGTCACTTCCGTTTCATTTAAATTGAGAAAGCTTTTGAAAGAATTGGCGAACACATTTAAAGATCTGAAGAAGAGTTTATCACACATCATGATCATTTTGAAATATTGATTTTAATGGCCTGGGTTCAATTCTGATTGGTTACACCTCCTCTCCCCAACCCCACCCCGTTATTATCCATCCTGATTTCAAATTAATGTCTGATTCTTAAAATTTCACCTTCTCTTCTCCGTTTACTTTAGTTATCTAGTTAGTACTCAAATTAGAGAGTTTTCTAAGTAATAACTATTAAAAAATACAAATAATGAAAATAAGCCACTTCAGTGGCCACATGGTCTAAGGCGGCGCTTTTGCTATAGACTAAACTTCTAATGATGGGTAGATGATGGTTCAATCCCGGTCGCGTGTACTGGGGTGGTTTTCCTAAATGGTTTCCCATTTCATTCCCACGCAAATGTGGGTACATTTCTTATGTATTTAACTTTTGACAAAAAATTATTTGAACATATTAGAGGGGTCCAGCTGTTGAAACTGATTAGTATCTGTGGAAGTGAATCTTTAAAGAAACCGTCTCATTCCACGGATAACCTCTAACACAGCTGGAAACAGATATAGCATCGTGGTGTGGTTTTCTGTATTATACTTTTAAAAATACCAGTAGAATTAACACAAGTGAAACAGTTTAGTTATCTTTTTTTAAATAAAACAAAATTAAAAACACACCTTTTCAAATATACTACTAAACTAGTCTGAATTTCAGTTTTGTTAAATGAAGAATTCAGTTAAACACCCTTCGATGTAATTTCTGTTTCAATCGTAACCATGTAGCTATCTAATGTCTCGGTTGGTCAGCCATTNGAAGGTTATGAGGAAAAGGAGGGGGAGAAGGTTATGCTGAAAAAAGGGGCAAGGGAGAGTTCGTGAGGAAGTCCACCAATAAGAGTTGGAAAGGATTATTTTAAAAACATCAAATCCCCACTCAGAACGATCTAAAGCTTTATAAAATATATGTGTTTGTAAAAATGAGGTTGTGTCTTATAAAACTACAGTAAGTTACAGGAACCAAAAAATATATAATCATTTCTAGAGTGAAAATGAGGTAAGGAGGGAAAGATGGGTGTTGTTGAACTACCGAGCCACTCCCCCTATCCCTTGGTACGACCCTGCGCATCCTGAGTCGCGACAAAATTACACACGTTCCCGTTGAGAATTTATAGCGACCGCAGCGCACCAAGTATCCGGGGAAATAAGTAACGGTGGCGCAGGGTATCTCGCCCTCTCAAAATATTCCCCCCACGACTCACCAGAGCCAAAGCAGTTAAATAAAAGCGCGGTCTTTATCGCCCATCTTGTATCTATCTATACACTGGTAATTCACAAATCTTCCAGCTCCCTTCTTATCGCCTCGGCTCGACTGTATTCAGGCACGCTAGAAGACGATGACAACAAGAATGGATTATCCACGTGATCCTCCTCGACGGCACGGATGAACGAAACGAGGGAGGTTTCGCGTTTTGGTTCTCTTGCTTGGTTGTAGGCCCCGCTGCTAAGACGCAGCCGAGGACCTCAATTTGCATCCTAAGAAGAGATGTGACTTGTATTGTATTGTGAGATGGAAAATTTTCCTTTAATTTCTGAAGGAGATTGTAGAAACTTATTTAAATGATATCATTCTGAAAAATGAAAAATGACACCTGGACATGGGAATCGAACCCGTGTCCAGGTGTCATTTTTCAATTTTCAGAATGATATCTAACTGAACCAACTACCATTAATATAGCTTCGGCTATTTACACTTAATTATTTAAATGAAACGAATGCAATTAGGAAGTCTCAAGTGTAAAAGTCAGTATTTCAATTTAATTCATTTCAAGGACGTTAACACCAGAAACATAAAATGAGTTACAATAAAGCAATAACATCGATTCCAGTTTTCTTTTAACACTCGCGTATCGACTACAGCACTTGGTGGTTGAATGAAAAAATATCCCTAAAGTCAGGGAGGGCTCTTTGATATTCTTTAGTTCAGATAATACATACATATTGTCATTAAATCCTTAACAAATATTTGATCTTTCTCTGGGATTCAATTATCTATTCTTCATCTCTAGTACTCATTGAAAGAAAAATTGAAGTGGGGTTCAAGTCAAAATGGTTGACGTGACTTGATTCGTATTAATAGACGAACTTTGACTGCGCTGTTCTTGAACACTTTGCAGCCCTCACACTAGGGTTTATTAATTCAGAACGGTGAATGGCGGAAGATTCATGAATCGAATGTATTCGGGCTGGATCCGATTCTAGCGTTGGGGGTTGTAGTGGGCGTGATCTTTTTGAAAATGTTATTAGAAACCTAACGGATAAAACTGTGAACATCAATTAATGAAAATGTTTTTATTGTGTTAGGTAGCTCAGCCAATCATAAATTAAACAAAAATTTGATAAAATTAGAAGAAAAAAACTAAATTGTGAAATTGTGTATTGATCTTGGACACATCCGTGGGTATGGTGACGTGTCACACATGGGCGGTTAAGCGTTCTGAACAGGTTTGTATCCAGCCTCGTTCGTGGAAACGATTTTACCTCATGTGTTCTATTTAGAGATTGACAAGAGTGAATCCAAAGTTCACTCCCTTTATATAAATTGACTGTATAAAGTTATCAAAAATCCACATAATATGTCCTGTAATTTTAAAATGTTATCAGTAGTAACACTGAGTATTAGAACGTAATGACGTGACGTGGGGTGTTGCCAGGATAGGCAGCGTTAGTCTAAATTGTACCTGTGGATTGTTCTCATTACTCAGTAACACACTCGCAAATTTAGATGAGAGCCTATAGGTCAAATGGGGATATAGTGGGTGAAAACACACACACATATATATATATATAATAACAAGCTATGCTTATCCTGGAAACACTCCACGCCTCCAAGCTAAAGAGAAACCTCCCAGGATTGAATCAAATTTTCTCGATGAGACTCTGTCGACCTTTCAAACCATATCGTGGGGACAGATTGGTGGTTGTGGGGGAAGGGGGAAGGCAGGAGAGTCAAGTTTACCTTCAACACATTAAGATAAGTATAGTCATCCTACCCGGAACACATGCTCTTGAAGATGTATGTCTAAACACACACACAAGTGTTTAATCGGCCTTCTTTCCGTCGTCGATCTATGACAGAGCGACTAAGAAGAATTCTTGTGCCGTCACGGGCCGATGGGAAGGTATTCAGTTTGAAGCGGAAGGGTTTCAGAAACACGGAGTGTTGGGGGAGGGGGGAGGTGGAGGTTAGTGTAACACGGGATGGGATGAGCTCGAGTCTATGAATCTAGGTCTCCTTGCGACGCGGCGTCGTCTGTCGACAGGCCAACCCTAATGGGTCTCTTTAATACCCATTTCCTCTGAAGAGAGAAATTTGACGATGGTTCAGCATTAGTTTATTCCCTCCCCTCCCCTCTTTTACCTCACTCGGGTGAGACAATTTAAAATCTTCAGACAAGAAAAAAAAAATTACCCTTATGTTTTTACTGGAGCAATTTATAAACACGGACTTTTTCCCATATCCCCTTTACTCCCACCTTAAGAGACAATGCAACGTAACTTAAGGCCCTTGGCCCTGTCAAGTGCAAGTCTAAGACCTATTTTGTGGGATGGTGGGCGGAAGGGTGAAAGGCATGAAGTGGCTTCACAACCAACCAAATTATCCTTACGCGTCAATACGATCAGATGGATCACGAAAAACGAAGATGGCGCTAGCAACCGGACAGGTCTTGCGGAAAAATCACACGTTTGGAAATATTAGTTTTCTCGAGAACGAGTGAAATTTTCAGAGTAAGATTTTCAACACAATAATGTATCAATGTTTATTAGGCGTTAAATTTTTTCTTATTTTTTGCTATGCAGCCGGCAATTTTCTATTGAAAAATGTCAAAATTATTGATATTTGATCAATGTTAAAATTATAGAGGAAGTGTGTATATAAAAAGTATAGCATAATCAATAAGTACAGCTTAATAAACATGCTTCTATTCTTGAACAAACCGTTTCCGAAAATAAAATTGCAAAACAATAAAAATTCTTAAAGATAACCGTTTGTTCTCATGGCTCTGCATTTACACGCCAAATGAAAAGGGCCAATCGTCTTAAATGCATGGTGTGAATTATCAACGTCTCACAAAAACCAACTTCTTTTTATATAATATATAATTCAATCAAAACTACTACAATCTAATTTTAATAGGAAAGCCTTTTAAAAAATACAAACTTATTTTGAAACCAATATTGATAACATTTGACTATAATATTAGTTTTATATTTTTAGAGGTAATTGTATCAAAAGTGACAGTTGCAGATCACAAGACTTGACGTATGAATACGTGAAGGTAGATATAGTAACATTTTTAGCTGTCATATATTAAAGACCCTTCTATGAAAATGGGACTGGTATCATGTCTGCTATCAACAAAGCTAATATCAGACATCTTAGCTCAGTCGGTGGTGGTCGGTAAAGATTCGTTTCTTGGCAAATCCATAAAAATATATCGTTAAAGGAATTGGTGCTTCCAATTTAAAAGTGATAAGTTGATGGCTGAATGTTTAGCCCATTTTAGAATTTAGTTAATAAGTAAAGTAAGTAATGTGGTAGAATATTGTGTTCATTCAGTGTGTGTGTATGTGTTTGTGCGCATTAAATTTGAATTTTGTATAATGAGGTCATTATTTAAAAAAAAAGTGTGAGTGAAGTTCTCAACAACATAATGCGGTAAGGGAGGGAAATTTAACTAGTAAAAGTCCCATTTAAATTTTAAATTCACCAACCACGCAGAGCCCACCCCTAACATAAAAACCATGCACCCTTAAAATAATATTCAAAATCTTGGTCACAGTGGAGCAAATAATCGTAAAGAGAAAAAGCATATAATAAAACTGTCGGGGAAAATATTTAAGGGCTATTAAATACTTAATCAAGATCCTGGCTACCAATATTTTTTTTACTACCAAATTCTCCGTGTTTTCCGGGAAAAAAATTCCAATTTTTTCGGCCAGCTTGTATTGAAGAAAATAGTACTAAAATATTTCATTTTTCATCAAACCGACTAAGTATGAAGTCATGTAACTTATGTTTAATTATAACAGGATGATTTAAGAATGATGAGGAAATACATCTTCTGTCACTTCACAACCCTTATTTAAGGGGTAATAAGACATATTTGGATCAGCGAGCTTGATTCTTAAGTTCACTTTTTCGTCCATCCAAAAACCTACAATTTTAATATTTCAGTTAAATGTCCCAAACTAACAAATATCCCATTGTTTTTACTAGATTGTGCATAGTTCCCTTACTTCCCCGGTGTGTGGCAGCCCTGCTAAAAGATAGGGAGGATCATTTTAGATTATTATAAACTCGTATTAGAGTAAAGATAGGATTGGAGAACCATATAATGATCATACAGTGCAATGGAAGTCTGATGCTCTAGAGAGTTTGGCCATAACTGCGGGTACTTACTGTAGTTTATTTGATCCATGCTGGTCCACTATTATTTTCAAAAGTTCCTTAGCTACTTAATTTATAATAATTACAGAACATAATGCTTAAATAAAGAGCATGAATAATTTAATTAAAGGTACTTACATACTGCATACCGCATCGAACACCACACGAGGTTCAATCCAACATGAAAAGAAACAGAGAGAAACCAAATGAACAAAAAAACAGTAACAAACGATGTGGTAAGATAATGACCGTAAAACATATCACATAACTATTGTGAGTAGGGAGGTTTTTTTTTTAGGTTAGGTGGAGCGTTCCCTTGTGTGTGTTCAAAGTCTAAATGACTCATTGTGGGATATTGTTTCAATTCCTGGGCGGTTCGCATCTCAAAAGATAAGAACAATACAAATAGCCAGCATATTTTGGTTTGTCTTCTGTCCCGTCCCCCCTCCACCTTATTTACCTCTCCAATAACCAAATAAAGTTATAATCACCCACACTGCTGGGCACGGGGCCCCAAAGGCATAAATCTCATCTTGTTTTATTGTAAGTCGGGGTTCAAATCCCAGTCGAGTGTATCGTTATTTTATTCTTCTCCTAAATAGTCTATCACTTTTTATCCAAGCAAATGAGGTAGCTGCACTTCCTCTAAAATTCTCCTTTCCTAATCTCTATATCTCCTTAGTTTAGATAATCGGATATCCCGAACGGGTATTAAGACGCAGAACCTATAAGTTATAAAATAAATAATGCAAAAAAAAAGCATAATTATTAGGAAAAGGTCGATGAGAAATTGAAGAAATGTTTTCTAATTAGGGTCTTAGAAACTTTTTTTAATTATTAAATTTTCCGCCGGATCATTTAACGACTTAATTTAATGGGGTAAGGACGAAGTCGAGAGTGTGGAGAGAGGACGGAAAAAACAGCGATAAATCACATGCACAAGCTCCAGTGCATTCAACTTCAACCTTACTCGTCGCCAGCAATCCAGTCAACCACGAGCCAGACGCCTTAGAGCACGTGACCAGCGGTGTGGGCCTAAGAAGCTATTAAAACAAACTCTACATATACTAACGTAAAAACTTTGAAAAATTAAAAAGATTCTAAGAGTGAATTAATATTTAAAAAAAGTCAGTTCAACTTACACCAAAACACTATATATATATATATATATATATATATATATATATATATATATATATA
>CABFWO010000833.1:62225-93015 GCA_902155825.1 Timema genevievae | reverse complement strand
AGACAGACAGACAGACAGACAGACGGAAATTCAAAAACCACTTTTTCGGATTCAGGAAGTCATGAAACGTCAAAATTCATCAAAATCTCGAGTTCGATTTTTTTGACGATCACCATACTTTCTCTACCTGTAAGATAGAGAGAAAGTAAAAAGGTATTCAAAGTTGTTTGCGAATGGGTGGTGGAGGTGTTAAATGTAAGTTGTTTTGGGCGACTTGGCGTAGCTGAGATAGCTCGCATGAATGGTGTAGAGAAGGTCGTTTGCCTTTTCTTACTTTTCGTATTAATAAAGCTTACGCTTTTTGTGAAACAAAAACTATATAGGGTATTAGAGGATTTAAAGTTTGGGTTTATCTTGGTAATTAGTTAGGTATATTAGAGTGTTTGCTCCCAAAAAGAGTAAATGTAAAACCTTATTTAAATGACGAATTAAGGGTGATACGAAAGGAAGTAGAACATTAGCTTTAGGAGATTATGGTTTGTAAGCTATGGAAGCGGATGTATAGTGATTAGGTCCGCTGTGTTTAAGTTAGTTTGTAAGTCCTGTACGAGTATGATTTATGTTTAGACCATGTATGTTAAATATCAACTATGAAAATAAATATACAAACTGTTACAATTTTTGAATAATTTTTGCCTACCAAGCCTACTAGAAAGGAAATATATCCTCAAAATGCGGTAATTCATATGGGAATGGAAGTACTAAAGCTTCAAATACGCTTTAAATAAATGGTACGACACAATCGCACAAACTGTCTCATATTGTGTATTATGGGTTCTTAGATAACTTTAAAATAGGTTTTAAGTAAACTACCCTTAAGTATCTTTTCAAAATAAAAACAAACACATCAACTTGTTAATCACAATGATCACTCTTTATACAATACAATATTTAAATAAATTTGCACAAATATAATAACAAAAATTTAAATTTTCAAAAATAAATGATTTGTAAACTACCCTAAAATTATTTATTTGAAAAATAAAAATGTATTCTTACTTATCACGAAAAAATATTCTCAAATTCCCATTTAAAATTAAATTTTCAAGGTCAATTTCCAAAAAAATTAAGTTTTCTATATACTGTCATAAGTAAACTACCTTTAAATTAATTGACTTTTTTATAAATAAATAAATATTATTATTGATAATGTAAAACAGCTCCCAATACCAATTTTGAACCAAATCACTAAGGACATCTTTAAAAATATTCAAATAAAAAAAAAGGTCAAAAGTATATAGCTTTATTTGTCATGTTCATATTAAACACTCCCTATATATACATTTTAAGCAAGATCATTATAGCCATTTTCAAAATAATTCAGATTTTCAAAAATCACTCATCAGCAAACGACTCTTTATCGAACTTTTACCCAAAACCAAGTAAAGGGTGTTATTTGTCATGTCACAGTCTCCCAAGATACCTCTTAGGACCAAAAAATGAGTTTTTACCTCCAAAAAAATTTGACTTTTTTTTTTATCATACTCACAATTTCCATGTATACATTTTGAACAAAATCGTTAGAGCTATTTTCGAAATCTTTAGAATTTTCAAACATTCCCCATCAGTAAACAACAACTAATTTTTGCCCAAAAACTAACTACAGTGTTATTTGTCATATAAATCAAATCCTAGCTATACATTTTAAACAAAATCGTTAAGAGCCATTTTCAAAAAATTTGAAAGTCAAAAAAATTACTAATCAGTAAACTACCCTTAGTTGAAGGGTTAGGATGAAAATTAAAAAAAAAATAGTTTTGTGGCATAACCCTATGCCATCTACACAGAAAAAACAGTTTTGTACAGGTTACCGAAATATAATGGGGACTACAAAATGATTTTGTTATGATCAAAATAATTTTGTAGTCAACATTAAATTTGTTGTAACCTGTACAAAACTGTATTTTCTGTGTAAATATCAAATTCGAACAAAATCCATCAAACCGTTTTGGATCCGTGGCCAGGGACAGACAGAGAGAGGGACAGCCAGAATGGTAAAATCCACTTCAATATAGTTAATTTGCTTAAGTAATGTGTATTCTTTGTAGTTTATAACCTAATAGACATGCCAAACAAAATAGCATTTGTCTGTATAATCAAGCCTTAAACTTAAACCATTTTTTTAAATTTTATTTTAAATATTTTCATTTTAACAAAATTGTAAATTCTTTAAGATTCAAGGATTCGAATTTATATTCAAGATTCGGATTCGAGAAATATTGAATCCAACCCACCTCTACTTAAAATGTGAGGTTTTTAATCCTTCAGCGCTCCGATAATCCAAACAATTAAAATAATTCGTAGAATATGTGTATGCTTTTCAAATAATATACACAGACGCCAACATGTTTGTGTGTATATCGTGAATTTATTTGTATCCTTAGTAGTCTGTTCCTATATGAGCCTGTATAAAGTGAGCAATACTCAATATTTTTGTTTGCTATCTATCTTCAAGACAAACAATAATGACTCATAAAATGGTGAAAATATAAAAGCTTAAACACTATTAATCTAATCAAGTGTAATTTACAAACAATGTTTCTAGGCTTATAAATCCGAATGGGATAAAAGGAGGTCGGATAAATAGCCGTAGTATATAAACACTTGAACGATCTTGTCACTTTATAATAGGCTATTAAAGTCAAATAATAAACTCGCGTCTAATTAAAAAAAATAAAAATACGACGAATACAATAATTTTAACTCACGTCATAAAAAATCTCTTAAAACCACTTCAGGGTTCGTCTTTAACGATAATAATTACTACACTAGAAGAAATAATTGCGTAAGCATTTTATTTGAGAGTTATTTCAAGTGAACCGGTTTTATTTAAATAAGCACACCTTACTCTGTTTTTGTAATTTCAATGTCCAGTGCCCCCCTCCCCCTCTTCTTCAATTTTCCCCATAAAGAATGCGTGGTTTTCAAACGGTTTACAATTTGACATGCGATGTGGACACGCGTTATTGTGTAATTCCCAATTAAAAAAAAACAAAACAGCAAACTATTCGAGGTAAAAACATTCCTTGTGACAGAAATATATATTATCTTGTGGTTACATACAAGACAAAGAGGCCAAGAAACTACATTTTGTAGAACACCGCGTTACCGGTGCCATGACTATACCCCTTTCACGATAAATATGGCCTACTCTTACAACATTGAATAAATCTTCGGTTCCCAATCTGTGGGTCGCGAAAATTGTAGGCAAACTCAGCCTTGACACGATTAGTGAAAATTGATCCTTAGCACGTGACGATTCCTGGATAGTTGAGTACTTATAACATTGACACGCTAAGCCAAAGGTACCCAGTTCGAGATATTAGGTGTCACTTTTCAGCTATAGGATATATATATATATATATATATATATATATAAGCACCACGTCTTACTACCATTATGGGTTTTACGCATATGTACTAATTACACTAGTGTGTTAGGGGTGAGGAAGGCCGAATTTAAACGAAATGTACCTGCATTTACGTGGAAAGTGAAAAACAATTTAGATAAAACTACCCTCAGTACACCCGACCGGGATTCAAACCCAGATATCCCAGTCATCGGCAGTCCTGTCTATCGTGAGGGTGACATCTTAGAACTGGGTTTGGAAACCCTGTCGTCAATCGCCACATGTGGCGAATTGTAGTTTTCTAGTTCTCACAGCATAATAAACTTTTTCCTGACGGCTTATGCTGATTGTAACTTGTTTATTTCCTGCATATCATTGAAAGCAGTCCACTTTATGAATCAGTCATTGACGCAACACCGCCATTCAATACTTCTCTCCACTCACTTTACCAACATTCCGTTTCATCTCCGCATTCAGACAAAAGGATTGACAAATTACGCGTTCTACTGTCTTATATTTTCAATACAAACAATTTTCTATATTTGCATCTGAGACAGTTGTAAATGAGTAGTCAAAAGTGTACATGTCTTGAATAAACTTGTTCTAAAAGAGTGTACTATTTTAAATGTTCGTTTGAATAATATAATTTCTCAATTTTTACATTGTGTGGCTAACTTTACTTCCCATTCGCCACACCCGTGTCTACATTGAAAAATATGTTGTCCACCTATGCCCTAAAAGCTTAGACCATTCGACTACCGAAGCGGATCTAAAATTGAAATGTATATAATATATATTTAATTAATCTTGTTGGTCCACCAAATATTTAATCTACCTGAATTTGAGGTAGGTGAACCAGTGAGGTATGGGAACCACAGAGTAAGATACTAAACATTAGCTCTGGATTCAGCAGAAGTGAAAATATGTCTCGTCCCAATGAAAACAGAGATATGTATTTAGTATAGCCCCAACTATCCGGACAACGGTTATTCGGATTCGTATCGCTGCAGAGGTTTTCGTTAAATTAAAAAACAAACAAATTTAATGATTTTTTTCCTTAGTTTTAGTTTTATGTATGGTTTATAATAATTAATTTTAATAAGTTCGAAGATTTATTTTTATGTTGTGTTGTATGATAAATAGGTATACATGTATACATAAGTAATATGTTTTATAATGTGCTGTAAGTACATATGTTATATGCTTTTTATAACTATAATTTCAATCAAGTTTTTTAGTGTGAAATCCTTTTATTTCTTCTATAAAATGAATTATCCGGATCTTCGATTACACAGATTGACATAGGTCCTCATTAGTTCAGATAGCTTGGGTTCTACTATTTGACTTTAACAATAAAATAGACACAAAACAAGGGGCCTATTTATTTTCAAGGCAGATGAATATAGAACAAATTTCTAAATGTTGAAAAAAGACTATGGTTAATTAGCGTGAACCAACCCCAATATTAACAACACATAGATATATTTTTTTTTCTACACAGTGGACAGCAGATATTAACAGGACGAAACAAAATATAAAACAAAACAAAAAAACACCTAGTTTTATTTTTTTATCTTACTGTGTTTTAGTTTCCAACAATTCCGTCTCCTGGGGGCAAAGGGACTAACATCAGATATTAACCCAACTTCTTTCCCCCCTCGACCTCCGAGCAAACATGAATAACACCATCTTCACCAGTGGCGTAATTATAAGGCTACACATCAGCTGTCAATCTAAGTAGGAGACATATATTATACCACCGAGGAGTTAGAAACGGGTTATAAAGGGGAGCTAGGAGGTGTGGGGAGAGGGGGAAGATAGCAAGGGCGATTAATAAGTGATACCTCCGACAGATACCGTTAACATCGCCTGACAAATACCTTGTTATCCGAAAAGGACGGACAGATACGAGGTTTTCACAAAAATTGCCTCAATGTGACTCTTATAGACTTTTTTTTAATGAAACAATGTGTCTTATAAACTTATAATAAACCATATCACATGATCAATTTTGGTCTTCCTTTTTAAATGTAATATGTATAATTTAATCGATGTAGTTTGATATTGGTGTTTAGACAAAACATTCAAGTCTATGATGGGTGCAGTTCAAAAGAGTATTTTTTTTTTAAATACAAGGGCTCTTTATTACGTGCATTATAAACCAACTGGTTGTATCAACATTCGATTTACGAACAACTATAACTCCAAGAAAACACACAACGCCCATTAATTCATCAGTGTGAAGTCATTTATCCACCGATAAATTATTAAATAAACGGTACTGTGCACCACACATACACTCTTTCGCTTTAATCTAAATATAGAGACATTTACTAAAAAATTGTAATATTTGTGAAACAAAATAATATACATTTTACCAGAAACACTTCATCAAATAACATAAATTAAATAATATACACTGTTACAGAAACATTTAAAAAAGAGGAACCTCTATGTCCCAAAGAGAATAACAATTAAATTCACATTTCAAAGACCTCGATAAAAACTTATACAAACATATGCTTAAAGCTAAGAAACTATTGGTTTTATAAAAACATATTTTAAATAAAATATTTTTATTTTTATTTTTAATAATAATAATAATAATAAAAATAATAATAATTTTTTATAATGGTAAGTTATTTCATAACTCAACTAGTTGCGGAGATATTATGATCCGAAAAGGAAATTCTCGCTTATGTAAAGTACCCTTAAAGAAGTTGCCATTTTTTTGGTATTTTTATAAAAATTCCTATTTACAAAATATAATAAAAACCGTTAGAACGGATTTCGAGGATTTTTTTTTCTTGCAACCAGGTCATCTTTTATTTTAATTTGTTTTTATAAGGTAGTGTAATCGAAAAAATAAAGTAACGAGCTCTATTAATAATGAAGGGTCAAAAGTTTAGGTTAAATATTGAGAATTTACACCGAAACGGAAAGAGCCGTTTTTATAAATCTTGCTATGAGCTAAATTAAGTTTGGGTGCTACTGAATGTACAAACGTGTTTATAAATGAATGGTAAATTATGCAATAAATCCTATAAGAATTATTAATATAACATAAGAGAATAATAAAAAACTCGCTTCGATGGTCGAGTGGTCTGAGGCGACATTTTCGCAATAGACTGTACTGTAGATGACGGGGAGGTCGAAGTTCGGATCTTGATAGGATTTACTGATGATTTTTTTCACTAAATTGTTTCCTATTTCACCTGAACGCAAAAGCGGGTACAATAATTAATCTAAATTCAAAGCACACTATTGTAATTAGTACAATTAGTACATCCCCGTGTGGCCCAAATGGGTAGTAAGACGCGGTGATAAAAAAAAGAGATGAAATATATGGACTAACTTTGACCAGATGGAGTAGTGTTCGATTCCAATCGAGTGCCATGGGAATGATTCTTAAATAACGCTGTTTTATAATCTCTCCCCAATCAGCTGCTGGTGCTAGTAGTTAAAATCTTTCCTCCTCGTCGTGTTCCTTTAGGTGAAATAATTAGGTAGCACCAAAATTCCTACTCTATTAATAATTGAACCCGCATCGGTGGGCACGCGGACTAAACTCCAGACTCAGTCCGGTTTGTCGGTGATTTAAGAGACCTAGGCTCGAAACTCAGTCAGGTGTACTGAGGAGTGAGGAGGATTCCCCCTCCATGTTTTCCCAGTTTCCTTCCATGCAAGTGTGAGTACATTTCCTCTAAGCTCTTACCTCCCATCCTCCTCTACCCCATTAATGTAACTAAATGCGGACGGCCCGAACGGGTAGGAAGACGTTGTTGCAATTAAAAAAAAAAATCCTATGTTCGTGTAACACGGACTCTCAACTAGGACCGTTGTTATTTGTATGTGACAATGCCTGTCTGTTATTATCGCCATTATAACTATCAAGGATGATTGCGAGGCATGCCCAATTTAGCCGAGTGATAACTATCTTCCAAAATGCGACGAAACACCCAAAACCGACAACGCGATAGGACCCCCCTCCCCTTCCCCATGACCGTTAGCTCTTTGTCGACGGCTGGTCGCGTGAAGGTGTTTTTGTGTTGATAAAAAAAAAAGGAGGAGGAAAGGGAAGACACCGGGGTGAAATTTATAAAGTAATAATTAGTTTAAACGTTCGTAAATATAGACTTTTAGGAGAGTGAGAAACACGAACATTTTTAAATACAAAGAAAGAGATTCGTGCAGAAACAATGTCTCCGGAATGGTAACATATGTCGGACACACGTCGAAAAGAAGACACGTCATATATATCGAGATATCAAATCAAACTTGATAAAAACATAAAATAAAATAATTAACAATGGCTAAGTCATCTCAGCGGCATAGTGCTCGACTAAGTCCCTGGTTCATTTTCTGATCAAATGTGATTTTTTGTTTTAGTTTTGTTTATCAGCGCGTTTTAATTCCCCTTTTGGGTTTGGGTAGCATATGTAATAGTTGCCCTAATGTCCTAGAGATGAGGAAGGTTGAATTTTAGAGGAAGTGTACCCATATTTGCGTGGACGGAGAGTGGAAAACCATTCAGGAAAAAAACACAACCTCAGGTACACCCAACCGGAATTAGAACCTCGATCTACACGTGTCGGCCAGTCCAGTCTATTGTAAGAATGATGCCTTAGACTATTCGATCAATGAAATGGGTAACTGGGAGTTTCATGAATGGTTTCCGCGTCCTCTCTCTAGACGAATTTTGATGCATTTCCTTAAAAACCAGCCTCCTCAAAGTTCTGGTATTCTGTGGATCGGCCAAACGGGCAGTAGGGTAAGATCAAAAACAACGGATTAGGTAAATACATACTTAATAGGCTAATTTAATGCTGTTTGAAAAGTTATAACTTGACATTTTGACTTCATAAACGTTTAAAAGTTTGTAATTTTATTTTATAATTAAATATTAACTTTTTAAATACAACTTACAAACTAATTTCGCTAATGACCTTGAATAATGAATGTGTCTTAAAACCTTACAAACTAATTTAACGTAAGACAACGCAAACTATGCGATCCCACGACTTACAAACTAGAGTATCGACGTTGCTTACTGGACGATTTCGAAGCTATTTAGCAAAGCGAGTTAAATCTTATCTTGACGCACCTAAAAAACTAAGCACTATCACATTTGTAAGAACGAGAAAAAGAGGAAAGGAAATGGGCTGAGTTGAAAACAATTTAAAAAAAACATGTTCACAAAAATCATATTTTAGGATAAAAAATAATGGCTTTTTTAAAGTGTAAACGGCCGTTTTTAGAATTATTTAAGCATTTTTGTTTTTTTGTTTCAATTGTACATCTTTAAAACCCGCCGAATAAAACACTAATACATTAAAATGGGAAATCCTATCTTATTTCGTCACTAAGTAACAGGTATGCAACGTCCTTGAACTTGGAAAGTACGCTTAGTACCTACCACACACACTCCCGCCTTGTTCTGGATATCTACTTATTGGGTTACAAATAATAGTCCATACATAAATAGTAAATATCTTTGTCAGCCTCATGAGAAGCCAAACCAGGGTCCTCTAGACTTCTGGTCGGCCTCTAGAACGCAGTGTAGTAATTTAAGTAAGATAAAAACGTTAAAATAAATACTTACGCCCTGGTTATGTGAGAGTCAAACGAGGAACCACCGTGTTCAGGTCGAAGGACAGAGACAAGTCATGAAACAAAACAAAATCAAAATAATAAACCCTGTGGCACAAATTCAAGAATCTTCAGTGCCAATTATGTTAAATGTTGACAAACAAAGTTATATTATTTACAAGACAAACACAAGAGTTAGATCCCAAACCCAATGACTTGTAAATGAATACGAGAATACCCAACTATAAAATAAAAGATCAGTCAGGAATCTAAACCTAGGGCCATTAGATTAGAAGGCAGATGAACTAACGGCATCATACCCCCACTTACATAGATTATTATGGACCAGATTAAAAGTGGATGAATTTACATTGAAGGTAGGACTTAATTTAAACATATTACCTGAGAAACTAAATCAAGGTTTATCAAGTTTTCACAAAACATTTATAAATATTTCTCATTACTAAGGATTTCAATAATTTTCCTGGGAAATAATCCAGATATAATTTTAGTTCATAAAGTTTTTACTAATCATTTATATAATTTACAAGGATCCAAACAGCTTTCCTTAGTAAGTTCATCAAGTTTTCACAAATAGTTTATGTAATTTGACCAGATTTAAACATATTGTCTTCGAAATAGTCCAAGTCTAGTCCTAGTTCATAAAATATTTACTGAACATTTATTTAATTTCCCCGAATCTAAACATCTTCCCTGAGAAAAGGTGCAGGTTTAATCTTAGTTCGTCAAGTTTTCACTGATCATTTATATAATTTACCCAAATCTAAACATATTAATTGAGAAAAGGACCAGGTTTAGCCCTAATTCATAAACATTTTCCAATCATTTATATAATTTAAAATAATTTAAATCTCTTCCATTAGAAAAGGCCCTTGTTTAATCCAATTTATATAAAGTTTTCAATATTTATTTATTTATTATACATTATTAGGGTTTACTACTTCTCCCTTTAGAAACACACAAATTTAAAAACAAGTCTATCCATAGGAATATTCTTCCAAAATTTTGATATTTCCTCAGGGAAAAAGATTGAATTAGCCGAGCATCGTACCTAAGAAAGTTCCCCTCTTCACCCAACAAGTTCTTAAGAGCAAGATAAAGCCTTAGCTCCAGAGGTTGCACAGCAGGGGGGGAGGGACATTAAGGTATAAGATAAAGAGACAAAACAGAGATCAAAGGTTGGGGGGATAGGGAAGAGTGGAGGCAATGTCAAGCTACAAGTTGAAGGAAATAAACAAGAGATACTCAAGGTGAATTCATATCAAGGTCTATATTAAAACACTGGCTACTTGGCCCCATGCACTGAGAGCAAGAACGACTCAAATCTACACTTAATTTTTTAGCACCACGATTTAGTATACCTAGATTTTGGTAGGAAGAACAGTATCTGGTAGTTGCTAAAGTTACTAAAACAATTGTAATGGAGTCATACATCAAGTCATGTTATCTGCAGCTGTCATTTGTTAAAGCTATCATCAATACATAAAAAAGAGCACAAATAATAATGTAAAATGTTATCAAGGTTGGCCGCAAATAAAGAGGTTTGAATTTTCTAAACTGTTCTTCCAACCAAAATCAGGGTATACCTGTTCAGGTTATCTGCATATAATATGATAATTACTCCAATGGAGTAAGGATGAGGAAGGAAGAATTTTAGAGGTAATCTCCCCGCATTTGTATTTAGAAAATACCAGCCTCGGTAGACCCGATTGGGATTGGAGCCCCGAGCTCCCCGTCATCAGCAGACCAGTCTAACACGAAAATGACTTCTTAGACCGTTCTGTCACTGAAGCGGGGTTTAGAAAAATCATCAACGCAATAAATAGTTTGTATGGGTGTGATTTATATCAATAAAATGAAACGTATTTTTGTCGTCTGTCATGAACATTGCGTGGTATCTACCGCACGCAGAGGTTGGTATTTCAAAAATTGGCAGCCCATATGTACAAACGTATGAAACACAAAGCAAAAACTTTAAAATTTTGATTATATTTCTTTAAAATTATTTGAAAACTGGGTCGGAAGCAAAAAGGCCCCGAGAAAAGCTGGGCTTGAAGAACTTTGAAGTTACCTTCCACGTACAAACATTAAACTAAAAACATTTCTCCCGGGAAACGCCGGGTACTTCAAATAGTATTATTAAATGGGCGGTTTTAAGACGTGTTTAGGTCCATTGTGGATGTGTAGACACAAACAAACACACGTTTATATTCATACACACACACACACACACACCATTTGATCTGAATAGCAACTTTCCGAAATTCTGGTTTGTCCTAAAGAGCCTTTACGACTAAATAAAACTGTAAATATTAAATTAAAAGCTCCTATTATAGCCATGCTCTTCAGAATTCAGTACTGAAGCACTGGAGTTACTGTTGAGAATTAAGCTGATCGGCCCACAAATGACCATCGAAAAATAAGGAAAAAGAGATTTTACACAATTGTATGCCACGTTTCTAAACCATTTATCAAGAGCCCCCATCTTACCTCATGGATAACAAACACCTTATTTAGGTAGTATAGCTCGAATCAAACGTCGCATCGTGGTGAAATTTCATGTGCACTACTTTAAAAAAAAATGGTAAGGCTATAATCATTACCAATGAAACTGTTTAACATTTTTATCAAAAAACAATTTCAGCAAAATGAAAAATAATTATTTTAAAGATAAGGAAAAAACCTATAGAATCGATAATAATTTGAGCTTTTGTTTTAGCATTGGGGTTATACACCTATGCACTAATTACGACAATGTGTTAGGGATAAGGAAGGTTGAATTTAGAAGTAGTGTAACCACATCTGCGTAGAGGGAGAGTGGAAAGCCATTTAAGTAAAACCATCCTCAATACACCCTAAAGGGATCGAACCACGATCTCCCAGTCTTCGGCAGTATAGATTATTGCGAGGGTGACGTCTTAGACCTCGTGGCCAACGAAGCAGATGAATTGCGCTATTATCAAATGAATAATGCAGAAAATCGCACTTTGAAAAGTTGAATGATTAGAGTGGTGACCTTGTACCTAATTTCCCGGTTAAACGAAGTGATATGTGTTCTCAAGAGACCCCACGGATAGCGCTAATCTTAAGTCGGTAGCATGGTAGCAAACCAGGCGTAGCATCGTAGTGCGGTAACTTTAGAGTATTTGCTAGAAAACAGTGAAATTGACACCAGCGAAACCTTTCTACTATATTTGAACAAATACAACAAAAGTGAAAAGAAGTCTGTATTTTTTAAATGAAATTATATATATATTTCATTTAGTCACCCCGTCTCACTTACCATTCGACCTATACGCATATGTACTAATTACTCTAATGTATTAGGGATGAGTTAGGTCGAGTTTAGAAAAAGTGTACCCACAATTTGAATAGAGGGAAAGTGGAAAACCAATTTAGGAAATACCAAAGTCAAAACACACGGCTATGATTCGAACCCCAATCTCCTTATCATCGACAGTCCAGACTATTGTGAGAGTGACGTCTTGGACCATGCGGCCACTGAATCTAATTTCACTATTGCCAAATTAAGAATCCAGAAAAATCACACTTCTATACTATCTATGGTACGAGCATAATCGAGTATCTAACGAGCCGGTAACAAAATTCGGTGGCGGCATCGTTCAGACTAGATTGCCGATGACAGGAAGATCGAGGTTCGGATCCCGGTTGGGTATAATGAGGGTGGCTTTCCTCAAATTGGGTTTTCACTCTCTCTCCCCGCAAGTGCGGGTATATTTATTCTAAATTAAACCTTACTCATCCCTTGCTGATTAGCGTAATTAGTGCATATGCGTATAACCTGGACAGGTAGTAAGACACGATGTTAAAAAAATCGGAATGCCATGAGATGGGCTCTTACCATGTCACGTGAACCGATGAACCGGTATAGTTAAGAGATAAATTTACATGCGCGTATATAATATTACCTCCTTAACTCTGAGAATATATATTAAATATAAAAAAAAAGCTAGAAAACACTGCCTAATCGTAATACTCAAACGTTGATTCATAATAAACCTGATACTTTACGGCGTAAGTTGACTTAGTATTGGTAAACTTGTTCAAAAGTCCAATAAAATGAGTTGGTCACGCGACGTGCAGGATTACATCCCGGCCATAACTACAAGGCTTTTGTCACCGGGGTTTGAAAGAAGAAAAAAAAAAGCAAATAAAAAAAAGATAGCTCCTTGTAACATCACACCCTTACCGGAATTTTCAAATACGTATGCAAATGTCTTAATTTATAGCTTACACGGCATTACTAACAAAACACAAAGCACGGGGATGTAAGGAGAACGAACAAGTAAAGCGATAAAGATAATAATATAACTTAACAATAGTAAAAGGCTTAACATGAGCTTTAGACCCGCTTCGGTGGTCGAACGATATAAGGCGTCACTCTCGCAATAGACCGGACTGCCGAAGACGGGGATATCAGGGCTCGAATCTAGGTCGGGTGTACTGGTGCACACGAATTGCAGAGCAACTAATACGGGTGCACACGAATTGCAGAGCAACTAATACGGGCGCACACGAATTGCGGAACAACTCATCCGAGATCAGTAATACCCTTACACGAACTGCGGGGTAAAAATTAAATTCATAATGACTTTGTTACAAATGGAAAATGGAGATTATAGGATAGGTTAGGTTAGGCTAGTTTAGTTTAGGTTAGGTTAGGGGTTAGGAATTGAATGAGATTACAGGTTATTCCGAAATTCACGTGCACCGGTTGACAGGTAAACTTTATTCCGCAATTTGATTGAGTGCGCCTGGGTGTACTTAGGGTGGTCTTTCCAAAATGGTTTTCCATTCTTCCCCCACGGAAATGCAGGCAAACTTCTTCAAAGTTCAACTTTCCTCATTCATAACACATTATCGTAATTAGTACATATTCGTGTAACTCAAACGGGTACCAAGACGCGATGCTAAAAATAAATAAATTTAAAGTCAGGATTCCGAACCACTAAGCCTCAAAGACGGTTTAATTATAAGTTCTTTAACATTTTAGATCGACAGTAATTAGACTTATTTGAACAACTCATGCATTTTCAGAGGTCCATGAGGTTTATGTACTCACGTTCGTTGGATCCTTCACAATTTAAAGATGGATGATGACACGTGTTGATAAAAGGGTGTAAAGGAACACCAGGAGGAACATGGAAAGAAAAGAAAACACCTTATTAGTTAACGTGTTAAAATACAGAATAACTTAGTGAATACAAAATAAATTGGTGTGTAAATAATAATAATAATAATAATAATAATAATAATAATAATATGACTAGACACCTACTATAGTTAGCTCTACTTCAATGTTTATGAAACACCTTATTATCTGATAGAGAAAAAAGTCCCTACTTTCAGGTATTCATACGTTGAGTCCTGTGATATGTAGCTGTTACTTTTGATTAATATTATCAATAACTATAAGAACACTAATATTATAGAAAAATGTTATCAATGCTGGTCACAAAATAAACTGTTTGTATTTTGTGAGAGACATAAAAATTGTATTGTATTAAAGAATTGCCAAAATTCTGTAAGGGTCACACACTATTTATTTTACAAATGTAAAAATCCACACCATCTGAAAAACGTGACAGTTGCAGAAAATGGCGTATGAAAACGTGAACGAAGCTTATGCAACTTTTTCAACTGTCAGATAGTTTTTCCTATATGAATGGCCATAAATTATATTGTTCCCTTCATCAAAGTTTGTCAAAATTTAAATATAAAATTAAAAATTTTAAAAAATTAGCCTAGTGAATCGTTTTCAGGGTTTCTTTTATTAATGATTTTATTTTGTCAAGACCTACTTTTTATGACAACATTTTTAGCTAGAAAAATAAAACCATCACAGTAATATGATACAATCTCCAGTTCATACATTTTCATTTCAATTACAGTCATAAATAAAACAGAATGTTTTGTAGCTTTCTTTTGTCAGTTGTCTAAAATTGTCGCTCAAATAAACCTACTACAAGAGCAGAAAATATCCGAGCATAGCGACCCAGAGCGAGCTCTTAAATTAATAAGTGTACTTACTAAGAATTAATAAAGTTATAGAAATACAGGGAAATTATTATTTGATCTAACTAAGCATTGTGAAAAATGTAACAAAACTATAAAGAATCTAAAAAAAAAGAAGTATAACAAAATGTACCTAGATTCCTCGAATTTTATGGTATTCGGGAAATTAGAGATTCTTAAAAATCTCAAAAAGGTATTTCAAAATACAATTATGACAATTTGAGTTGATATATTAATTTTAAGCAAGTTTTGTAGTTTAGAGAGTAGCAAAATCACAAAAATTACAGATTTATATTAATTTACTAAAAAATAGTTTTCTTTTGGTTTATGATGTGATAAATATGAAAAAAAATTGTCTGTGTTATCAAGCTTAAGACAACTTGTTTTAAATTGAATTTTAAATGTTTTCACGTTGACTTTTTTTTTTTTTTTTTTTTTTTAAGATTCGAGGATTTGAATTTGTATTCTAGATTCGAAAAGAATTTAAATTCGGATTTTAGAAATATAAGATTCGACCCATCTCTCCCTCGAGGACGAGTTCGGACCGGACTAGAAACCCGCGAACGGTGAGCAAGCAGGCTAAGGCGTCAACCTCGTCTAACCTGTTTTTTTTCCAGTGACAGGAAGATCAGGGTCATAATCCCATCCGGTTATAATTAGGTCTGGTCTTTTTAAATTCCTGAATTGTTTCTCTACCCCCCCACCCTTCTTCCAAGAAAATGTGGGTTCATTTGTTCATTTGTTCATTTACTGTAAATTTTAGTTCCATAATCTCTATCCGTGTAATAAAACGAGACGCACACACATACAAACAATTTTTTTCCCTCTTCAAACTTATTTTCGGTGAGTCTTTTCTTCCCCCCAATTTTTCTGTCCGCACCCAAAATTCCTGAAAATTAGCAAGTCAGCGCCTCTAGTCTACCCCCCCATACTCCAATTACATGATTTCAGACAATTACCCACCTAGTTACCAGCTCCTACATAATGATACATCCTTAGTATTCTCCATGTGTTGGTTGATCCAAAACAAAGGTGGAAATTACATAGCATACGACGTCTAACAGTGAAAGGGATGGAAGGGGGAGAAGGGCGGGGGGTGGAGGGGCTATTTTCCTTACAAGAGAGAGAGAGAGATAGAGAACATGGAAAAGCATGCGCAGTAGACTCGTAATTTGGAGCCAACAGCTCTCTTGCACACTCGCGAGTAATACACCCTCTAAAATTACCGCACACAAATTTGTCTTGATTAGGAAAACAGTAATTAACAGGCATTCAAAACATAAGTAGGTGAAGGGGGTGTGGCAGGAGATAGGGGAAAAAAAAAGTGAAACACACACAAAAGATCAACCATTTCAAGAATCTTGTCAAGTAATTTAATAAAATTGCCACTCAAGTGTAAAAATATTTGATAAGACTTGTAAGAGTGGGAAACCTATCATTATTTTAAACATTTGATGCATATAATATTTACCCGCAACCGTTTATGGGCTCGTATTTACTAGGAGTCTCTTGATGGAGGCAGGATGGGGGACTTTCGTGGACCAGGGACTAACGTTGATTGATAATTAGGAAGCTATTAAAATGCTTTCCCTCCTTTACTCTTTGTACTACCCTAAAAACCAGAAAATTGTCTCCTAAAGGTACTTAAAGGCTCGTTTGAACAAAGTAAACATTAAATTGTACACCTACAAGCTACTCGTGTTAATGTCGAGTGAAAAGTGAAAAATATATATATATATATAAATTATGTCACAAGATAAAATAATCTTACAGAGTGATACTTTTTTCCTTACATTAAATAAATTCACATTATCTGGTTACTAAACAGTGATATTTAAATTTCTTCTTTTCTCGATGATTCTCATTTTTGCGTCTAAGCTAATAATATTACACCTTCCAATATAGAATACACCAATGAGTCAAATATAAATATTTATTGGTTCTAGTTACGGGTATTCCAGTAAATATTTTAAGGTTCCAGTTAGAAAAAATAAAAAATCTATTTTCTTTTTTGGTTCTTAATTATTAAGTTTCGGTTCTAGACCCAGTTATTTTAATTTTCTATTTAATAGTTACACTACCATTATAAAAAATCGTAAATAGAAAAATAATTCACAACAAATTAAAAGTTGCATTTAAAAATAAGATTAAGTTAACGAAATAAGAAGAACCTTTATAAGGCAACTTATTTTTAGCGTTCTTGTTCCGTTAATTTCGGTTCTGGTTCAATTCCCTGGACTATACTGGTCGACACATACCGGGCAGAGGTAATTATTCGATGTATATTTTATATAAAAAAAGCCTGTATCGGTGGGGGATATGAGGTAAAACGTCAGGCTCGTCTAGTTGTGTTTACCGGTGATCAAAAGACCGGGGTTTAAATCCCAGTCCAGTTTAATAAGGGTGGTTTATTTTTAATCTAATGGTTTCCTATCCTTTCTCCACACAAATGCGGGTGAATTTTCTCTCAATTATACTATCTCCATGACTACCCCATTGGCATAGTTAGGATATTCCGGACGAGTGGTAAAACTCGGCGAAAAACAAAATAAATAAAACATATACGTACACACAAATTAGTCCGTATGAAAGATATGTTTGCCATTTGTTGTGATTTTCTAGAAATAGATCAATGCAATGACGATATAAGCCTAGTAATATTTAAAATTAGATTGATTAACATAGGTTATGTATACATTTATTTACTAAACTTCTCTAGTTCAATTAATTGTTGTACTTTATAAATTGAAATTTAGGCCTACTAAATATTCAAAGATAATATCTTAAAAAAATCTTAATTTGTCAGTCTTAAGGGCGAGGCAGTTCTGAATTTTGGGGTACCCACTCACCCGCCTATAAATGTTCTCTTTTCCACACATACAATATCGTTTAATAGGGACGATAAAACAAGAAACAATTAGGAATCATTATTTTGAAAGTTCCCACACCCCTTTTCCATGCCACTCAGAAAATAAAACCCCAACGAGTCTACCCGGCTCAAATAGCAGTGTACTAGAGCCTGCAATCATGAGGTTAAAACAGCTCCGTTTAAACTTTTTATATGCGTTGCGATTAACCAATATTACTACGCTTCATATTATTTTATAGAAGCCAAGAAACTTTAGATAATAAAAGTGAATCGAAGAACATTTACGCTATTAAATCGATTTAGAAAAAAACAAAACAGTATCATATGTTCCTGAAACATTTTTTTTAAATAGTGCGCTACGCTTTTGTTACTTTTTTATCTTGAAAAAAAAAAAGAAAAAGAAAGGATCTTAATAAAAAATGCACACGATGTACGTTTCAAATGTTATGGACACCACTTTTATGCCAATTAAATACATTTTCATGTTTAAGGGGTCATAATCGTTATGTAGATCATCTATGAGAGTTTTGAGGTAAATAAATAGTACGTGAAAATGTCTCTACTGTCCTGGTAATCGGGCGCCATCCGCC
Source organism: Timema genevievae (assembly GCA_902155825.1). Classification (NCBI taxonomy): domain Eukaryota; kingdom Metazoa; phylum Arthropoda; class Insecta; order Phasmatodea; family Timematidae; genus Timema; species Timema genevievae. Next base: position 74,560 of record CABFWO010000833.1, on the reverse strand, counting down.
CAAAACGTCTTCTTGTGGACGTCCTTTGCATGCCAGATTAGGATGTTTAAATCTCACATCATCTTACAAAACAAGTTTCTTCAAAGTAAGGAATGTAAAGTCTCTAAAAGATATTTAGACTAGACCCGAAACAATAAGCAGATATGAGCCCTTAGGACAGTGGTTTACAAAATTTAGCAGGCTTCGGACCCGAATTTTTTTCTTTTGAGACCATCCTTAACCCTTGATTACCTACAAGCAATCAAATCCTAGGTTTTTACATGATTTTTACTGAATCTTATTACAGGTAGAGATTAGCCGCATTTAAAGTTGGTAACATTTTGAGGGATTGTAGCCTATCTTTATTTGCGTGGTGGGAGAAGAGGGAAACCGATTAGGAAAAATCACCACTAATACCCACGGCCGAAATTTTAATCTTGACCTCATCATTGACCAACAAAACGAGCTTAACGTTTAGCTCGCGTGCTTGATTTAATTATTATAAATTGCTTATATAATTAATAAAACGAACACATAAGGTAGCCATATTTGTCAGCGGCAGTAATTAATCGAAATTATCATGTTAAGGGGTTGCGAATTCGAACAGTAAATAGGCAGTTTATTATTTAAATTTAGAGGGCCGATGAATTCTTGACTACCTCGTGAGCCTTTTAAAAAAATTAAAATTTAACTATACCTAAACTATTGGATCGCACATTGTCTAAAGCCGTCTTTAAATTGAATTACGATTAGCTACAAAATTAACGAATGAATATTATGAAGAAAATAACCACCACAACCCTTGTTAAGAGTGATTTCAGTAATTTACCCTAAAACATATTTCCGATGACATAGAAAAATTGATCGATTGTCGAATGAATTTTGTTTAATTTTGTGATAGTTAATTTATAATCTTATTGAATGTCAAATCATTAAGATTGGATCTAGGGTAGGCCTTCACAACAAACAATAATATTGTCATTATTCAATTTTTGAATATCAGCCATGGTAAGGATTCGACCAGGACTTTTTTTCTTTATATGAAAAGTTTCTGGTCAAATGCCACGATATTCGTGACAAATATTCAAAAACTCTTGAGATTACTCTGTGTAGAAAATTAAACTATGTTTCGACTGGAGAATTCTTTGAGACAAAAAAGTTTTTCTATAAAAACTTCTTTAAGACAAAAAAGTTTTTCTATAAAACTGCACAAACAAAAAAAAATTCCCTTAACTCGTGTCCCCTACACTCTCACCTTAAACCAGTCACAAGCTAACCACTCTACCAAGTAACGTCACTACGGTTTAACCAGGAGAAAGAAGAAGAGCCTTCGCTCGCTATCATCCCTTACTATTGATCGTCCAATTAGCAAGAGTTGAGCCCAGACCCGCCCTCTAATTGGTTGACGGTGAAACGGCCGTATGTACTAGAGAGTAGACCTCACTAGGAAAAACAGGATCGTCCGATGCTTTCATAATAACACTACCTGGCCCGTCGACGCATTCTTAGAGATCCTGATATGTGGTGAATAAAATGATTGGATTTCACTAAATAAAATGTTTTATTTTAGTGTTAAAAGTAGATAGATAAAACTCCTTTTTCAGCTAAATATGGTATAAAAAAAACCCACTTAAACTTAGGTGTTGCTATGGATAGATAAATTACAGATACATTTATCTTTCTTAAATTTAAAATACTTGCCTTTGTTCACAATTTGACTTGTCACGAAAGCCAGATCAAATACTTGTTGTACTTCTTTATAAATGGTATTTGGTTGAGGGAAATATATATTTTTAGGATGGTAACTTAGATAGTTATAGTAATAGTAAGAAAAAAATCGTAGTGGTGTAGTTGGTTATCTTTTTACTGGCAAATTCACGGGGAAAAACGGCAAAGAACGATGAAGTTTCCTACTTAATAAATAATATATTATAGATAAGTTTAGTTAATTATCATTAAAATCTACTTAATTGTCCATTATTAGAATATAAAACTCCAAGTAGTCAATTTTACGAGAATATCCCATTTATATTTATTTTGCACATGTAAGATACATTTAAAAATGCTACAATGGACTTAAAAAATATATTTTGATATTCATTTTAATGTGCTAGTAAAAGTTCGTAAAAGAGCGTCTCAATATATTTAGTGTCATCGCATTATTTTCGAATAATCAATTGTGCGACGACAGCTCTCAGCTTTAGCCGTTATATTAAAAAACAAAAACAAATTGGAGACTAATTTTTTTTCTGTCGTTGATTCTCACTACCCGTTCGGATTGTACGTATATGTAGGCTAATCTTTTCATGAGTGTATTAAGGATGTGGAAGGTTAAATTTAGAGGAAGTGAACCCATATATTTAAGTAAGCAATGGTTAGGCTATAAAACTATTTATAGAAAACTATCCAACGTATACCCAACCCCGCTTCAAACCCCGATCTTCCCGTCATCGGCAGTATTTTCTATTGCGAGAGTAACGCCTTGTACCATTCGGCCACCAAAGTGTGTAAATTTATTATTAAATTAATTATACAAAAAAACTTATATGTTTTTCATTATAAAACACGTGCGAAGGGTGCACTTGTTTCCGGTTTTTGTTTATGACGTCATTAACGTCCACGCCACACGCACAAACATGAAGCGCGATTATTACGCGACTTTTTCTCCCCACTTTCTAATTTTTTTTTCCCCTCATGATTTTCTATTTTCAAATAATATATATATATTTTAAACATTTCCTTGACCCAGAAAATACTAGCCCGCGACCCACAGTGGTCAGAAAAGAAATACGTTATTTTTTTATGAAGGCTACTCCCATTTTCAAGCGGACCACAGACGACACAATTTTTTAAAATCATAATCTGTCAAGAAGGGGGGGGAGGGGTGGGGTAATGGAGGAGGAAGAGGAAGGGCGCGAGATTAACCCATCAGATGGACAAGAAAGATCATAAGGTCGTCTCGAATTGGTAAGGGCGAGGCAAAGGTTTACATCGTTGGCTGTTTGGAGTTCCGGGCATTCACACGAGGTTGTCAAGAGCTCTTCACAGAGAAGGGGGCGTGTGGTTTATTCATTGCGAGGAAGTGGACTTCCTTGTACTACACAGAGAGAGGTCCTTCTAGTCCCCACCCCCACCCCCACCTACACCCCCTTATCAAAAATCTCAACTCTATACTAACTTATCTCGAGGTAATTATTCGGACTGGGTTGACCAATGGTTGGCAATTAGACGACGAGACGCTGTTCCAAAACCAAATAAATGATTTGACATGACTTTTTTTTTTATCACCGCGTCTTACTTCCTGTCCAGGTTATACGCATAGTATGGTAATTACTCTAGTGATAGGGAAGGAAGCATTTTAGAGGTAATCTACCTGTACTTGCGTAGAACGAGAATGATAAACAAATTAGGAAAAAACACCCTAAATGACCAGAATTCCAACCCCATTCTCTCCTTCATCAGCAGACCAGTCCAACACGAGGGTGACGATGTGACGTATTAGACCGTTCAGCCACTGAAGCGGTTACATTTATTTTTTCTAAGTTTTAAGACCTAGTTTCACCAATAAAGTTTTTTTTTTTTTTGGCATTTAACGTTCACTTTCTGAACCTTCATCACTGTGAAAGGTGAAACTCATATTTCACAATGAAATCTTTTTTCAGACAAGCCGGTAATCGAACCCGGGACCCTTAGAGTTTTTGGAAGACACGCTACCGAATGAAGAGTAAAAGTTGTCATTACATTCCAGGACCCCTTTGAAAGATAATCAACAACTGTTGATATCACCATGTGTAGAAAAATAAAATAAACGTAGTCTATCTACTCGAGCATGATACTATGTTATAAAATTATAAAATTTGCAAGCAATATTATTTATCTAAGCTCGCGTTCCCCTCCACACCATCTTAAAAGAATGAAGCGAGTTGAATTTAGATGAAGTGTACCAGCAATTAAGTGAAGGGAGAGTGGAAAACCATTTAGGAAAAACAATCCTCATTACACCCGACCAGGATTAGAACCACGATCTCATTATCGGTGGTTTGTCTTGTTTAGTTTATATATTTATTAATATTTTATTATTTTAATATTAATTCCATTAATGTTTACTTAATTAGCTATATATTATATTAATTGTTCTAAAACTAAAACATTTTTCTGTATAACCCCTTTTATATGAATTTATTTTTGTTAGAGTGGTACATTTTGCTCTAGTCTTGCATTTTTCGCGCATGGTAGGTCTCTGAATAGACGAGTCACCTCCGTGGCTCATAACTCTCATCATTACAGTTAATGTAGCCTCATTAAAACATTTTAGTAACTCATATTTCTCGGTCTGAGCTCAATGTGCGTGCGAAGTGAACAAAAAATAAATACACGCGGTTCTTCAAGCCCATCATCGCAATACTCAGGTAGGCCTCCTGGGAAAACTACGCTTCCATGTGATCATCCATCACACCTGGGTAGAATCGCACTATTCACCTGTTTTTATTTGATTGTATTCCTTAATATCTCTTCATCGCTCAACTCCCAATCAAGTTTATAGTTAGAGTGATGCCCTAGACTATACGGCCACTGGCAGGTATATAGGCGACATTGAACATTGCAAATACTTAGTAAAAAAATGCAACCTTATCAGCGGCTTTCGTAAAAATAGCTCCAGTCAGTTTATTTTTACTACAAAAATAAAATTTTGATTGAATAAAATAGTAGCTTAAGACTTTTTATTTATTTTAACTAGAAATACTTGTAGTTTTGATCAGGCATTCATTAGTAAATTGCGCACCTGTGAAATATTATGGATTTTCTGGAATAAAATGTTACAAGGCCGGTCGGGTGTATAGAGATTGGTTTTCCCTCAATTGTCTCATTGCAAAATGCGGGTACACTTCCTCTAAGTGTCAACATTTCTCATCCCTAGTAAATTAGAGTAATTAGTACATATGCGTATTATACGAAAGGGTCGTTGTATGAGATCATTTTCACCCAAGTGAACCAATTAAAGACAGATATGATTATGATTCCAACGTTGGTAAAGTGGTAAAATACTTTTTTAAAGGAAAAAACATTAAAAAAACTAAATGATGGATGGACTTGTTTCAAAAATGAAAGTAAACAATATTTTTATATTTTAAACAACACGATCATTTAGAATAAAATCACATAAGTGATTGCTGATCGTTTAATAAAATGTCTCTTGATTTGTCTACTTCACACAATAAATATTTTACTGTACAAAACCTGGCTGGGTACGTTTGGAATATTAAGGTCTCCTTAAAATGTAAATTTTTATAGATTCCTAAGAAAGATAACAAATTTCTAGGAGACCTCAATATTCCGTTTGTTTCACCACAAAAGAAAATATCTTTTAATATTAAAAAGAGAAAAAAATATCGAGCCGTAAAACAAAATCATAATTTGGTCCATAAAGTCTAACAATGACCTTTACTTGACTGGATGCTACTAAAACTAAATATGCCCAGGCTTTAAAAAAAATATTCAAAACGCTATTAGATTATGAAGAAAAATATTCCTGGTACGACAGTAAAATTTCATATGTAAACTTTACGTGAGTAAAAAGATCAAACTATAATAAAACTCCAACCAGGAAGTTTATCTATATCCTGGTGAGTTTAGGTGTCACGATAGAACACCCGCAATACTTCCTACAAAGTTGAGGAAAAAAAAAAAAACTACAATCGTTTCTTTCCCCCTTTCCCCTTTCACAATATCCTGTTGAGCCACTTGAATGAATTACACATCAACGAACAAACTGGATGAATAAAGAATAAAATACGGCCGTGGTTCAACTCCCTTCTTTCACGTAATGGAGGCGTTTTAAGACGTAAAACCTACGGGGCCCTCCCTAAATCTAGGGGTGAGAAAAAAAATTTACAGGGGGGGTGAGGGGGTAGGGTAAAAGAAAACTGTCGTAAAAAGAGACAACTTCAAGTTTTGAGAGTCCTCATAAAACTACAAGCTAACATATAAATTAAAATAAACATACAATTTTTGAAAACAAAAAGGGGTTATATAAAAAAAAACAGGACATTGCTTAAAGTAGTTATTTGGAGTAACTTGATGGTTTGACGGTTGGTTTTTCCCCAGCGCATCTTAATAACCAATCGGGTCATTCGCATACATCAATTACGCTAGTTGAATAAGCATGAAGAAGGTAAAGTTTTAGAGGAAATGCGCCCACATTTGCGTGGAGGTAAAGTGGGAAGATATTTAAGATAAAAGCTCTCTTATTACACCTGACCGGGATTCGAGCCCCTATCTCCCCGTCTCCAGTAACTCAATCAAACACGAGAGTGAAGCGTTAGATCATGCGACCATCTGTGCAGCTTTAAAAAAAATGTATTTTACTAGAAGATTAAAAACTGTGTTTTACTAGAAGTTTAAAAACTTGTATAGGTGGGCAAGCGGACTAAGGAGTTAAGTTCATTTGGTTTGGTTTGCCAGTTACAGAGGTTGGTGTTCGACTCCCAGCCTGGTGTATTTAGATTTTTTTTCCTTTAATGCTTTCCAAATCTTCATACACGAAAATAAGGTTACACTTTCTTCTATTATTATTATTATTATTATTAGCACCGCGTCTTACTACCCGTTCGGGTTATACGCACACTTTCTTCTAAATTATAACTTTCTCATGCCTACCCTATTAGTGTAATTAATTGGGTACATCTTAAGACGGTTTTTAAGACGTGGTGTACAACAAACAAGGTTCGCATATTTTTTTGAGAGACATACTTCCTTAACGACTATTGACCTCCTCCCAATAAAAAACAACACAATGTAAATCGACAAAATCAAGATTTTTAAAATTATCATGGAAATTCCAAGATTTTTAAAATTATCATGGAAATTCGGACACCCATTTCACAAATATGATTAAAATCCTCAGTAATTATTTGTGTTGTATTAAACACATGACAAGTCTTCCAGCTTGGATAAGGCTATAAAATAATTTTAAGAAGTCTTTATATGAAGGAAAATAAATATATAAACAATACTTATTATAATAGTAGAACTGTGTGTATCAAGTTTGGAAAATGTCTATACAATGATGTAAAAACAACACACACACTTAAGGGATAGGAAAAATACTTAAGTTAAGTCCTGTATTTAAGGTGGGGTTGAAGGGAACTCGAGTTTAGCTAGGTATTATTTGAAGTTTATAGCCCATGGAAAAAAAAGTTTTCTCCAAAATAAATAAAATATTGTTTTAGTATATACGTTTAATTTTATACTCAAAGTAGTTTCAACAGTTCTTGAATAATAAATTGTTATGAGCATAGTGGCGTTTTTGAACCAATACTTTTTAAATTAAAATAAAAAAATCCTGTTAAAATTCCATGTTGTTCATATTCAGGAGCTGTTGAGATAACCATTTGCAAAAAATTAAACTTGCTGAAGCAATATTTTATTAATTTTAGCAAAAAACAATAATTTTTTTTTGCTACTAAAACTGCAAAAATACTGATCTAAACACGCGTCCCCTTCCACCTCATCTTAAGCATTTCAATGCGTGCAAGAAAGCACTATACGCCATTTTTGCTCCCGAGTGAAAACATAAGCTAGTTTTATTATTAAAAGAGTCGTAAGGATGAGGCTATGAAAACACATGCAAGTAACTCGTCAACGTTATACACCGCGGAGCAGTAAAAGTAATACTAATAGTAGAAATATGTGTTGAAAAACTGGGTAAAACTTTTGTTTTGATGTGTAAGACAAATGTTTCCCAATACGACGGGAAAAGGGGGAAACGAAAAATAATGGGCGCTAAAATAAAACACAGGGTAGACAAATTATTCATCCCACACTAGGTCATTAAAATTACAAAACCATTTCCTCAACTCAGTTGAAACATTTTTGTTTGTTTGTAACACCACTTTTAAAATTATTATTTACCAATATTTCACTAGACCAGAGCTCGTTTAGAGATAACTTGTGTTAAGGAATACAATGTAATGACAGTACGTTAAGCGTAATCGCAAGCTATGGCATAAGGCTTGATTCACAAGTTCGCTGAAAATTGAGAGCAGAATCTGCCCGAATGGCGCAGCAATTCACCCACTAGCAGAAACTCATGTTAACCCATAATACTTGGCAACACAAACTTAAAACAGCTGGTTATCAACATATTTATTTTTATAACGCATATATCTCCTTTAGGGAACTACAGGTCTTATTGAGAAAATCCTTATTTTCGCTATCTCTCAGCTAACTGTTACCAAATCTCCTCGCTTGCAGTTATGTCAGTGGTGTGCTGGGGTATGAAGGATCTACTGGTAAGAAAGACGAACGAAAGGTGCAAAATTTGTCTTATATTTGAGAAAAGATTGACCACACGAAAACGAAAGAATGATAACACTGTTCCCCAATAGTAGCCATAAAATTTATTTCAAGAGATGATATCCAGTGTAGTAAATAAACTGATATTATAACTTACTTTCCATTCAACGAGCTATTTTAAATAATTTCCCAATAATAAGAGGCAGCTGTCTGCTTGGATTTCGCTTTGTACGCGCATGGTTTTGAAATTTGATTGGTTCTTCCAAGCCGATTTTCTGTAGAAGCGCGGACAAATCTGAGGTTGTCTGCTAGCGCAGAGGAACCTATGCAATTCTCGCCAATTTCTTATGATTGGTTTAGAGCTCGTCACACAATTACGTTTCTAGTCTGCTCTTGTTTTCCGGCGGACGTGTAACTCCTCAGTAACGCACTGGCTCGTAATTACTTTTGCATAGGCACAGAAAATATTCTCTATTTGGACTTTTCCTAACTTTCTCACATTTTATTTCAAAATAATCTAGGTAGAGGGGTCGCAGCAGGATTAGAATTGTTGGGTTGGTTTTTTGAAAATTAGGATGCACTGATTAAAGTTTAAATAAGTAAAACATTGTATTAATGAACCTATTTTATTTTAACTCTAACCAATGAATCTTTCTTGGAATACTCAACCATTAAAATCTTAGGGCAGTTATCCTACCTAGATTATGTTGTATGAAAATGAGTAAGAAAAGGAGGGAAACCCAATTCAGGAATATTTTCCGAGCCGTTGCGTTAAGCCATAGTGTGGGCCTTCCCTATTAATACAAATGATATATAGTAGAACCCCGATTATCCGGATTAGTATCGCAGCAGCAGTTTTCACTAATCCGGAGTTCACAAGTATGAATTGGGCAGATTGATTCTTATCGTGTTAATAAGACACTCAATTAATATCATTAATGAACCACAATAGTAAAGAGCGCGTATCTAAACGAGGAAATCGGCACAGCGGGAAGAAGTTGGCAAAGTGTATCACTTCAAAAGATTGGCAGGGAGGGGAAAGCGGTTCTGTAACATATCGCTTATCGAGATCCATCACCCATCATCAGTCCTAAAACAGTGGTAGAATCTTCTTTAATTTTCTTTAGGATTAATTATCCAGATTTTTGTCTTTTGGTTGATATCACCATCTGAAGAAAATTAAACTATGTTTCTAATGAAATAATATTTTATTTTTTGCAAAAAAAATCTCTATAAAAACTGGTAAAACAGTGCCCTTAACTCACGTTCCCTACTCGCCTACCTTAATATCCAAACTCAACACTCGACAGAGATAAAACTCCTGCTTCCCAGTCATTCCCGTCATTGATCAATGGGGTTATTTCTAAGTTGTTAGATCCTCGTGATAAAAGTATCTACATTCAAACATCATCAGTTTGACTACATCTAAATATCACTTATAATTCACCTTTACTATTAGCACTGATGTTGTCTTACACAATTTTTATGATGTAGTTTGGATATGATCTAGGCCACATCCAAATTGCTTCTGCTTCTTCCTCAAGCGGATCATTCTAAAATAAGTAGATTTTTTTTTACTAGAGTTAAGATGAGAACTGCCCCGATTCCAAGTATCTACTACTAGTCGTTTTCAGAAAATCAGATAGCAGCGCGCTATCCTTCAGGACATGGTAACTTCTGAAATAACCCAAGCCGAGAAGCTTGAATGATCCAGCCTTTTATCTACCAACCGAATGAGCTCGTCAAGCTATCTAGCATTAATCTTACCTTCTGTTTCCAAACATTGACCGGTCGCGTTTTATCCATCTTAAGACCTGGAGGTTACGGCATAATTTGTTCAGAGGAGTAGGGGTTGAGATCATTCCTAAATAAACTAAGATGAGAAAGTTTTGGAATCTCTACCCTCTCCGATAAGACGGTGAGAGTTCCTGGTAGAAAGGCCGCAGGGCGATCCCTAACATCATTATATAATCGGCAGCCGGTTCTATTCGCTCCACGAGTTCCGTTAAGATAAAATATGAATATGTAATGAATGTTGGAAATGTCGATTACCTTTGGTCCTTCCCTCCATCCTCCAACATCGTATTCGTTTCATACACAAAACCGTTAGTAGGATGTTTGGAAAACAATTGAATCCATTTAAAGTATTTAGCATCCACGTAAGTGGCCGGCCTATTGGTCTAGTAGTCAGCTTTCCTGGCTACTGATTCAGAAGTCTTGGATTCGATTCCCAGGAGTATCATAGGTATTTTTCAAAACAAAAAAGTTCTTAAGGTCGCCATGGTCTGGGTTAAAAAGGCTCAAGTTAGGTTTACTACCACTACGGGCAAGACATAGCTATTATCATTATCATCACATCATAGGGCTTAAATAACCGTATCTACATATTGGCCCAACTTCAGAAGCCGGTTACATATTCACCATTGGCAATAGAAGACCAGAAATGTCTAGCCGACAAACCCTGGTGGCATACAATAAAAAAAAACTCTTTTAGTGGGCGCATGAAGACATCCGACCTGGATTCAAACCCCGTTTTCTCAATAATTGGCAGTCCAGGCTTTTTATTTTGCACCAAGTCTTACTACCCGTTTGGCTCTATACGCCTATATATTAATTACTCTGGTGGTTTTGGGGATGAGGAAGGTTATTTTGATAGAAGTACCCGCATTAGCGCGGAGGGAGAGTGGAAAACCATTTTGTAAAAACCACCCTCAGCACACCCGACCAAAATTCGAGCCTCCATGTCCCCAACATTGGCAGTCGAGTACATTGGAAGAGACGATGCGACCACTAAAACGGATTCCAGTCTATTGCGAGAGTGACGCGAAGCGGGTATCGTAGTGTTAACAATTTTGGCCGGAAAAAAGGCCCTTCCTATGAAATTTAGGACAGTATGGCTCCGGACGCCGTGGAACGTTGGGGTGCTCACTGTCGTGCTGATGGAAGTGGGCGGGGAGGAGCAATATCCACGCGGAAAGATTGGCTCAAGTGTTTGTTTTTATCGGAGAATCTCTCGCCTAACGAAATGATATATGGATGTTCGATGAAACAAGGAGACTTTTAAAAAGAATGTCCCAGTCGCCCCCCTCTCCCCCCTCACCACAGCTTTCAATGAGAGCTACTGCCATATCGGCGTGGCGTTTAATACTCTAGTAAGTTTATTTTTGAAAACAATCAGTACGCTCCAATTTCAGTAATGACTATCAACAACTTAATTTATCCAACTTAAGTGAACGGTATGAGAAGAGTAAATTTTAAGAGGCCTTCTACAAAGTTATTTATCTGTATACCAGATGGGAAAGTACATTTGGGGTATAGTGATATTTTTTAATTTGCGTTAAAGTGCTTAGTTATTATCTGAGAGGCGGGGAATTTTAACTCTAAATGAGTGTACAGGAAGGCTTTTTTACTTCTTTAATATGACAATACTTTTTCCCTCCACAAATGGGGGGTGACTTAAAAAAAATTCAACCTGTTTCCTTAGGTTGAATAAATGATAGCCAAAACTGGCACTTCATGCGTACCAGACACACGACAAATATGTTCTAGCCTAAATTCGAAATAAAGACTCTTCGAAGTGTCTACGAGCTGAACTAGAATAATATTATAGAAGTAAACGAACGCTTGTACAGTTTAATTTACATGGCCAGCGAGGTTCACAAAATGGAAAGGACCAATAATCACGGATATAAGCCGTATCAAGTACCCTATTTGTTCATTTGTAAAAAATTACACCTGAGCACGGGAATCGAGCCCGGGACCCTTGTATTAGAGCACCAAAGCTATACTACTGAGCTATCACATAAAGAAGACACCTAAGTAACCAGTGACCGTAGTATATGATGGTTCATTCTTAGTTGACTATATACACATGTCCATCACAGACAATGCTTTAAAATATGAGCATTGAATGACCTTGAGCACAAGATACATCCTGTATAGCTCAGTGGTAAAAGCATTGGCGTGCTAATCCAAAGGTCGCGGGTTCGATTCCAGTATCCAAGTGTAATTTTGAAAAATTACTGATATAATATTAGTTTTAAATCCCGACCCTCCGCCCC
>CABFWO010000833.1:15591-62146 GCA_902155825.1 Timema genevievae | reverse complement strand
TGATATAATATTAGTTTTAAATACCGACCCTCCGCCGCCCCCCCCCAACCCAGAATGTCTCAGTGTTCGTTTAAGTTGTATGCATATACAATGACTATACTAATATTTTATGGATACGAAAGGTGGAATTTAGAGGATATGTACTCGAATTTGCGTGGAAGAAAAGTTGTAAAACGACCCTTAATATACTCGACCTGGATTCGAATCCTGATCTCCGTGTCTTTGGCAACTTCATTTGTTGTGAGAGTGGCGCCTTAGACCTTTCTACCACCAAAGCGGGTGTGAATTAACTCAAATTGTTCATAGGTCCAAAAATATAGATATTTCCCTTACAGTGATGCATCAAATCTCTGTGAATGAAAAGTTGGGGAGTGAAGCGCTGGAGTGTGATGACAGATGCCTACCCTGAGGCAATCAGGGGAAAAATTACAACCACACCCTCATATAGCTCAAGTGTTTCCAAAATGTGGTCCGCAGAATCTCAGGAAGTTTAGTAATATACATTAATTAAAGAATGTATCACATGTCATACAAAAATTTGAACTTCCAATTATTAAGTATGAAATATACATAGCATCATACTGTATTTATTTTTCAGGTGGACCTAAGTCACATACAAAAGTAATTCTGTAACAGCCTTTTAAGTCAACAAATCGGAGCAATTAGGTATAAAAAAAATGAGGTTCAGAATGTTTAAAACAGTCAAAAAGCTACTACCTACTAGCCTAATTAAATGGATTTTTTCAATCGTTCATTTAATAAATTAATATTTGTCTTGTATTTATGTACTAATGGCAGAACTTTTCTTTGGTTCAAAAATACAGGAAAAAAGTCTTAATTTTATTTTATTTCAATCAAGTTTTTAATAAATTTAAAAAAATCTAATAAAAAATTTAAAATTCCAACTTCAAGGTGAACGTGTTCGTGCACAGGGGGATATTAATTTTAAAATTTTAGCTCTTTGCTTGCGGTGTATATCGCGCAATGCTCATGACAGACAAGCTCTTACATTTTTTTAAAAATATTGAAGATAAAATAATATTAAATAGCACTACCTGAAATAAAATGTACTATAAATTATGTTTTACCTTCATTTTCAACCCTCTCCTTGTCTCCTTACTCCTGGGAGCCCCTGGTATACCCCCAGTGCGAATATCGTCCATTTCTCCGTCAACACTTTGGGAAACACTGCTCTAGATCCAAGGACACGTGTCCAGTTGTCAAGAAGCCAAACCCCCCGAAGAAGGTAATAAAAATCAACACGTAATTCTTATAAGAAGAGAGGGGGCTTTCTTTCACACCTTCTCGTCGCGCTGACAACGTTACGATACCAACTTTCCCCGGCGCGCAGCGACACGCGGTATATAGCACAGAATAGAGACTTGTTGCAACTCGAGGGGCGAACTTCCGTTTCATATGGAGCCTCAGTAGTCACCAAGTGCAGTCATGCCCTAGTTGAATCAAATAAATTACTTACAGTAGGATTTTTGTAAGAAGAACCTTTTAGAAAATACAAACTTTTCTGCGGCCGACTTTGATAGCATGTTTTTGTAATAATAGTGCTATTTTATAAATGTTGAAAATATACATCAAAAGCGACAGCTGTAGATCACATGATTTGACGTATGAATTCGTACGTAAAAGAAGATCTGGTAACTTTTCTAACTGCCAGATAGGGTTCTTCCCATAAAAAGTGGATACTCTGTTTCTTTATCGTGTCAAGAGAAAGTATTGTAATAGTGACAATTTTCTACCTCGATATTATGATTAATCTTTACGTTTTATGTGTGCCCGAACTAAAAAAATTGGTTTTATAAGGAATTACAAATTTTTCGAACCTGGTTCTTGTTTAAACTGTATCAAACAAAGTGTTTTACCTGATAAATACCACTGTAGGCCTATACTTGTATTTTGGGTAATTTTTTTTACCATCTCTTTCTATCCTTTCAGGTTATGCGCCTATAAACTAGTTATACTAATGGTATAGGGATCAGGAAGGTTTAATTGAGAGTAAGTGCACACACATTTGCGTGGAAGGAGAGTGAAAAACTATTTAAGGATAAAACTCAGTTCACCTGACCGGGATCGACCCTCGATCTCCCCATATTCATAAGTTTAGTCCAATAAGAAAGTAGCGCTAGACCCCGGGTTAAAATTTGTTAATGGGTAGTTAGTTAACTGATGAGTGATTTCAAAAAATTCAAAATGTTTTGAAAATTACCACAGTGATTTTGTTTAAATTGTATAGCTATCTGGCGAATGAGTGACATGACAAACAAAACTGTATACTCTTTTTTTCGGGTCCAATTAGTTTAAGGTGAGGGTGTAGGAGACGCGAGAAAAATTAAATGTTTTTGCAGTTTTTATAACGAATTTTTTTTGGACAAAATAACTAAAATAGTGCACCAGTAGAAACATTATTATTATTATTATTATTATTAGCACCGCGAGTAGAAACATAAAGTTTATTTTTCTTCACATGGTGACCACAACAGTTGTTGAATATTATGCCATGAGCGTAGCGACATTAGATTACAAACTTTTTAAACTAAGAGAAAAAGTTGTAATTCAATTCCAGGACACACTTGACAAATATTAAGTATCATAAAAGGTCTAAAAAAATAGTTAAGACTTTTTTCCCCACTCGAATTTTAAATGTTTTCGAATCCTTGAATCTCGACTATCCTTAAGGATTCAAAGACTCGGAGGGCTCATCCCTAATATAAATAAAAACCTTTTTAATTTACATGGAGAAATACGTGATTTTAACAAAGATCTGGACCTGCACCTTCAACTCCACTTCCAATGCTCTATCACCTGAGCTAATGAATGGATCGTCTAAAATCAGTTGCACTCGCCTTGTAGGCGCACTCGTAAGACGTACTCTGTTTTCTGCTTATACAAGGACTTAATTTCAACTATTATGTCTCCATCATCAAAGTGATATTAAAGTTTAAAAATACGAATTAAATAGAATCAAATTATGTATAAAGAGAACTTCTTATTAAATATATAAAATACATGTACATTATATATGTAACATATTTTCACACACTGTTATCCCTAACCAACTAACTAATTGCTTTAGTTGAATAGGGTAGTAAGCCTATCTATATATTTAGTTTCTGATTGGCTGAACGCGCTATTACGAGTCCGACAATTCCGACATACGACTGCGCTTGCGTGTGCTAATGTAGACATACAATATTACGAGTGCGAATGATTGTAGACAAGCCTTAATAGGGGTATTACAGTCCAATTTTCGAAGGAATAAGTTTATCCGACAGACAATTTACTTGATCTACTTTCAAGTGTTCATAGGTAAATTCATGTGATTTTCAGCTGTCACCTATGATATTTATAAATACCTAAGAAATCAGGGGAATGTTATCAATTTTGGCCGCCAAAAATATGGTTGTATTTTTCTATTAGGATCTTACTATGAAAACTTGATTTCTCACAATATTTTGGAAAAACTGATACCCATTCGAAGCCCCTTATCTGATTAAAAAACCTCCAATAGATTTCTTTAGCTAATTATTATGTATCTTAGTAAATCACTTAAAATATTTTCTATGACTTCCATTATTGTTGAAACGTTTTAATTACCATACACAAAACAGCTGAGATATTTATTGCCATCATCATAGGATAGTAAATAATTAAACGACTATTTTTTTCCCACACGAGTCTGTGAAAGCTTAGTATAATATAAATTTCCTGTTAACATTTTATTTTCAGTAAACAATAAAACAATGGCTATCAAAGAATCAGTCGTCAAGGAGAAGAATATGAATAATGAAAAAAATTGTTCTTTCAGAAGCCGCCATTAGTGCGATTCTCTCGGTTTTATTTCGCACTAAGAAAATAAAACACAACACAGCTTTCTTAGATATATTTTTACGTCCAATCGTGTCTACAAATTGGTATTCGATATAAACTATAAAAATTGTTAACCTTACGTCGTGGTGTCCGATACTAAACAAAATTTTTAAAAACAAGGAAGGTGTGTTTTTTTTTTACAAAATCACTAACTTTATTATCTAAATTAAGATTCCGAATACCGGGTCAAACTTGTTTCCCCTTCCCCCTAACCCCCTCTACTTTCCAAGTAAACCATTATAAATAATAGTAATTTAATAATTACTACTGTTAAGACTTTACGCCGTCTCACAAACCCATTTTGTGTCTGGATAAGAAGAAATTTAAAAAAAATCAACTATACGAGTTACAAGAAAGGGCAGATGCAAATAATGTTTCCAAAAACAAAACCGCGACACAAAAACACAAAGATAATTCCACCTACAGATTCACAGATGTAAAACAAACACACACACACACACAAAACGAGATTAAGAGAGGGTTGGGTAAATAGGGAGGGGGCGGGGGGTGGAAACATAAAAACACCCCCTAAGCCCAACTAAGAGGGATACAAGAAACGCCCCGGTGTTAATTCTAGCACTGTCGGGGAGTATACGATTACCACTAATTCCGTAGGTTTAATGGCGGATTTAATTGTTCCAAAGGCTCATGAATCACATCTTGGGAGACATTTAATTACTGTAGAGTAGAGGTTGCCATCTTTTTTTAAAATCCCTTTTCATACTCCTCCTTTATCTTTTCTTTCATTCTTTCGTCTTTATTTTATTTTCAACATCCCTCTATTTAGTGAAATCTTGGCAAGTTGCCAGGAATGGCAGCGGAAGACCTTTTCGGTACAGTTGGGTGCAAAATTAAGTTGTTATTTTTTACAGCTTTTTAGTACCCGTTTGAGCTATACGTAATTAGGAATGAGGAATGTAGAGTTTTTAAGATGTACCTACATTTGCGTGAAGGAAGAGTTGGAAACCATTTAGAAAAAAAAACCACCCTAAGCACACCCAATCAGCAATCTAGTATAGCACTAAAGTGACGCGTTTCGACCATGAGCTCACCGATGTGGGTCAAAATAAAGTCAAATGAATTGTATGAAAAACAAAAAAGTTACGGCATTCGGACATAGAAGTTATTGTAACGTTATATTATGAATGGTTGTTCTGTACATGGGTTATTAGTGACTTAATCTAAGGTGAATATATGAGGAGAGTATTTTAGAAGAGGTGAACCTGTATAAACGTGGGAAAAGGACGGCTAAAACATATGTGGATAATCACCATCAGTGCACCCGACAGAGATTAGAACTGTGACCTCCCACCAACAGTAACAAAGTGCAAAGCGACGACTTAGACCAGTTAGTTACCAACACATTTTTTTATACAGGCTTATTTAAAACTAAAGTTGTACTACTTTTGCAAAATAAAATTGTAATAATCGCAATAACCCTTCACTGTAAAGCGTTATTTTTTTCTTCTAAATAAAGATAAAATTTAACTTTATACATATATTTTTTTTCTCTGTAAAGCAAATCTATTAATTTAATTTCTATTTAGGAACAAAAAAAAAAGGTTTCGTAGGATGTTCTTTGGTCTATTGGTGCGAATTTATGGCGCCTTCAAAGATATTAACTTTTTATTTAGGTGGTTTCGGACTGCCTTCTTTTCACCGCAATCCTTTTGATGTTACCAAAGTGTGAGACCAACTTTTTTTTTATAATTTATAGGGTATAAATCTATAAAACTACGTGAGTAGCACGATCTTTTGATGTTAGATAAAAGACTTAAAAAAAACCTACTACTGTGATAATAATTATAAAATTATGAAATTGTGTTATTTACTTCTTTTCATGATCAAACAACCGGTTTAAAAAAAAATAGTTTGCCAGCCATATGTAAATATAATTAGGGTATAGATCAGGGCTGGACAACCTGCGGTCATTTTCGCATATTCTGTCGATTGTGTCTTTTCGTTGTTTATAAACTAGACACACACAAACTCCCATAGTATTTCGACAATGTAATAAAATGAAGTGTTTATTAACTCTTGAGATGTTTAGTTCCTAGAATTTGATTCTTATTACAGGCTGATATATATATTTTTAAATATGCCTGTACAATACGCATCAGCATTTGAGTTTAAAAGGACACAAAAAAATGAAAAAACAGTTTCAAATATTTTATAATTCATATGTATTAGTTTAAAAAAAAAGTCTCCCTCTATGAATATTTGAAAAAAATTAACGTATAAGAAACTGAAATTTGACCTCATTGAGCAAAAAAGAAAGAAAAGTCGACTGAAAACGATTTGCTCCTTTATGAGTTCCTAAGAAGGCACATTAACTTATATTTAAGTAGAGTATGTTTTTATAATTATGTCAAAATTTACTGTAGGTACATGAAATGTGAGGCCTTATAAAGAATCTATAACTTATCACGCGATGTGCCCTTCCAATAAAAAAAAGTTCCCCACCCCTGATATAGACAAAAAAAAGTAATGATAATTTGGTTCCAGATGCTTTATTTATTGGCCTGAATATATATTTCGCAAAAAAAAAGTTGAACAAGGAAAATTATTTGAAGTGTGTTCACAGGATGTTTATAGGAGAGCTGCAAGTTAACAAAAAAACATAAAAATATTCAGAGCTAATTGGAAAGAATGACCTCATAAAACGCCAAACATCCCAAAATAAATTCATAAAACCCGTTTTGACGGCCACATGGTCTAAGGCGTCACTCTCGCACTAAATGAACTAGACTGCCAATGACGGGGAGATCGAATTTCAAAACCAAGTGGGGTGTACTGAGAGTGATTTGGAAAAAAAAATTTTCACTCTCCCTCCACGTAAATTAGGGTACACTTAATCTAAACTCAACATTACTCCTCCATAGCCCCTAAGCGTAATTAGTATATAGGCGTATACTCCAAACGGCTAATAAAACGCGGTGCTAGAAACAAACTTTATGATAATTATAGCCTACATCCAAGATTTTAATCATTGGAATGTATCAACAATGAATGAAGAAGATCTATTTGAAATACACTTTTCAATAGTTACCTCAATGTGTCCTTAAACATTTATTATATTTCAATATAATTACATTAAAATATTTGTTTATAACTTATGTTATATGTTAGTTATTTATATGTACATAAACGTAGGCCTATGAGAATCAAACAGCGACTAAGGTTAAAGCGAAAGCTGACATCGAATTGTTCAATTTCTCCCTTAAAAAAGGGGTTGAAGAATCTATACTTGAATTAGACACGATTTTAAAATTGATATAACCCGCGTCAGTGACTGAATGGCCATAAGGTGTCACTTTCGCGTTAGATTAGCCAGATGAAGACGGGGAGATCAGGGTTCGAATCCCGGTCGGGTCTAGTAAGAGTGTTGCCTTCCAGGCAAATGCGGGTAGATTACCTCTATAACGCTTCCTTCTTCATCCCTAACCCATTAGAGTAATTATCAACTATGCTTATAGCATGAAAATATATTACACGCAGTGATAAAAAAAATGAAAATGATGGTAGATTGAAGATTGTTTTAATTTATATCCCTCTTCTACCGCTCCTTTCCTCCACTCAATAAACACAAAAATAATATTGATTCAGAAAATTATGAAAATGCCAAAAGGAAAAAAAATCGAACAATATTAATATATTTGTAAGAGTTGGTTGAGTATCTAGTCGCTAAAATACATAACTATAAAATACAAATATATACATAACATACACAGCTGTACACACAGGTAATGTTGGATAAAAAGCAGCTACACCTAATTTCATAGCTGAGGAAAATGCAGGTCTTATGAAGAAAAGATTTATCTTCGCTCTCTCTCTCTGTTACCTGTTGCCAAACCTTCTAGCTTTCGGTTTTTGCGAAGTGAAGGGGGAAGGTTTACTTGGAAATCCCTCATTGTAAACAATGCGGCATGGGGAGGTTGGGGGGGTTTCAATTGACAGGGAAACACATTTCCTATTGGTGTACAGCCTTTTCTAGAAACATTAACTATTTTCCACAATAATATTTTTTTTTTCAAGATTGAAGTTTGTTAACGTTTTTCTATTCCCCACGTAATTATACTTAAACTATTTTATGTATAAAGCTTTTTTCCTCATAATTAATATATAAACCATATGCATTACCGCTTGATTTACTGAACAAATTCTGTCTTTACGAAAATAGTTGTAGACTCTTAACACAATTGTCCTTACTTTACTACTTAATATTTTCCTCTTGGAATGCAATTGCTTGTAACAAGCCGGAGATTCCGTAATTTTTGCTATATTTCAACTGTTAACAATACACTATTATTCAAATAAATATATTAATATACACAAAACTATAATTTCACAACCTTATTCCTTATGGCAAAAAAAAAAACACACACACAACTAACACATACACACAAGATCTTAACGGGATCAATTAAAAAAAATCTACACATGTGTTTATTTAGTGAATGTTTTTGAGCTAGCTATTAGGAACACGAGGTTCAGACTACTGTAACTTTACGACTGTGCTAGAGGAAGAATCACCTACTACTGGCAACGACAGCCCAGCATTGCCAAATTTGAAGACTGATCATGGAAAACAAATGAATGACAACGCTGTTGCTCAATAGTAAGCATGAAGCTATCTCTGCAATGGAATTAGGTGTAGTTAGACTGGCGTACTCAGTTCCAGACCGGTTCAAATCCCGTGGAGGTTAGTTGGAGCTATTTTTTTTTCACATAATGATTTTACCATTCGTTTTTAAGTCCAATTTCCAAAGGAATGTCAAGGCATTTCTTAAATTTTTGTTTGCCTTATCTCGCGTCCTTAGTGCAAGTTCCGAATAGCCCACAAAAGAACACTAAAATGCGTCGAATAATTTTAAAAAAAACTATAAACATGAATGAGGAAAAAGTGGGACAAGAATGAATAAAGAATATTAAAAAGAAACTTTAAACGTGACACTAACAGAATAAACCACCAAACATCTTAGATACAAAAAGAAAAAGCCACACAAATTAACATATTTGTTAGAAACCATTATACTGCAACATCTTCCCAGAAGCAAAAGTGTCATCAACGTGGCGAGCAAAAGAATCCATCTTTAATTTGGGTAAAAAAAAAAAAGTTTAAATATTCCCCAGCCGGACAGCTAACATCAACGATAAGTAAATTACCCGCACTGAGTTACAAGTTGCTGGTAATTGTGTGCGTGTGTGTGTGTTTGTCATGAATGGACACAAAAAAGCAAAAGATTTCCTAGATGTCATACAGTATGATTCTGAAACCACTCTAGCTAAGTGACGTCAACAAATTAAAAAAAAAAAGTCCTCACTCCTAGTTCTGTGGTTAGAGTTGTCAACAAGTTTTTGGGGAGGAGGGGGGTGTAAAGAACGCGAGCTAAGAGCAGTGTTTTTGCAGTTTTTATATAAAAACAGATTTTTTTTGGCCAAAATAAATAAAATATTTATCCAGTAGAAACAAAGGGACCTATTGTTAGTTTTTCTTCACGTGGTGATATCAACAGTTCTTGAATATCTCTCAAGGGTGTACTGGAATTTAATGACAACTTTTTCTCTCCATTAAACAAGTTTGTCATCATCTGATGACGTTGTACTAACGACAGATATTCAAAACTATTGATATCACCATGCGAAGAAAAATAAACTCTATGTTTCTACTGGAGCAATAATTTATTTATTTTGGCCAAAATTAATATTTTGCTATACAAACTGCAATAACACTGGCCTTTTCTCGCGTCTCCTATACTCCCACCTTAAGAGGACCTTTGTTCGAATCCGGACTATGAGGATGAACCTAACACAACCCTAACACTACGTTTAAGCGTAATTCAAGAGGAGTTTACTTTATTCTCACCAAGTACACTTTCGTAAAGTGCGTTAGTAAAAAAAAAAAAATGAGACCCGCTTCAGTGGTCAAATGTTCTGAGGCGTCAATTTCTAGCTATAGACCAGAATTTCGATGATGGGAGGATCAGGTTCAAATCCCAGTGATAGTGTTATTTTCTAAATAGTTTACCTCTTTCTCTCTCTCTGTACTCAAAAGTGAGTACACATACTCTCAAATTCAACCTTGCTCATCCTTAACAAAAAGGCGTACAACCCGGACGGGTAGTGAGATGCAGTGCAAAAATAATTCTCAAAGATAGTCGGCTAACAGGACAAACATGTATAAATTTAGAAAATACTTATCAAAACCAAATGCGCACAAACTTTTTTTTAAACTATATTTTGGAAGAAAAATCTTCCTACTCCAAGTTATTCATTTGGGATGAATTTATGTAGGGTTCTATTCTGATAAGATACGAGGCTAATACAGAAAGATAGGGTGAAATTTGTTGTAATTTGATACGTTTGGTGTTTTCATACTTATATTATACATACTAGTGGCTCGTTGCAGCGATATCTGCAAATTATCACGTTAAAATGTATTCAAACTTTTTTTTTTACCGGGAAAAGTTCTATAGAATGAAGCTTCATTCGACTTTCTAGTTAAAGGTTTACTCATAAAATGCAGCTTTCAATTGATTTTAATCTTTCAATGATTAATTTTAAGCAAAAAGTAAGTTTTTCTTCTTCACCCTACGATTATAACTTTAAAACAACCCCTCACCCAGGTCATTACTTATTTAGTATACTTTACCACCTAAGTAATAATTGAGTTATTATTTTCAAACAAAGATAAATATTTTATTTACTGATATACAATTGTATACAAATAAGGGTTTCCATGGTGATGTAAGCAAATAATGAAAAGCTGAACATTCTCTATGAAAATCAGATTTTCGTTGAAAACTACTATTTTTCTCGACATTGGACCCCTAATCTTAAAAATGAGCGATCGTTTGTCAAAATCGGTCCAGTCATTTTCTCGTAATTTCAACTATCGGACATGGGCTTATCAAATTATATATAAGATTCAAGATCATTTTATCGTTTTTGAGCTTATAATACTTACCAAAACATATTTAAACATTATTTTTTCTGCGCGAAACAAAACGTAAACAATATTGTCACAAATTTAACAACTTAACCTTATCATTTTCGAGTTATGCTAAATATTATCTATTTAAATGCGAGTTAACGATTGCAAAATTCAAATAAAAATTAATTTTTTCCCCAGCTTAGGCATCTCAATTCAGATGTGTTATGACCAGCATCCAAAGAAAAATATTCATCCAAAGAGAAAATTGTGATGTGTTCGGACCAGCAAATAGAGTTTTTTTTTTTTAGCCAAAGAGATATATTTTATTTAAAGATTTACAGACATGCAGCAAATAACGGTTTCCATGGAGATTAAACAAATAATTAAAAACTTGAAATTTTCTGTGAAAATCGGTTTTTCGTGGAGAACTATTTTTCCCGACATCATGGAATTCTTTTACGTTTTTTCGTCTTCAACTAAAGGAGTGCACACTTTTGGTCTCGACAGTTATTTTATAAATATATACAGGTTCGTCTTTCTATCCGACTATCTTATGGGAATAGTGAAGATGCAATAAATGTTACTAAACAGGCTTTTTCAAGGATATCCTCCAGGTCTGAGACAGTGTATATACCACCTTATTCTGCGCGACAGCGGGTCGGGAGACGTCACATCAGGCGTCAGTCAGCCTGGAGTGATCTCCGGGGTCTCGCGGTCAGCGCGTCATCCACCGCTAGTCTTCTTACCGTTGTTGTTACGGAAGGTCTTCCAAGCCCTCCCTCCCTCCTTCAACCCGACATTCTCAGGAATTCCGGATACAAGTAAATGCACTTATCAAGAGCCGTGTCTTGTCGTCGCGGATCTGCGGAATGTTGCATCTCTCGCGAGGATATTTTTTTCTCCATTTATCTATCTCTCTCTTCCATTGTATTATCACAAGATACCTATATACCGATTTTAATAGGAATAACCTTAATTGATAGCTACACAAGTTAGTATATCTATTTCACGTATTCATACGTCAAGTAATTTGATCTACAGCTGTCACTTTTGATGTATATTATAAATATTTATAACATAGCACTAGTAATATAGTAAAGTGTTGTTATTGTTTGCGGCCAAATAAAGTATGTTTGTATTTTTCAAAAGAGCCTTATTTTTAAAGTTGAACTATACAATTGTATTGTTTAATAGTATAATAAATTGATTCAACGTTTCATGCTCTTTTTTTTGTATCTCTCCTTGTAAACTCTTAAACAGTACTATCAGACCCGTACCAGTAGACACACGGGCTAAGGTGTCTAGCTTGCGGTAGACTGAATATTTTTTGTTATGGTTCGAATCCTGGTCGGATTCATTTGTTCGGTGGATTTTCCGTTTTACCGACGTGTCTCTTCATATTTTACCGACGTGTCTCTTCATGTTTTACCGACGTGTCTCTTCATGTTTTACCGACGTGTCTCTTCATGTTTTACCGACGTGTCTCTTCATATTTTACCGACGTGTCTCTTTATATTTTACCGACGTGTCTCTTTATATTTTACCGACGTGTCTCTTCATATTTTACCGACGTGTCTCTTCATGTTTTACCGACGTGTCTCTTTATATTTTACCGACGTGTCTATTCATGTTTTACCGACGTGTCTCTTCATATTTTACCAACGTGTCTCTTCATATTTTACCAACGTGTCTCTTTATATTTTACCACCGTGTCTCTTCATATTTTACCAACGTGTCTCTTTAAGTTTTACCGACGTTTCTGCTCTTGTTTTATTTGGTTATTAACTCTAAAACACATTCCTATTTTAGGAAAAATGTTAATCCTTTAATATTTAAATTTATAATATATTTAAGGATTTATAGCATTCGAATGTTTAAAAGGTCCACCCACCTCTATAAAAATTAATATACGTAAGAACCAACACTGGAGAAAACGGTTAATACATTTAGCTCAAAGCTATTAAAATGAAGCAAATTCAGAATGTTTATTTGTGTACTAATTCAAAGAGTTTTTTTATATGACAGCTGTCGGTGAAAATGTCAATATAATGTATGGCCGATCATAGTTCAACGCAACCGGTCCAGTGATACCCTCCACGCTACCTACTCGGAAAAGCATCCAGGCTCAAGACAACACTTTGTCTGTAGGCTATCTATAATAACCAAACATAACTTCTATAACATTAGCTACTATTATTTTCCCTTCACCACCGACATGAACCGAACGAGCTGGGGGTCGCTCCTCCGTGCAAGAACGGCCACTTCCCTCTGACTCAACCGTAAGAGAAGAAAGGATGAAGGTAGCCAGGCCCTTAAGACCATCGCGAATTGCCAGTGAACATTACAAACCGGAGCGAATCGGTGTCTAGTGTGTGTGTGTTTTTTTCTGAACTTATTGGAGTTGTTTTTCCACCGCGTCTTAGTATCCATTCGGGTTGTACGCATATATTAATTACTAGAGGTGTATGAAGCTTCCCAATGTCGAATTCGAGGTAAAGGTCAAATCTCCTTCACTTCAACTTCCGACACTCACAATAAACTTCGCAATCTTTTAGACATTTCGAAGGAAGAAGAAAACTTCGATATAATGAACAGTTTTTTTTTATAAAAATGAATCATTCTTTGCGTATTATTGCCCGCTCGATTATTCATATATTTACACTAATGGGACAGAGATGAGGAGGGTAGAATTTAGAAGAAATATAAAAGTATTTGTGCAGAATCAAAGAGGAAATATTTTTTTTAAACTCACTACACCCTAAATGTATTCGAACATAGATCTCCGGAAATATAGTCTATATCATAGTGACGTCTTATACTACACGACCACTGAAAAGGATTAGACAGTTATCCCCGAATAAGAGGCTATAAAATTAGGGTTTTAAACACATTTTCACTGCTCATCGAGGTATTACAATTGGCACACAAACGCGATGGAGAATTGATGATAAGACCTTCCTTCTTTTCAAGTTATTAAATGTGTGTTGCAACCCGCATTGATAAAGGCGTCAGTCTCTTCTTAACTGCTTTACTTGCGACGGGGAGGTTGGGGTTAAGAACCCCAGCAGAGGGTGGTTTTTTTATACTTCACGGTTTACCGCTGTCACTCCAAGCTAATTCGGGTGCACTTATCTCTTTTCAAAAACAGCCTTGAAATAATTAAAATACATGTATAATTCGACATTTAAATAAATATTAATCTTTTGAGTCAGATGGTGCGTCTACTGAATGGACTACGCATGATTATTGATGTGACTTGAGTCACTCCTTTGGAGTGATTAGACTGTATCCATTAATTTGGCGCCACCCTGTCCCCTTCCCCATGGTGGCGTCTCCAGGGAAGCTGACTGCATTCCTTGGGGAACAATGGTTTCAAACCCAAGCGAATAAATAATACATTCATTTATTAATTCAGTTAGTTCATCATCTTAGCACTAAAACTAGTGACGGAACCCTATGCAGTATTAAGTGTTGATGTTTAAGGTGAGGGGTTTAGGGGACGCGAGAAAAGTTCAGTGTTTTTGCAATTTTTATGGCAAAACATTTTTTCTGACCAAAATAAATTGTTCCTGTAGAAACATAAAGCTTAATTTTCTTCCCATGGTGATATCAACAGTTCTTGAATATCTGTTATGAGCATAGCGGCATTAGATGAGAAACTTTTTAAATGAAAGGGAAAAAAATTGTCATTAAATTCCAAAACACCCTTGAACAGTCAAGAACTGTTGAGGTCAGAGACCATTATGCGGAGAAAATTAAACCATATATTTGTATTGAAGCAATATTTGACTTATTTTGACACAAAAAAAAAGTGACGATACAAAAGCTGCAAAAACACTGACCTTTACTCGATTCAAATATTCTCCCACCTTGGCTTTATCTGATGCTGTACATTTTGGCTTTATCCGTTCGCTTTAGTACAAGAGGTAATTGATTGCTGCTTAAAACTATCTAACATAGTGAGGAAGATTAACTTTAAGAAGATGCACCAGAATTCGCCTAGAACAAAGAATGGTATACTAAACTGTGAGGGGGGAAAACCCCACCTACTTAGTGATCAAACCAAAGCCTTCGAGTTAAAATTCTGGTAAAATAACCTGGCAGTCGGTCTAACCTAAGCCAAGAAATATTTCTCAATCAAGATTTTTTAATAAAAATTGTATTTTTTTTAAAGAGATATTAACGGTTTGTTCAAAGGTGTAGGGATGAGAAAGATAACTTAAAGGAAGTGCATCCGCATCAACGGAACGTGAAGATAGAGGGGGGGAACATAGTGATAAATCGCATGCATTAAAAAAATTTACGAAATTCTAATTGTGACATCCCTGTCAAGCGCCGGCCATGTGTACTGCTAGTCTGACGCCTTGAACCACACGGCCAACGGAAATGAGAGTATTATTAGTAAGACTCTACTGTAGTTAGAACGTATGATAACTTTGTGATATATCTCTCTTTATCGTTCTCTATTTTTTATCTCGTTTCATTTATCTTTTTGTCTCGTTGGCTCTTTTTTCTCTACTTCTTTCTTCTTTCTTTTTTCTTATTTTCTCTCTCCATTTACTTTTTCCTGACGTTTTTCGTCTAGTTTTCTTTCGTTTCCTTTTTTTAGTTTTATTATTTATATTACTCTTTTTTTTCTCTTGTTTTGTCTCTTTTCATCTCGTTTTCTAGCTATCTCGTATTCACTCTCTCGCCCTGTCTTTCTTACTCTCTCGACCCTTTTCTGTCGCATGTGCGACTTCACTGCGTCTCTCAGTCGTCCACAGATGATGACGCATTCCCATAATATTCTTTATGGTTAGTATACTTACCATTTTATTAAATATATATTTATTGCCACTATTTGATCAATTATCTTTTTATATGCTATATAATAATCATACACATTCAATTAAATGAGTAATTGTTTATAAATTGATGCGTGGCAGGCATGTATTACGCCTATTAGTCGAGTACAGGCTGCCTCAAAAGTCCCTACGCCTTTTGTTGAAATGAGGTAAATTTCAAACACATTGTTTAGTAACAGAGTTTTAAACAAAATAAAGTATTACATATAAAACACATAAACAGTTCAAAATTGAAGCTATGATATTACTTTCTACACGTGCCCTGTTGGTATGTCAAATAGGCCAGCTACATTGAGAAACACATTTACAAGAATCTCAGTTGATTATTTTCGGAATCGTCTCTCTAACGCGATTAAGAAGATCTGGTAGATCTTGAAAGTTTCTGCGATAAACATTTGATTTTATGAAAACCCCCATTTCTTTCAAATTTATTCACCAGTGAAAAAAATTGAATAAATGTCTATAGGACCAGCCTTTAAAGATATTTCTCTGACATTATTATTTTGCACCCCTTTAGTTCTACATGTTACGACAAAAATACGTCAGTCCACACTAACCGTGAACTAGGAGACTGAAACAAAAATTAATAATAATTATAAAAAACAATTATAACACATTCAAAATGCTTGTGTATGTATATATGTATGTATGTCTACGACAGTTTGATTATAATACTAGCCAGCAAAATCTAGCCCTCAATTGATAACCGCATTGAAGGTTAGGCTTTGTTTGTAAAAAAGTAATTTTTCCGTCTATAAAATTTTATACAGGCCAGCTACAAATTGCCATTGCTGAAAACGGGCTTGGGTGATTATATACCAATCCTAATCATGGTTTGACCTTGTAACCAATTATATATTAGTAACGATGACTACTAGTTTAACCGGGAACTAACTCCTCCTCAAAATAAAGGAGATGCCGGGGATTAAGGATGCTAAATCGATTCTTGGCAAAAAAAAAAAAAAGACATATATTTCATTGTGATGGACCTGTTAAAATTGTTGAGTGGATTAGCTTTTTATTCAATATTGTCACTGCTAGGCAGGTTCCATTACATAGGCCCTATTTAGTATTTAAGTACCCAAAGAGCATTATACTCCTGTCTATTTTAAGTTTAGCTTGTGTGGCGATATTCCTGAGGGCGTCAAAATGTTTAAAAAAAAACCCTAATGGATAGTTAGTTGCCTTTTTCCAGCTTATCCTTATCGTTGAATAAGTTCATACTTATAGGCTATAAGAAGAGATTTCTGCTTCTAAAATACTAAATACCTCCTCATTTACTTTAGCAGTCATTTTGCGGACACAGAATGTCCATTCAAAATATCAGCCTATTACCAAATGTTTCGTGAACTACCTGTGTGTCAATATTCCCTCTGGCACTTCTTTGAGATTTCCTTTCAAGATGTATTTTTTCAGTTTTAGCATCGCCCAATTGTATTGGCCAGTAACAGAACATACTGTCGATTTTCCGGCTGAGGGTATTTAATACTTGTCTGGACGATAGCTGTCCTATTAGCATGCGGAATAAACATCACCTTAAGTCATCCCCAAGACTAAAATATTTCTCCCAAATGGTAAATAAGTGATTAATTATAGATTCTGCAACATCTGATTGACTGCGTCTATCGAATAGTTCTGAGCCATGTTTTTGATTCATCCCGTCTAAGCAGTTTAGTCTTTGATGAAGGTTGCGTAGTTAATTCAATGTCATACTGATGCCAGTTTGTGTTCTGCATTCAACGTCAAATACATGCTCCTGCAAAACTTTTTCTTCCTTATTCACGTCAGACATATCTTGGATGAGTCCCGGAAAGTGATGTGGAGGTTAGGACTAGTTGAAGTCTTCACACTTTCTGCCTTGTAGGATTAGTACGTTTTGTATATCTCGGAGAGCCAAATTTTCGCAATCAAAACATTATGTAGTATGAGTATCACATTTTCAGGCAAAGTCCTCTGTGAAGATATCAAATAAAGTTTCAAACAGCTTCTTAGGCTTGCCCGATAAACTCAATACACAGAAGAGCTGCCCGAGAAGACGTGGAATTTTCATTAAAACAGCTTCTTTCTGTCAATATACTCTACATGCTTTTGTTGTGTTTTAATTGTGAACCTTGAGCCTACAGTTTTCTGGTTAAGTGTGTAGGCCTTACTCTTCTATCTTCCTTTCAATGTTTGATTCAATATTCCTTTAATTAGGGTAGTCATTGATTTGTTTGATTCAATATTCCTTTAATTAGGGTAGTCATTGATTTGTTTGATTCAATATTCTTTAATTAGGGTAGTCATTGATTTATTTGATTCAATATTCCTTTAATTAGGGTAGTCATTGATTTGTTTGATTCAATATTCCTTTAATTAGGGTAGTCATTGATTTATTTGATTCAATATTCTTTAATTAGGGTAGTCATTGATTTGTTTGATTCAATATTCCTTTAATTAGGGCAGTCATTGATTTGTTTGATTCAATATTCCTTTAATTAGGGTAGTCATTGATTTGTTTGATTCAATATTCCTTTAATTAGGGTAGTCATTGATTTGTCTGAATACATGTGTATGTAAATAAATGTAAGCTCAACTTAAATAATTATGTTGAACGTTACTTGTGTAATTTTTATTTGCCCTAAAACAAATTTTTTATTTAATAATCTTAGTATGAAACACCAAACAAAACTATATTATCAGGTTACGGTATTATAATCTGCATTATCTCTTTGAGATATAAATTTTTATTCTAGTTTCTTCTTGTTTTTTAAGTGCAAATAGCATGTCGACGAATTAAAATGATTAAATAAATTACTTTTTAATTTTTTTTTATTGGTTTTCATTGTCACATATTTTGAATGGCTCCTTTACAATTTCACCATATATAATCTTGTCACTAAGAATATTGTTAGAAACTTGCACTATTTCACTTAAATACGCAGGGACTTCTGGAACAACCTGTATAAGGCTATAAATATTTAGCTTCGCCACTTAAATCAAGTAGACTTATAATATTGTTATTATTACCTTCATCATTATAATCATCATAACTAAGAGGAGTGAGACTAATCTTTTACTAGGAAAGAGGTAAATAGCTGTTCCGCTGATGTCTGAGTTTATAAGGCCCATTTATTTAACAAGTATAAAAAAATGGAATTTACGTCATTTGATCTTCAGAAGGCTTCTGACAAGACAATAAGATTCTATTCCAATGCCATATTTTCTTTATCCAGCCCGTCTGCTTGGCTGGGTGGTAAAAGCAGCCCATTACATTGATTGAGTTGCCCTGGTTCGACCTTAAGCGCTACCTTGATGGTAATAGTCTCGGTTCAATCCCAGCTACGTGTACTCAGGATGGTTATTTTGAACAGCTGTGACTTTACATTCTGTTTTCCGGCTAATGTAAATATTTTTTTAATTTATCTTCATCTTGTGTCCTCAGTCGACATAGGCCTATACGACCGTTAGCAAAAAATCTTTGATTTTTTTTCTCTCTCCAAAAGAGTTTTTCAAGACCATGATCATGAACCGTATTACGACTCTTGTGTACGATTCAGGGTTTATACGTTTTTTTTAGTTTTAAAATTTTCAGACTTTTCCGGGTTTTACAGGGGAAAAAAAGATTTTTTTAAAAAAGTAATTCATAAGCTAATCTATGAATTTAAAATGTTATTTTCCATGTTTTATATTAAATATTTAACAAAAGGATTATCAAAGACAATTTATGTTAGTGATCTTTGTGCAAAATTGCATCAATAAGAGATAAGGCTAATAATTTACACTGTGCTTTTCTTCTTTATGTTTGGTGACCTGACGGTCTAGGGGTAAGGTGTCGTCTGACTTCCGTGCTGGGGGTCCGGGGTTCAAGCCTCGGTCCCGGCACAGATTTATCTGATTGCCAAACCCTTCCTTCACCTCTGACAAGACGTGTATCAATCACAACTTGTTGAATGTGTATAATGCCAGGCCTCCACCGTGGTTCGGATCCCACGTTAAACTGTAGGTCCTCCATTCCATATCACAATCACCCTACCATTGCACATTAGCGTAAGTTCGTATAGCCCGAACGGGTAGTAAGACGCGGTGCTAGTAATAATTCTTTGTGTTTCTAAATTTATTGCAAGAATATCCTAAGAGTTTTATGGCTTTTTAAAATTTCCCTGATTCCTCTCTAAATTTTCCCTGCCGCATAAAATCCCCTTACATGTCCAGGTTTACCTCGATTTCTAAATTAGTATCAACTCTGGAAATTGTACAGTTACAATATTAAGATTATATAAATTAACTATATCCAAGCAAATATCAAATAAGATCACTTTTTATTTATTTCCCTACTCGCCACTGGGGTGTGTGACACATCAATTAAAAGGTTTAGGCCTATTAATTAACTCCCTAAAATTAGCTATTACAATTATTTCTAGTGATAATTGGTAAAAGAGAATTTGGTCAAGAAAATACATAATTTTAGTTTATCTCGCGACCTCAGATGTGGTCACCATCACTCAAAAGTTGTGTTTCAGACACTTTAAGTTGAAATTTTAGTGTCTAAATCTAGTACCAATGCCAACTTAAATAGTCGGTAGATACGCCTATTTCGGAGTTCCCTAACGATGTACGATGAAAACAGTTGAAAGTTCCAATTTGGAAAAGACTTAGAAAGATGGTATAGCCACTAGAACAACGCGTTATTTATTTCGCAACTAAAAATATTATGGTGCCATGAATTAAGACTGAAATTCTTGGAGCTATTTTGGAACAAATCTATTTTTTGTGTTTGTTGCTTCAGATTAAGTGTTTTGAATGCTTTAGTATTTATCTCGCATCAATATGGGGTGATTATTTTGTTTTAAAATTAAATAAAAAAAGCATCTTAATGATTTAAGCCATACAGAAGTGAGTGTCGAAAAAATACTGTTTTTATTTTTTGTAAAATGAGAAGGGTAAGACCGGCTATATTGGATCAATGCCTAAGTTGGACTTTGGCGATTTTTACAGTCTTTTGGTTAATTTTAAGTAATTTTGCTTTGTTAGTCATAGTATTGTGGAGTGCAAAGCATAAACCATTAGGTGTTTCTACAATAATTTAAAGCTAAGTTTATGGGTATTGTCAACGCTATAATTGGAATAAGATCAAACAACTTTGTTTTTGCGATGCGGTACCAAAAAAATAGGTGAGTGTGCTTATATTAGACTCGTTAAATTATCCTATATTAGACCAATAGTCAAATTTAGGAGAATAATATAAACAAAATTTATTTCATTTAACCCATTGTTTATATATATATATATATATATATAGTCCTAAAGTCATGTTTTTAAGTAGTTTTTATTTTTATTTTAGAAAATAACTAAAAGGAGGAAATATGGGTCATGGGAAGAAAATATGATGGAACGTTCTTTGGCAAACTACAGAAATGGAGACATGAAATTGAATGAAACTGATAGGACATAATGTACAAATTGCCAAAAGCTATATTGAATAGACGCATAGATGTTGTTAGCTTAAATGCAATAGAACATCTTAAAAGCTTTTGGAAGGACAGTAAATCTTCCAAAATAACTAAAAAGTGATTTCGTTAAACGTGTGATGTTGCTAGAAGAAATATTTTTTTGAATGACACGAAATGACTTGCGCCACTCAGCTTATGATATTGCTGAAGCGAATAAAATTTCCCATAGGTTTTAATCACGAGAGGAAATGGCAGAGGATAAATGGCACTATTGATTTCTTGCTCGCCATCCAGAAATATCTTAGCGTCAACCAGAACCTTCTTCAATGGCACGGGGAAAAAGGTATTTGTCTAAGGAATGTAAAAGATTTTTTTAAGCTCTTACAAAAAAAATGTTGATAGCAAACTTGATGCTACTCGTAATTTCAATATGGACGAAA
This sequence comes from Timema genevievae, assembly GCA_902155825.1. Lineage (NCBI taxonomy): Eukaryota > Metazoa > Arthropoda > Insecta > Phasmatodea > Timematidae > Timema > Timema genevievae. Next base: position 40,611 of record CABFWO010000833.1, on the reverse strand, counting down.
CGACTGCCAACTGTTCAGAAGCCACAAAAGACGTTGGCTCAGCGAAGAAAACATCAAGTTGGTGCTAAAACTAGTGGCGAGAGAGGAACAAACACAATGTGTGTGCTTTATAAGCGATATGGATATGTTTATTCCACCAATGCTTATTTTCATAAGATTACGGTTTAAAACTAAACTATAGAAAAGTGCTCCAGCAGGTAGCAAGTTTGCTTGATCTGAGAGTGGATGGATTACAAATGAAGTGTTTATTCATTGGATAAAACATTTTATCTCCACCATAAAACCTAATAAAGATAAAAAAAAGTTATTATTTTGGATGGACACACTACTCACACAAAAAAACTTTGAGGCAATCTAATTAGTTAGGGAAAATGGAGAAATCCTGCTTTCACTTCCAGCTCACAAAACCCACTGTCTTCGACCATTGAAAGTAAGTATTTTCAAGCCACTTTCTGTATATTTCAATCAATCTTGTTACAAATGGTTAAGAACTCACCCAGGACAATTAATCACTATATGTCAATTCAGTGAATTATTTAATGATGCTTATAGCTGAGCTACATCTATGGCAATCGCTATGCATGGGTTCGCTAAAACTGGAATTTGGACTGTTGATTTCAACGTTTTTAAAGAGAGTGACTGTGTCCGATCCTGAAGATAAAGTGAGCATGCCTCGCCTACAGATTTAAATGAAAGTCTTGAAAAGATTCAGGAAAATAGTGAAGCTAATTTTTCAGAAATACATCTTGCATTGGAAGAGAGAAAAAAAAACTCAAAAAATGGTAAAAATGATAATACACTTTGCCAACTTGTAGTAAATTTTAAAATAAATGGTACGGCACACCGCACAGACTTTCTCTCTCTTTCTATAAACTCGTAAGATTTCTGAACGGAATAATGTACATTGTATCATCACCACTCCACATAAGAACACGCATAAAATAATATACAATGATATATAATCAATGAGAAAAGAGGCGCATCTTTGTCCACCTAAGAGCATTTCAAACAGTTTAATGTCTTCCACAAGGGTCAACACTTCGTATTAAAATTTCGATTTCTGGTTAAAATTTTAACATTTTATAAGGTGTTGCAGATCTTCAAGTCATCGCATTGATATTTAATTATTCATTTATACATTTTGACCAATAAAAAATGTAAATATTGACTATTGAGTCTAAAATGGAGATAGATCATTGCTATGCAAACATTTCTCCTAAGAGATTTAAGGAAAAATAACATACTTTTTTAGATACTTATATTTAATTACTCTATGGCATTGGAGAATTATTGCGTTAAGACTTAAGTAGTATATGTTTACAACTAAAGCTCACAAAATTGTATTAATATATTTGCAAATATCTCAGAAACTGTTGCTTTTATAAAAATATATGTCAAATAAAAGTTTTTTATTTCTAATAGTCCTACAATTTTGCAATGATAAGTTGTTTAGTTTCTCCAATAGTTGTGGAGATACGGAAATTAACGCTTCTGTAATGTACCCTAAAAATCATTTTCATAGGAAAATGAAAATAGCCAGTTTATTTATAATCTTAATCAACGCCTAGATACGAATTTTAATCAAAATCGTTTGAGCAGATTTTGAGAAAACCAAATTTTTCTCTTTTCTCCCTTCAGTAAACTACCCTTAATTTTAGGGGTAGATATCCAATTCCAAAAACCCCTCGGGGCAACCCTATGAAAACCCTAGATATCAAGTTTCAGCTCAATCGGTAAAATAGTTTAGGCTCTAGTTGGAGGTACAGACAGACAGACAGACAGACGGAAATTCAAAAACCACTTTTTCGGATTCAGGAAGTCATGAAACGTCAAAATTCATCAAAATCTCGAGTTCGATTTTTTTGACGATCACCATACTTTCTCTACCTGTAAGATAGAGAGAAAGTAAAAATACTGAAGTAGGCTTATCACTTCTTCCATCAGTCAGCAACTATTCAAGAGCTAGAAAAGATAGCGACAACTTATGTTACAGTGCTCACAAGCTCACCGTCTAAGAATGATTGGAGCTTAAAGAAAAGATACGCTAGAAATAAAGATATTGTTAAAACTTTGGTAAACACAGATGGTTCGTGGTTCTGTAAAATATGTGAATTAGAAGATATTCTAGAAATGATCAAGTGCTTGAAGTGTAAAGACTGGGTTCATGTGGACTGTGCTAAAGTTAAGCCCAACAAAAATATATATTTTTGTTATTAATTTAGCTAAAACAGCTACCCAAATATTTAAAATGTTCAAAATCAATATAATTTTTTTTTTACTAAATCATGACTTATTATCAAATTATGGTCCAATTGAGGGATATGATGGTCCAATTTAAGACACATGGACGGACCATTAACACATTTTATATACAGATTTAATTTAGTAATATTATGTAATATAAAGTTGGTTGTAGATAAATAAAAAAATATTGGCTCTTTAAATAAATTATGTAATGTGGCAAACGCAAAATTTACTTAGGGAGTCCAATATAGGCGGTCTTCCCATAGTGACTATTTTCGTTAAAAAGAGAGCTAAGCTTTTTTTAATATCCTAATATTAGTAATATATGAAGTCCTAGAAATACACGGCTTGCAGATACATCGATACGGTATTTTGATTTACGACAAGAAACGCCACCTATCAAGCGCCACTTTAGCAAAATATATGACGTTCCTGGTAGATTGGCGCACAGCTGATCTATCATAGCCATATAATCCTAGATGTTTATGTTGAATTATGTAGTCTTTACTACTTACTAGACATCAGTTTTCTTACAATTACATTTCATTTATGTTTCTGTACTCGAGAGAATACTGAAAAAAAGTTTAATTTTCTCAAAGTTTTATATTCCCTAAACATAACCGGCAGACTCGGTAAGCGAGAAATTGCCGCGAAGACGTTCCCGTTCTAACGCAATATTTAGTTCTACGATGCGTTATTTCAAAATATGGTTCACGCCAAAGTTTAACCCTATGTATAATAACCCTATAGTTTGAGCTTTTTAATTCAAATAAATGTGTGAAAATGTGACCTTAGTTTATTTTCAACGACTTTTTAAGAATACATGCGGATCTCTGGAGACTAGGCTTGATGAAAAAGAGCTCTAGAACTAGCCTTCTTCTAACAAATATAGTAATTTTTTATAGGCTTACCACATTTTTTTTCTAGATATTTGAGAACTAGCAGCGAGTTTTCCTCTTTACCTTTTGTTAAGAAATTTCGCTAATTTCTTTAATCTCCTCCTTATTGACATGACAAAGGTAGGTTTCAAGTGAAGGGTGAGAGATAGTATAAGCTTGGACAGAATCGATAAGTAGTTCTAGAAAATGACACAGTTATGTGACTTAACAGAGACTGACACTTTCTCGTTGACTAGGGGCAGCCGTCTTAAGCTTTGATTGTCTTTAAAACGAACATATAAAATGTCAAAAATGCATGGTTTTAAGCACCATTGGACTTACGCGGGTTATCAACTTGCGCGGAAACATTAGGACTGAATTAACCACCCAAGTCAAGGACTTACTGTACTTTCATTACACTCAGTAAATGAGGTCATATAAAGGAGATAGGTGTGTTAAGTTCATACAACAGTAGCTCAACAACTTTGATTAAACCGACCCCCTCCTCCCAAATATTATGCCCCCACGAACATGCAACCCGACGCAGTTAAACAAGAGTTGTGGGAGACGATCTCGGGAACAGTGACACAGCCCAGCCATGAATCCCGGGCTTAATCACAGTACCCCCCCTCCTCTCAAACACACACACACATATCACAAGCGCGTGTGTATGTGTAGCTTTGATTGATTGGAGGCACTTTGCATACAAAGTGTCCGCCGACGCTGCAGGCTAAACAACGATGGCTGATTGGCCCCCGTAAGCCCGGCAGCCAATAATGATACCCCTGGACCCTCGGTGGTAAAACGGGCTTATCTCCAGGGCGGGTTCCCAGCCGGCAGTTCAAACGCCATAGCCAGTCCGCAATGTTTTAGAAGGGTCAAATGACCAAATGAGTACATTTGTTAAGCCACGCAAAGAATATATATTAACAGTAGGATATTTGTTTGAATAAACTTGTATAAAAAGGGGTTTTCAAAGTGTTATCAGACCAGTGGTGGCCCGCGCCGGTCTATCAAGTGATCTGCAGGATTTCAGGAAGTTTAGTAATAATACTGAATCAAGAATACTGATCACATGTAATACAACAATTTGAAATTGCTAAAGATTAAAAATCCAAATTACGGTGTCTTTCTTTTCTCAGCAGACGCAAGCCATATATTAAAGGAAATTTGTACCAAACTTAGGTCAATACATCTAAACACTTATTTATCAAAAATTATGAGGTTTATAATGTTAAATATAATCAGAAAAACATTACTTACTCATTTATGCTAATTGTATGATTTTTTACAAGATTTCATTTGATAAATTAATTTTTGTTTTTTATAGTCACAAAATGGAATCGTCTAAAAATAATGTTATTTCCTGCATAAGTTCCAAACAAACCCTTCACTACCTTCTCTAAAGGGCACTTGTGGCCCCCCAAATTGCATATAGGCCTATAGCCTCCGTTTGGTAGTTCTCTATCACCAAAACGTCAAGAAACACAGATTTTGAAAATATAAAGATATAAAGGGCTCAGGGGGAAAAAAAAAAGGGCCTACTTCAGTGGCCACATGGTCCAAGGCGTCAGTCTCGCAATAGACTAAACTGCGAGATCAGGGGAGAGGAGGGGGCGTTCCTAAATGGCTTTCCTCCGCGCAAATGCCGGCATACTTACTCTAAAATCAACCTTCCTCATCCCTAACACAAAAGCGTAATTAATGGATATGTTCATAACTCGAACGGGTATTAAGACATGGTGCTAAAAATAATAATAGTTTGAAAACATTTATCGTGGAATTCTTAAAGAGCTGTTCCTAAAATAAAAATTTTGCGATAAAAAACGGTTTTAAGTTTGTGTTGCAAAGCATAATGTGCCTACATAACCTATATTTCTGCTGCGTCACTCATTCTAAATGATTCTTCTATATTTTTGGCAAACGTGTGAATCGAGCTTTACTGTAGATTTGAAAGCGCATGCACTATAGAGGAAGAAGCAAGAAAACAGCTTTTTTTAGATTTATTGATTATTATTTAGCACCGCGTCTTACTACCCATTCGGGTTATACAATTAAGTACTAATTACGCTAACGAATAAGAAATTGAGAAGGTTGAATTTAGAGGTAGTGAACCCGCATTTGCGTGGAGGGGTAGTGAAAACCCTTTAGGAACCACCCCCGACCCCCAGTTCACCCAACCGAGATTCGAACCTCGATCTCCCCGTCCTCGGCAGTCAAGCTCAACTCGAAACTAGCGCGTTAGCCAACTACGCCACCGAGGCGGGTTTTTTTTTTTTTAAGATTTGAAATAACTCATTAATGAAAAGCGCGAGTATGGATGTGATGGATTGTACCACGACACAGCATTATATATTGAAATACCGATCGTGACAATGATTTAGAACAAGTATTCTCAAACTTTTTGGACAGAATGAGCCCCCTGCACCATAAAAAATACATACTGGAGCTTTCATAAACAATTTTACACTTATGGAAATTAAATATCTACAATTTCATTTTATAAACATAAAAGTACAAATCAAAAGGAATACATAACATATTCTGGCTATTACTTTGACAAATGTCCTTCATTTAGATTAGAAAAGATTGGCAAACTTAATTATTAATTATGCTTATTTTATATGATAAAATCGTCTCACGGAGTCTGAGATAACTATGATGGAGCACAGTTTGAAAAAAAAGCTGATCTAAACTATATGTTTCTCAACTAGAAACTAAAATACGTTGATAATCAGCTATTTTAAGTTTGCGTTTCAATGCATCATGGGTCAACATACTGCGTGTGAATTGCTGCGCCACTCAAACAGATTCCGTTCTCTATTTTCAACAAAAGTGTGAATCAAGCTTTACCGCACACCTTCACTTAACATTTATAAGGCCGTGTTTCTAAACACCTCGAGATAGGCGATACCATATGGGCGCCCACGTCAGAAGCCCGTGAATGACACGTGAGTATAGGGACGCTTGAGGGGTGCGGTAGATGCTCTCCCTCTACCCAACCTCCTCCAACAAATCGGGCACAAAAGATTACCGTGATGATAATTACTGTGGTGAGAGGTGGCGGCGTTAATTAGGAAATATTCCAAACCACCTGCGCGTGGGATCATGTAGACCTCGACCATGGTCGAGTGGTTATCTCCACAAACACTTAGGGGGGTGATCATGCGTCGCGTCATAAGTGGACAGTTCCTGTGAGCAAGTGTGCGTGTGTTGGGCCGCTATCTCAGCAGCTTATTGGTTACCAAGATGTGACCAAACAACGTTTAGAGCAAGTTAATATTAGTTTAAAAAAAAACAATGGCGTATTTGTTATTTTTTGTGTGCATCACGTCCTACGCATTAACGTGGAGATGGGATGGAAAACCACAGTATCAAACCTCACTTGAAATACCTACTCCAGTGCACCCAGTCGAGAATCGAGCCTCAGTCTCCTCGTCACCGGAAGCCCCAGTCCATTATGAGACTGATTTTTAAGACCACATGACCAAAGGAGCGAGAAATTTGTCTTGATAAGAAGAAAATGTTATTCTTGATGCTACAGCAAAAGTGAGTAGGTTCATAATAAGAACAAACCAGCACCGGTAGGTACGCGGATAAAGGCACCAGTCTCGTCATGTCTGGTCTGGTCGGTGACGGGAGAGGTCATAGGCTCAAACCATGACGGCTATTCTGGGGCGCTTTTTTTTTCCTAAATAGTTTCTCCTCTTCATCCACGCTAATTCTGATACATTTCCTCTGAAATCTAGTCCTACTCATACTCCAATAGTGTGACTATGCGGGTATCCCGGATAGGAAGCCGCAGCGCAGGGGAACATTAACCTCGATTTTATCTTGTCCAAACAATTAAACGTTATCATTCCATTCACTGCATTGTGTCCGCGCTCCTTATGTTAACGATATTGAATTCGAACCCGCCTTGGTGGCGTAGTTAGCTAACGCGCTAATCGTGTTGAGCTCGACTGCCGAAGACGGGGAGATCGAGGTTCGAATCTCGGTCGGGTGAACTGAGGGGGGTTTCCTAAATGGTTTTCCACTCTCCCTCCACGCAAATGCGGGTTCACTTCCTCTATATTCAACCGTCCTAATTCCTAACCCATTAGCGTAAATAGTACTTAAGCGTATAACCCAAACGGGTAGTAAAACGTGGGGTTAAAAAATAATAACTAACATTTAAGATCTGAAATCCCATCTTAACTTGCCACTGCATCAAAGGTTTGCAACGCCCTTAACAATGTTGAGCTTCTTTAAATTGAAAAATGACACCTGAACAAGGGCATCGAACCCGGGAACATTGGCTTAGTACGCCAATGCCAAAGTTCACGGGTTCGACTCCCATGCGCAGGTGTCATTTTTCAATGAAAATAATATGATATTTATATGCGGCTATAACTGTAATTAACAAGTTAATAGCTTGGCTATTCAATACATAATGTTGAGCTTGATAATTGTGTCAAATTCTCCGCGTGTTTGCAAACCTCTCTAGTGGCCGTCGGACGAAAGTAGTAGAGAGAGGTGGTGGCGAGATAAATGACAGCACTGACAGGAGCTTTCACCCCTCAAACAAAAGCCAGAGGTCAACAGGGTGAAGGAGGGGGGATATTAATAAAGAATGAGCCTAGAGGGGGCTCCCCCCTTTAAGGTTTTCAAAGGCTGTCATGAACAATACATGGCGGTGGGAGTAGGTTACTCATTCTGATGAGAGATTTGATGACGTTTGAGAGTTATTCAATAAGCTGGCTTTCGTATTGAAGAGACACACACGCTTAAATGATCTAGAAGAGTCGAGCAGAAATTAATACATGCTAGAAACCAAGTGGGTTTATAACATTACTGTGGGAATCTGTCCAACAGTATAAGAACAAACAGGAGAGAAGGAATATACAAATGACAACACAAATTATGTTGTGACCCGCCCTATTAATTAATATCATTAGATTCACAAAGAGCCATTCTACACTCCTATACCGGAGCTCAAATTAGAAGCATGGAATACTCAAAGACTATATACCAAAACTACAGTAGGACTTTATTCAATTGAGGTATTTAACGTGTAATTTTTAAACCAACTGATTATATCAGCATAAAACTTACAAACTAATTAAATATAGAACAGACGCAATATCCATGCCTCCGGGCGTTAAATCATCACTGTGAAGGGCGAAATCCCCATTTCACTTGTTATAAATTTTTCGGCAATGACGAGAAATGAACCCATGACTCTTAGCTAAGTTGGCAGACATGCTACCAGTTGAGCTAAGGTATCGGCCGAGTATATCAGTTAATTATGGATACATGAAAAAATAAGAAAAATCCTTGCTACCCGGCAATTTTTTCTATCTCTATTCTATATTATTCTACAAAAAATAAATTAATAAAATAACTTATGAAACTATTGTACACCAGTAAAATCGCAAATCAATAGTCCTCACTAAACTAGAAGTAATCTATAAACATAAAGACACAAAATCACTATTTAAAAATTATTAAATTCAACGGAAATCAATATAAAAATAATAACATATGTTCTCACGCAAAGCCTATAAGTAATTTAAAGGTTCTAAATATGTTATACAATTTTTGTTGTCTGTAATAAAATAAATTTAACTTACAGTATAAGATGCACTAAAAAAGAAATGACCACTAATATTAATATTGCATTTAGACGCCATTTTATATAGCGTATGCCTATTCAGGTTACAAAACGCTCACATTTAATGTTATATGTTAAAACCCTAGGATTTATTTTGAATTTAGTTAAAATTTAAAATGAAAGCTTTTCATGATAACGACCTTCTAAGGCTAACTAATTCATAAGCAATTCCTATCTAACAACGTTTAATTTAAATGGTTACCAAATAAGTTTCTAGGAGAAAACATATCTTTGTATTTAAAGCTTACAAAAATCCTATCCAATAACTTAATATAAATTGTATTTAATAAGAATGGTTTAGAATGTGGATCAAAATGTACACTTTTTCCTGTATTAAACATTTGTACACAGAAGATTAATTGATAGAAATGAAATGAAGAATTTGTTCTCCGAAACTAATTACAATGTATTCCCATTTATCACATCCCCTCCCCCTCAAAAACTAACCTGATAACAAATTCCACAATCGAGTTATGTTTAAATATATTCTCTAAACAAGAAATCTTGTAATCTTCAGCCGAGAATACCACGTGACACCCTTTTAACTTTTAATGAAAAACCTCACCATCTTAATGAAATACATTTTACTTGCGTTACCGCTAACTAATTAAAATACGCTTAGTGTATTCCTCCTGGGTTTTTTTTTATCAGATACACTGTACAATTAATTTTCAGTCGTTTCCAAGTATGTACGTTCTCAAAAGTTTAAACATCTATTTTCATCAATCGACCAGAAAAAAAAAAGAAAAAAAGGACCGGTACACAAAAACAATAGGATTGTTTAGACGTTGAGTATAGATAAGACCAAAATGGAATAAATTATTTTCTTCTCAATTATCTTTTTTTATCTCGCTCTCTCTATTTTCTTATTCCTTGTACTCTCGTCCTCTTCTAAGAGCATGATTTATGAAGTAAAACATAATATTGGTTTGTCCGTTGTATCCCAAGGTCCGTTTAAGAAAAACCAATTAGTAAACGACCGAGAATTACGCATTCTAAAGTAAACAGACCAAGGGACGCACGGCCATGTTTCAGTGAAATTAGGGAGGGCGACAAGAAGACCCTCGATCCACTGATGCATATCGACAGTTTAGATATCGGTAGGGAGGGTAATTTGTCAGTCTGTTACCCTCCGGCCTCCTCCTAATAAATAAACAAACATGGCGGGGGAAATGGATGCTGCTCAGGAAAAAAATATATATGTTTAGGTTGCGCCTATAACTTTTGAGATTGATTTTAATTAAGTTTAACGTTAACCGCTTCGGTGATCGGACGGAGGCTTAGCCCGACCAGTAAAATAGTTTCGGTTCTAAGCCAAGACATACACAAAGACACGGCAAACGACATCGCGAAAACATGAAATGTCGATATCCATCAAAATCTTAAATTAGATTAATTTTTTTACGATCAATTTACTCCCTCATTCCGAGGGGTAGGGAAAAAATAAAAATAAATCTTGGACACATTCAGGGGCGGAACCAAATCATTTTCATTTGGGGGTCATTATTATAAATAAAATAGTTTCTTACAATGTTAGATTTCTGTTTAAAGCCGTTTAGTAATCTTTCATTCATTATTCAATCTTATGCATGTTTTAAGCCGTGGTCATCCTCCCCAATTTTTTAAAATCAGATAGTTTTTATAAACTATTTGGAGTGACCCTCCTACGAACAATTTTTTTGAAAAAGTGTACACTCTAGAAGCTAAGATTAGTCTTTGCCTTGATTTTTTTAATTAGATTTTTTATAAGCCATTTAATGTGTTCCTCAGCTATACATTTTTGAAATTTGGATGCTCCTCGAAGCTATTTAGAGTGATCTGCACCTTGATGTTTTACGATCGTTAGATACCTCTAGAAGATAAACCTTTAAGTGGTCTTCCACCGACAACATTTTGAAAATTTAATTATTTCAGAAACTAGGCTATTTGGGGTGGTTCTCGCTTTAAAATTCTTCAAAATGGCTTGCAACTCGAAACTATTTGGAGTTGTCCTCTCCTAGATATTTTTGAAATTTGGATGACCTTGGAAGCTATTTAGAGCTTTCCTCCCCTGACTTTTTCTGCCAGTTAAATGTCTCTAGTCTAGTAGCTATTTTAAGTGGTCTTCTCTGGTAAATTTTTGACAATAAAATAAATCTAGAAGTCATTTGGAGTTATATTTAAGGCCATCTTTCAGTTTCTTAATCGATATCAGAGGATGTGAAATATATCTATGGGAGGAATTTATTCCAGGGAGGGGCAAATAATTTCCAGAGGGGGCAGAGCCCCCACAGTTCCACCGCTCCTGCTATCCACATACTCTATATTCGATATTCGTGGACAAACTGTTCTCAGGTGATTAGTAGTCTTCTTTGATGTTGACCGTTTCAATGCGGAACAATATTCGTTACTCGCTATGCACGACAAATATTCATACACGAAAACGAATCTTTTTTCCACACTTGCGTAAATCATATCGAACAATAATTAAACGTGAACGAATGACGCAATTGTGAGTCCGGTTTAAGAGGTGTCTGCGTGTAAAAAGATAAAAAATGGTATAATTTATCTGTATCGTATTTTATTTCTAAAATTTGAACTTTCATTTCGTTTTTTGTATTCATTTTATAACTTTCACAAGGGGGGGGAGGGGTCAATTGACCCTTTGACACCCCCCTGAATCCTCGCCTGAACACAGTTACATTTTTTGAACTAAGTTATTTACATTATTATAAAAACATTTATTTATATAAATAAAATTTTAAACTTAAGGTGGGAATGTAGGGAAAAGCTAAGAGCAGTGTTTATTTTTGTTTGCAATTTTTATATAGATTTTTTTTTTTGCAAAGGAAATCAAATATTTATCCAGTCGAATCATAGAGTTTAAATGTCTTCATAACGCGATATCAACAGATCTGGAATATCTGTTTTGGGTGTCTTGGAATTTAGTGACAACTCTTTTTCTTTTAGTTTAAAAACATAAACTCTATGCTTCCACTGGAGCACTATTTGATTTATTTTAACAAAAAAAAAGTGTTTTGATATAAAAACTGAAAAAAAAACCCTTACCTATTCCCGCATCCCCTACAAACCCACCTTAAGTCTATATGATGAAGCTCACCCTTAAAAATTTAAACCCAGCATCAGAATAATTATATCAACTGGAATAAAACCAAGGTTCTCAAGACTCTTAGAAGAGTCAAACACAGAATAATGGTTAGGTGGATGATAAAAATAATACTTAAATACTTAACTTATTTAAAACCATTACTTTTTAATAGCGTCAATAAATGTAAAGCCAATTAAAACTAAAAAAAAAAAGTCTTGGCGACTTGAGGGCGCCTTGTTCGTTGGAGGCCGAAGGAACTTTCAGAAAGCGTTCAGTATTTTTAAATAAAATATTTATATGATTTTAACTTTATATAAAAACTATGTTGTCAGATGTTTAGTAAAGAAAATGTTTCAACTTTAACTACCATCATGTGGCAACGTACTTTCGCCGTTTACCCAGAAAAGTCCTACCTAAATTGATTGCACTATGTCCCTCTGTACCATAGCGGAAACAAGCAAGGTAGGTTTGCTACCTCAGGATAAACGACGGGTACATCCACTAAATAGCAGTTAACTGATTTTAAAGGCTAATATTAAAATAAATAAAAAGTTGAAACCAAAATAAAGAGCTCGCCACGAAGTACCGCTAGAAAATTATTTAATTATATTCTTCCCAAAAATGGCAACATAATTAGTAGCCCCTATTTGAACGGTTGCTTGAACAATATCCGAACCACCGACTGATGTAAGACGTGCCCGGATGGCCACGCGGTCCAAGCCGTAAGGCTCGCCGAAATATGTTATTGTCTGCAACCGGGAATCTCAGCTGGGTGAACTAAGGGTGTGATTTTCAAATACTCCATTCCCAATAGTGCGGGTGCATTTCTTCTGTGTTAACCTCTCAGCCTTTACCCCTTACAACGATCTTGGGATTTAGCAAGTTTCACGTCCTACTACCCATCCGAGACATACGCATATTTAAACTAACGAGGAAAGGATGAGAAATTTAAATCTAATGGAACTTTACCAACATTTTTGTGAAAGGAGAAGAATTTTTTTTATAAAAAACACCTAAATACTCCCGCTCAGGATTCTAACTCCGAGCTCCCCTGCCACTAGCGAACCAGAAAAGAGAGTGACGACTTTGCCCACGTGTTCACCGGTGCAGGCTCAGTGTTGAATTTTAAAAGGGTGATATAAGACAAACCCATCAGTAATGCCGATCAGGATTCAAACCCCGAACTCCTTCGTCACCCGCTAACCACATAATACGAGACTGACGGATTTGCCCACATGGCCACCGAAGCAGACTTGGCGTGTAAGGAAGGCCCCAGTAACCCACCTGTGAACCGCGCGTCCTCCAACAACCCGTATATTACCAACAACGAGACAAGCATCAGATAAAACCACACCAACCACTTTTCCTATTAACGGCTCGAGGATTGAGTTTGAAATTACGTCCTGGAATCTGTCTCCCGAGTACAGTCCGTTAGCGTTGAGTCGGAGCGACGGTAGTTTGTTTCGTGCGGGGAGCAAGTCATCGAAAGGGCGAAAAAAGGTTTTCATTTTGGTAGGGTTTTCGTTTATTGAGATGGAATGGCAGGGGAAGGGGAGTTAAGGCCCTTGCCCCTGTCGAGTGCAAGTCTAAAACCTATTTTGTAAGATGGTGGGCGGGAGAGTGAAAGGCGTGGCACTAACAAGAACAGATGGATCATGGAAACCGTAGATGGCGCTAGCTAACGGACAGGCCTCACGGAAAAATCATACGTTTGGAAATATCAGTTTTTCTCGAGAACGAGTGAAATTTTTATAGTGATATTTTCAAACTATTTTCTAAGATAATGCATCAATATTTATTAGCTGTTACATTTTCTTATTTTTTGTTGTGCAGCCGGCAGTTTTCTATTAAAAAATGTCAAAATTATTGATATTTGATCACTGTTAAAATTATAGAGGAGGTGTGTATATAAAAAGTATAACTTAATAACATTCTTCTATTCTTGAACAAAGCGTTGCCAAAATCAAAATTGCAAAACAATAAAAATTCTTGAAGATAACCGTTTTTTCCCAATGATCTGCATTTCCACGACAAATGAAAAGGACCGATCACCTTAAGGTGGTAGTGTAAGGGACGCGAGAAAAGGTAGGTGTTTTTTGCAGTTTTTAAACCTTTTACTGAACAACATTTTTTGGTCAAATAAATAAGATATTGCTTCGGTTAAAACATAGAGTTTATTTTTCTTCACATGGTGACCTCAACAATTCTTTTTCTCTTAATTTAGAATGTTTGTCATCTAATGCAACTATGCTCATAAAATATATTCTAGAATTGTTGATATCATCATTAATTGAAGAAAATTTAACTTTGTTTCTACAGAAGCAATTTTTATTTATTTTGGGCAAAAAAATATAACTTTTGCTATAAAAACTAACCTTTACTCGCGTCCCCTACACTCCCATCTTAAGCTGCGTACTGTATTAGTTTTTAGAGCAAAAACTAATAGTTTTTGAACTAAATAAATAAGACACTGCTCCAAAATATAGACTTCATTTAGTTTAATTTTATACACACCTCAACAAGACCTGAATATTGTCCATGAACATCAGGGAATTTGACCAAAAACATTTCAAATGTTTGTCTACCCGTGACAGATTTTCAGGAACTGTTGATATAAACCCGTGAATAAAATATAGCTCTTAAGTTTCTACAGGAACAATATTTTATTAATTTTGGTAAAAATGTTTTTTATATAAAATCTGCAAAAAAAAACCTGTCCTTTTATCGCATTCCCTACACTCTCACCTTAAAGGGATGAATTTGTTTTATTCAAAGTATACTTGTACAAAAGTGCTCATGCTCAGATGTGTTTCTTAGGCCTAACCCATGGAAAAGATCGGGAAAGGCGTCCAGTTTTAGGCGATGACAGTGAGTAAGTTCGAACGATTCCGCGCGGTCCAAAATTGCACTCAAGAAAGTGTACCTTTTAATATACGACTTGCAAACCAAGTTAACCTAGGACAGTGCACCTACAGTTTGATTTTCATATGTGAAAACTGTTGACTTATGTTGCCAAAATGGCGTAAATATTTAATTTGATATATTTGAGGTATTTAATGTGCACTTTATGAACCTATTGATTATATAAGCACACGAGAATTTCTATGAGCGTGAGCGAAAAGGCATATCAATTTTTGCCGGGAAAGATATTTTCACATATATTCCAAGGGTATTTCTTTTACATGCCACAATCGACCTGGGACATACGGCTTTAGTTCCCCTTCGAAGGAAGTTATGCTACGGATTTTTATCGCTAAAAAAAATCCATCAACCCCAGCTAGGTTTGAACCCACAAACATCGGGTCCTGAGGCAAGCACTTTACCCCAAGACGACCGAGGTCGACAATGGCATCAATAAAAATATTACAATTGCATTTTATAGACTGTTTAATTAATCATGTAAATATAAATTATTTAGTAAATGAATGTGAAAGTATTGATGGAACCTTTCGATAACTTTTTAATTAATAAATCAAACAAGACATATTTCTAGAATGCCAAATTTTAATGACTTTCAATCAATGTAGTGGTCGACTGTGGGTTTTCTATATAAATCAGAGTTTATATAAATCCCAACACATGGCCTCTGAGGGTATTATGATAATCTCACGCGGAATGAACACGTCTTATTAAATTCCTTCACGCATCACCTGAGACCTTCAATCGGTTTACCTTGCCACTCAGCCAAGGAGAGGGACTATGGGCCCTTTCCCCAGGTGGCTACTACGGCGGCTATAACGAGAAAAGAGAGCACCAGGGAAATGCACCAAACAATTTGAGGACTGTTCATAAATAAACTTATCGCTGTCAAAAAGTAAACCTCCCCACAATGTTTCATAATAGACCAAGAGCAATAGCGGTTGGCGACAACATTTTGGTATCAAAGTATTTAAGTTTTATTTGGCGAGTTTTAAAAGATATAGGCATTGAAATAAAAACAAATACTTAAAAAATAATTATAAAAATAGTATTACATTGTCACAATTTGTTTTTATCTTGAAGTACATTTTCTGTAAAAGTTTTTTTTTAATTCTCCGCGAATAGGGATATTTGGGATTATTTACGAAAATGTCTTGTGGGAATCCTTCTGACAGGATGTATATTAAAAAAAAATCCCCGGGGAAACATTATGTCAATCTAAGATAGGAAAGAAGAAAAGAATAGTTTTGAAATATAAGTCAACGCTGTCCAGGCGCAAAGAGAAGAGTGAGTGTGTGTACTCGTCAGCGAAAGAGAGGAATTGTTATCAGCAGATAAACCAGAGGCCTCGTAGGGTTAATTGCTCATTTTATTCACTCTCTTTCTATTTTGTACATTGGCGTCTAGGTGTAATAGTGCTTAGAGTGCTTAAGTGCATCAAGTTAAGTTGGATCCCGCTTAGAAAAATAGCTTCGAAATCTTCAAAGAGGCAACGTCGTTAAGATCTATCAAAACCAGCATAATAAGAATGTAGCCGGGTTCACACTTGAACAGAGTGTACCTCGGAGTGTGGAAAGGGCACCAACAAGATCTACCTCTCGAGGAAAACAATGGTACAGACAGAGGGCGCGTCGACCCCCGGTATAAGACGTTATCTGGGGTCTCTATCCGAGCGTAGGCTAATGAGAGGCATAACTAACTATCAACTGTAAATCAGGTGTGATCTTCAAAGAGTGGCTCACAATGGAGGGTGTCTCTATCCGATTCAAGGGCATCGCTTCCGTCTTGGGTTTTAAGGTCCTGTTATTTGGTGAATTCCTGGCGCTAAGGTTGGACAAGCTTTTTACTTGGCAGCTGTGATGAAATGTCTAATTTTCATAGAAATCATATCATCTCACACCTAGAAAAGTTACTAGATCTACTTTCATGTATTCATACGTCAAGTCATCATATGATCTACAGCTACCACTTTTGATAGATATTTTTAATACCTATAAAAATAACACCTATTGTAAAATGTTAGCAATGTAGGACGTAAAAAAAAAAGGAAGTATTTTTTAAAAGGCTTTTAATACTGAAATTGGACAATTAATAAAGTACATTCGGGTTGCTGCCATTCCCAAACTTGAGAGCTGCAGGCAATGGGTGCAAAATAAAAAAAACAACATATTTTAGACTCGAGAAATATTTTATTTATTTTTGTCTAAAAATTGTTTGCTATAAAAAACTACGAAAATACTGACCTTTTTTCCATGTCCTCTAACTATACTTCCACCTTAAGCATCGAGTAAACACAATACTCGTCCACAAGTAACCAAAATAACACGAAAATAGGACAACAATTTCTTTCGAACAGGATCCACTATAACCTGAGATTCGGACGGCTGCCAGTCCCCCATTCTACCCGAATTGCTTGTTATCTCGTACACCAAAAGAATGGTTGACTCTTGAGACTAAAGCCCGTATCCAATAACGAGGCTGAGCGAAACTGAAGGTGTAACGGAGTAGAAGGTGCTATGACTTTGACGGAAAAGTAGATAGGAAACCACGAGGCTGAGCGAAAATGAAGGTGTAACGGAGTAGAAGGTGCTATGACTTTGACGGAAAAGTAGATAGGAAACCACGAGGCTGAGCGAAAATGAAGGTGTAGCGGAGTAGAAGGTGCTATGACTTTGACGGAAAAATAGATAGGAAACCACGAGGCTGAGCGAAAATGAAGGTGTAGCGGAGTAGAAGGTGCTATGATTTTGACGGAAAAGTAGATAGGAAACCACGAGGATGAGCGAAAATGAAGGTGTAGCGGAGTAGAAGGTGCTATGACTTTGACGGAAAAGTAGATAGGAAACCACAAGGATGAGCGAAAATGAAGGTGTAGCGGAGTAGATGGTGCGGTGATTTGCAGCAAAGTCGATATCAAATCACAGCGCCTCTGCCTAATTTCTTCATTCGGGCACAAATGTCTTTCCCTTCCCCCCTCCCACAAGCCTCTGAATAAACTCCTCCCAGCGATATTCCGACCTCTCCACCGATAGCCTCATTCATCCAGCATTAGAATGTTCCAAGATCGACCATTCATAATCACTCCTCTGCCCACTAGATAACAATTACCTAGAGGGAGTCACTATCGGACTTCCCTGGGGACTTTCATGGTCACATGACAACACGGTTCACAAAATGAGAGAGGAAATTTATTTATTGGGTATTATGTGGGTGTGTGAGGTACAGCGGGGTACCCACAGGAGGCAAGGAGGGTGTCTACCCCATCCCCATAGTCAAACTATAAAATAATTTTAATAAAAGCTCAAAACATAAATACTACAGAAACAATAATATAGGTCTGTGGTTCCCAAACATAAAAGCGACCCACCTAGCCTTAATGGACATGAGAGAGAGAGAGAGATTGTCCGTGTGTTTGGTTAGCATTTTATTTTAAATCCACTAGTCAATGTAATTTCACAGAAGACTTGTCTAGTTCTCGTGAGACCAATCCAGTTGAGAATTTTACAGCGGGATTGTGGTAACAAAAATGTAACTTCAGATGGCCTTTCCTATCAAAATCATGGTGTACCTTAGCCAAGGTGCGTAATTTACCATTACGAAGGTGAACAGAATTAAGAAAAATTATTCTATGACACCTTAGATTGGGCATATTTTTATAGCTAGTATTTTATCTTAACTTTCATTAATATTCCTTTAAAAATAAATCATCAGTATGGTAAAACGCGTGTGGTATAACTTAGAATTAATCCTACATGGGCTGGTACTTTATATATATATATATATATAAAATAGCGAGAGAGAAAGAGAGAAAAGCCAGAGAACCGACAAAGCAACAGAACACAAGAGCAAAGCACAGGAAGATTTAGGGAACAAAAACATCCCCTTCCACAGAAATGTAAGTACGCTTGGATACCGGTGCGCAGAAAAGAGTTGGAAGGCCTCATCCCTTGAGGGTAAAACTTCACCAGAAACAGGGTAACAAGAGGGAGAATAAAAGGTGGGTGGATGGATGGGTGGGTTGGGTGAGCGAGGGAGGGGGTGAACATGTTCATTATTTCTCAACTAATTGGTGGCGTAGTCTGAGTCAGAAGGAAGGTAAATTATATTATGTGGAGGACGTGACGATATTATGGGGACAGAAAAGAAAACGGGAACGAGAGAGAGATAGAAAAAAGGAAGAAAAAAAGTTTCAGGGACAGTGATGAAAAAAGACAAAAGGCTTTTGCAAAACGTTGAGATTTTTTTACTCCATTAAGAGACAAATATATACATATATATGATAAAAACACGTATTTTTGATGACAACTTTTCACCGAGTTGTCTGGATTTTCCCTCAACTCCACTACATCTGCTTCACAAAAGAAAAAAGTATATTTTTTTTTTAGGTCTCAAAAATAAATAAATCATATATCATGTTATTCATGAAAATCCAAGCAAAAAGTTTTGAACGACCTTCGTTTAATATTTCGTACTAGCATTTTGCCAATAGAAGTTGCTAGTACCTGTAGCGAAGAAACTCTACTCCTATCTTTACCGCAAGCTTTCGACATGGAAAGGAAAATTGGCCGAGGGGGAAAAAAACACACACACACTTCATTATCTCCAATTATTAATTAAACGGGTTTATTACTGTACAGGACATACCGTATCGTATATATATTAGTTTTTTAAATTTTATATATATATATATATATATACATGAGTTTGGGTCTGTATGTTTCTTTTTAAAGCAAAAACCACAAAACCGATTGCGCTGAGACCTAAAATGGATATAGCTTTGGACTTCCGGTTAAAACATAGGCTATATATATATATTTTTTTTAATCAAATAAAAATTGATGTTTTACAAATATTTTGTCTTAAAACATGTGATCAACACTGTATTCTTCTAATGAATGTAGAATTAATTTTTTTCCGTCTTACTTTATCGTCAAATCAACTGCAATCGAAAGAAAAACTATTTTTTGTGTTGTTAGTTTGTATTCATATTTGAAGGCAGATCGTTTTTATTTAACATATTAAAAATTACACATCGGTAGCCCTAAAAATCTTTATTTGTTTGATATTACATTTACATACTAAATATTTAGACAAATATACGAATTATCCCATTAAAAGGCAGCTTAAACGCCGGAGAAGGCAAGGAAATAGTCAACTAGATTCTCATCATCTAAAACTTAGAAGTGTGAAATTGAGCGTTTATATAATATTACTTTGTGAGCCAGATACCTTCAACCGCTTGACCACCACTTCAGTTACTAAAGCCAAGGAAAAAAATACTTTAATTTGGCATAGATTTACGTGCTGTAGGAAATAATAAATCTTATATGCATACCCCATTATCTTTAGCCTTACAATTTATTTTTGAGTTTGATGCCTAGGGTGAAAGGGATAAAAGAAAAGGGCAGTGTTTTTGCAGTTTTTTTAACAAAACATTTTTATTGGTAAAAAAAATCAAATAATTCTCCAGTAGAAACAATAGTTCTTGAATATCTGTCATGAGAAAAAAATTTAAATGAAGATAAAAAGTAGAAGTTAAATTCCAGGCACACTTGACAGATATTCAACCTGTGATACCACAATGTGAAGAAAAGTAAACTATGTTTGTACTGGAGCAATATTTTATTTATTTTGGTAAAAAAAAATTTTGCTATAAAAACTACAAAAATACTGGCCTTTGCTCGCGTCCCACTCCACCCTACCTTAAACCAAATAATGAGATATCTGGATAGCCTCAAAACCAGAACACAAAGAACTGGAATAGCGCAGCAAATGTGCTCAGTGAAACATGATTATGTGACACAGGCACTTTTTTTTTAAACTTGTATATATATTCTTACTCCTAATAATTCGTGGCTACTGCCACATGAATCTCCAAAACCAAGAAAAATAGCAAGCTGAAGCTTGGAATAGGCCTGCGTAGTCAAATAAACCTAAAGGTGTGCTTCCCTTATTTGTTATTTTCTTTTAATATTATATACATTACATTACTCTGGATTTAGTGGACTTGGTTGTAGTGTATATCTAGCTACAATTAACCTAAATAATTTGATCTAATTCACATACATTTCAATAGGGCCTATATGATAACAATTTCGTTTATTATGGAACCATCAACTTCGATTTTAAGTGAGGCTTAAAAACTATAATGTCCTAGGGAGACTGACTGTCATTCTAGAATAAGTTAACTCTTTGTAAACAAACTTAAATTGGTTTTTGAACTTGGATGTTGAGCAGGCCCAAAAAATCGTTAACGCGTTTGATTCGCATTATGTCGACCAAACATCATGGTTTTATATTTAGTGAGCTTCCCTCACTACCCTTTTGGACCGCATGGTGATATAAAGGAGGAGGGGGCGGGTAGAGGGGGAAGAGTAGCAACCATTCCAACTTCACCTCACATACCCGAGCTTATTTGCAGCTTTGAATTATTATTTTTTAGCTCATTGTGTGACTGATAATACAATACAAACAACTTGTCTGAAGTGAAAATGTTTTACCTTGGTCTTTTATTCATTCAAGTTACTGCGACTACGAGTTAACTTCGAATCGAGCACTGAATACAACAATTTTCAGCTTTCCTCAAATATATTCCTATATTATTTACTTAAAAAAAATATTAGCCAGTTCAAACTGGACTATATATACTTGCCAACAAAACGTACAACGCCGGATTAAAAATAGGGGAGTTTAAATTATAATTAACGCGCTTTTATTTTGGTCCTTATCTCGCTACCCGTCCTACATATATGTATTTTGATTATGCTAGTGAGACAGGGATGAATAAGGTAGAATCTAGAGGAAATGTCTCCGTGTTTGCGTGGAAGGTGTGTGGGAAACTCTTTAGAAAGAACCACTATCAGTATATACCAAACCGTTATTCTCTTCCCGACATCAGCCAACTAATCAACATGAAATGGACATTAAGTCCGCGTTTTCACCGCAATACACACTTAACAACCCTGAAATCCTCTTCGGTGGTCGCATGGTCTAACGCGTCACTCACGTGGCAGACTTGATTGCCAGTGATGGGAAGATTTGGGTTTGAATCTCGGTCGGGAGTACCGAGGAGTTTTTTTTCTAAATGGTTTCCCAATTTTCCTTCACTAAAATTTGGGTACATTTCCTATCAAGTTCTACCTGCCTTACTACTATTTCAATTGCGTATACAACCAACCCATAAATAAAAACTATTGAAAATCGCAAAAATTAAATAGTATGAATCACAAGTTATCAAGTAGTTACTGTCTAAATAATTAAACTCATAACAACAAACACAAAATATATTTGATCAAACCTAATTCTTATTTTACTGTTACATTTCCTATGAACTTTACCTTCCTCAGCCCCCATCTAACTAGTCTAGGGTTGCCAGATTTTCAAAATCAAAAAACGGGACACATGTACTGTATGAAGGTATAGGTTTATTAAAGTCGCGCAAATGATTTAAAATTTATTAAATTCTGTATTTAACCTTCAAAATTACATAGCCTACTAGAAAATAATAACCACACCCATTAGCTCACCGCGCGAAGATTGATAGACGTCGACTCCACAGTGTTTCGAAAAAACAAAATATTATAAGAAGTTTGGGCAGCACTTTAGCGATCTGGGGGACATAGGTTAATACTTTGTGCAACTTTTAAAAAGTGTTTGTCATTTAATACATAGGAATAAAAATCAGAATAAGTCTTATTTTCATTGACTAAGTTTTGCAAAATTCCCTCCACTGTGTTTAGTTCCATTCGGTTTCTTTCTTTTGTCCAATGATTGGTCATCAATGAAAATATTCGTTGTTTATTGTGTGAAAAAATTTACTGTCATTAACTGTAACATTTTTTTATTTAAATTTTGTAATCTTATTATCTTCACATAATTTAATTTAATTTTTCTAAAATACGGGACAATAGGGTGTTCCGACGACATCTTTCGGGACATTGGGACATTTCCTTTAAAAAAAAAACACAAGATAATCCCGTAATCCCGTGGCAACCCTAAATTAACTCGAACTGGAAGAAAGGCACGGGGCACCATAAAAAATTATTTGACTAGAGTGAAAGTTTATTTATGAAATATAATTTAATAATTATGACTTCATCTTCCGACAGGTCCAAGCTCGAGACAACGGAAGAGTGAACGAGCGGGGGGACAGAGGGAGGGAGTGAGTGAGGTACCACGGAAACAAGTGAACGTGTCTCCATTGTCTCCGAAGGATGCTGCAGTCGCCGACGAGGAAATGACCAAAGGAATGACAAAACTTACCTAACAATCTCCGTGTGGAGTCCTTATTTCCTCGTTGCCGGCATGTGGCCAGCACACAAGAGGGGTTTAAACACACACCTGTGGCCTCACGGTCAAAGGCGTCCATAAAGTTATCCATCTCATTTGGTCCAGTTTGCAAGTGACAAGGATGTCGGTGTTTGAATTTCGGTCAAGTGTACTGAGACGTTTATTTCTTTTCTAAATGGTCTAGTCCACCTTTATCTAGACACATATGCTGTTATATTTCCTCTAAATTCAACCTCATCATAACCAACTTTAATTGGACGAATGATATAAGCCCTAAGGCATCACTCGTGCTGGACTGACCTGCTGATGGATGATGGTGATATCGGGGTTCAAATACCGGTCGGGTGGTTTTTCCAAGATAGTTTCCCACACTCTTTTCATGAAAATGTGGGTAGAATATGTTTAAAATGCTGCCTTCATCATCCCTAGTCCATTAGCTTAATTATCATTTATGCGTATAACCTGAACAGGTAGTATGACGTCGTGATAAAAAAAACACAAGCAAAGTCTAACGCCTTAGACTAGTAGACCAATTCTTATGGGTAGTGTGGTCAACTTTTCTAACTGTTTGAGTCCAACAGCTTAGCTCAGTCGGTATCGTGTCTGCCTACTGGGTTATAGGTCACGAGTTCGATTACCGGCACGAATATTTCTCATTGGTAAAATGGGCGTTTTCCATTTCACAGTGACGAATAAACCCCCGGTCGGACTCTTGGTCAAATGATCAGCATTTCTGGCTACTAATCTAGAAGTCTCCTGTTCAATTCCTGGCGGTACCAGAGGTATTTTTCTGAAAGGGGAACTTTTCCGATAGCATGATCTGGTTATTTAGACTTAAATTAAGTTCAAGGCTTCTACTGGCACCACATAATAATCATCATTATCACCTCATCTCATCGGGACGAAGTAAACGCACCTACAAGGTGGCTCAACCTCAGAAGACGGTTACATATCCGCCACTGCCAGTAGAAGATCAGGAATGTCCTGTCGACAAAACCGGCCGGGTAACATACGCTAAGAAAAACAAAAAGACCGCGGCCTGTATGTTATGTCTATTCAATATTAATTTTAATTAGTTTACAGGTCGTGTACTGATATAATTATTCGGTTTATAAAGTGCACGTTAAATACCTCAAATAATATCTAATTAGTAATTATAATCTAAATCATTCGGACAAAGGAAGGGTGATTCCTGGGAAAGCCGTGTTCGCTGGGAACCGTTCGTTTGGATTCCAATGTAATCAGCAGGCCTCTAGGTGTCAACAATTTTTTTTTTAAATACACAGAAACAATACCCAGCGCGGTGTAATAATGCTTGTGTAATCATCAACATAATAAAATCACAGAAGGAGCTATGAAAAATATCTCATAATCGGATATGCAAACTATTTACAAGCCGCCACCATAAAATTACGATCCGATGTTTTACAACTGCATCAGAAAGTGGTGAAAGAGCGTCAATTTCACGGAATGGTTAGTGACGGCGTGCGCAGAGATGCGTGGGCGATTCTAAAAATAAATAAATAAATGGCACGCTGCAACGTACAGTCTTTAGCTAGTTTTTATCTTGAAATATACATTTACAAAAAATCTTAAGATTTATGAAACTAAATGACATACATTGTTGCAGAAACACTCCACCAAAGAGGAACATTTTTATCCACTAAAGAGCCCGACAGTTAATTTCTGTTTTCAAAGAGCCGAACGAAAAAATTAATATATTTGTTTATAAATTAAAACTATTAGACTACTATAACAAAATATTTCAAATAAAATATGTTTATTTTTAATAGTACTACAACTTTACTACGATAAGTTATTTATTATCCCAAATGGTCGCGGAGATATGACCAAAATACCCTTAAATTCATTTTCATGACTAGACAAAAAATTTAATCAAAATCGTTAGAGCAAATTTTGAGAAAATCATTTTTTTTTTTTTTTTTTTT
>CABFWO010000833.1:0-15384 GCA_902155825.1 Timema genevievae | reverse complement strand
TAGGTGTTTTTCCCATAATTTTTTCTTTTTTATCCCCTATTCTATTAGCGTGATTAATGAAAGCGTATAATCCGAACCACCTCTGTGGTTTAATGTTCAGAGTTCCTGGCTACAGATTCAGAGGTCCCAGGTTCGATCCAATGCGTTTAGAGATTTTTTCTATGATGCAGTGGGTCTGGAACGGGGTCAAATCAGCCTCGAGAGGACAAATTAGCTATTGGAATGAAAAACTAGCGGTTCCGGTCTAGGAAACTAAGAGTAACGGTTTGAGGGTTCTTTTCGCTGACCACATGAAACCCTTTATCCACAAATGTTGGCACTATCTTCGCTAACAGCGACGGCCACTCGGTGGGTGTATCTCGATGGTGGGCTTACACCATATAGAGAATAGGTTAACCCTAACGGGTACAAACAAGTGGCAAGATTATATTTAAAAAAAAACCTTATTCTTAATATCATGCGACTATCGACGCAGGAAGCCAAATTCATTTCCGCATCAAAGACTATCTCGGAGAGTGTGTTTTGACTGTGTGATTTGTGAAGCACCTTTACAATACTACTCCAACAACATGGCAGCCACGAAACAATCGATTTGAGCGAGGAACTTAAGTGAAGAAAAGTCATGAGGGACAAGCTTTTTCTTTTTTTTTCGTTTTGACATAGTCTTTTGAAACAGAGGAGAGTGTAAAATGAGTTACATTTAAAACTGTCTCAGTCCAGGAAAAAGGGCGTCTGTTTTCTTGAAGTTGACGAATCAGTTTGTCAGTCTGTGAAGCTAGTCAAACACTGAGAGGATTAACTAAGTGGCCCACTTTGGGCTTCCATATTCACCAGCTGCTTTGTTTCTTTTTTTATTTTATCTTATTTATATATATATATATATATATATATATACACACACACACACACACACACACACGTGAAACGAAATAAACTGTTAACAAAATACCAAACAAATTTTGCAAGAAAACTCATAATGTTAACTTCTTATTTTGTTTCATATTTTATTAAAATGTTTATCAAAATAATGTAATTTTCATAGCATAAAAAATAACAATAATAGTCTAATAGGCCCTCTATCGCAAAAAAATTCATATACATATAATAATATAATATTAGTACCACGTCTTACTAACCGTTCGAGTTATACGCTTAAGTACTATTTACGCTAATAGGTTAGGAATTGGGAAGGTTGAATTTATAGTAAGTGAGCCCACATTTGTGTGGAGGGAGAAAGGAAAACCATTTAGGAAAAAACCACCCCCAGTTCACTCGACTGAGATTTGAACCTCGATCTCCCCGTCCTCGGTAGTCTGGCTCAACACGAGACAAGTGCGTTAGCCAACTACGCCACCGAGGCGGGTATTCCCACACAAACAACTTCAGTTTGATCGCCAGAGAAATAAACTTTTATTGTTAATACTCGGGTGTTTTTTTTTACCAGTGCGTTTAGCACTAAGGTAATTAATCTAAAGGTGAGGAGGGTAGATGAAAGGAAATGTACCATACATTAGCGTGGATAGGGTATGAGAAAATTATAATTCTAGATAATATTTGGTTAAATAAAACATATCTCATTGTACCTTAAAGAGATTCAAACTTGGACCAATTAGTCACCGGTGATATTGAAAGTTTGAAGTATTAGGGCCTTTTCACACCGGGAAACAAGTGTATGTTGCGACACTTTGTTGCCAAACAAAATGGACAACATTTATTTATTTTACTATAAAAAATTGACTCAATCTATGAAGAACTAATTAATGTTTCTAGCGTTTCTAAACAGAAGCTGGATGAGGAGAGTTAATAAAAAATAACGCTTACATGCACTTACTCTGCCACGGGATCGGCTGGAGAAAGACTTGTTCGTTGTTCCACACACTACTTGACAATTTGAGACATCTCAAATGACAGAACGACCTTCAACTGCACTTATAAAATCGTCTGTGTTGATTAAATCTAAGCGGTGTGCTTTTTTTTTTAGCACCACGTCTTTCTACCCATTTGAGTTATACATGGCCTATGTACTAATTACACTAATTTGTTAGGGATTAGGAAGGTTGAATTAAAGTAAGTGTACCCACATTTAAGTGGGAAACCATAAGGGGGAAAAAACCATCCCAGTACAACCGACCGAAATCGAAACCCAATCTTCAATCTTGGGTAGTCTAGTCTATTGGGAGAGTAGCACCTTAGACCATGCAGCCACCAAAGCGGGTAACGTGAAAAAGTGTTTATCATTTTAAAATAATTACAATGCGGAAATAAAAGTATTGCGATTGTTAAAAAATTTTAACTCAAGAAAGGTTCTTCAGAGGGATTTTTGGAATTATCCACCCTAAAGTTAGGAGTAGTTTATTTATGGGTGAAAGGAGAGAAAATTAATTTTCTCAAAATCGGTTCTTACCATTTCAATTCAATTTCGTATTCAGGCACTATTTAACATTACAAAAAAATATGGAAATTTTCATTTTCCCGTGAAAACGACTTTGAGAGTACTCTACCTAGGTTGAAATTTCCAAAACAGATCATATCCTTGCAGCTATTGGATATACGAAATAACTTATCATTAAAATGATGTAGTGGGACTTTTTTTTTAACATCCATTACTGTTTCCAACCTGTGACCCAGGTCAGTTTTTTATTCCACTACCGGCTTGCTAGGCCTGTCACAGCTTCCTATACCTTATAATCTAATGTAAGACAAGGACAGGCACAACATCTAGTCCCCGGCCATTAATTAATCACTGTGAAAGGGTAAACCCATATTTCACCAATGATAAATGTTACGGCCATGGCGGGAATCGAACCCGGGACCCTTAGCTCAGTAAAAAGCCACACTACATTTTAGTAGGACTATTAGAAATAAAAAACTTTTGATTAAAATTTATTTTTATAAAACCAATAGTTTCTGAGATATTGGCAAATATATTTTTTAAATTAAGGTCTGAAATATTGATGTACAAATGTGTTACTTTATTTCTGTATCAGTGAATATTGTTTTACTTATGATGTCTGGCAGAGTGCTTCTGCAACAATGCATATTATTTCGTTTCACATATCTTACGAATTTTGAGTAAATTCTTTATATTTTTAGGAAAAGGGAGAGAGAAAGTAATATTAAAAATTCATAGTAATAATATGGTCTCACTGGTTTTAATTCCCCCGTATTCTAATGAAGTCTCCAGGTAACCAACCACACCACAATGCGATGTCTGCTTCGAGATGTCTTACCTAATTAACCTACCTGTGGTGAGACGGAATTCTTGTATTCTTTCCTTTGAATTATTATTATTATCACCGCGTCTTACTACCCGTTCGGGTTATACGCACTTACGCTAAATGTGCAATGGTAGGGTGATTGTGAGATGAAATGGAGGACCTACAGTTTAACGTGGAATCCGAACCACGGTAGAGGCCTGGCATTCCTCACATTCACAAGTTGTGATTAATACACATATTGTCAGAGGTGAAGGAAGGGTTTGGCAATCAGATAAATCTGTGCCGGGACCGAGGATTGAACCCCGGACCCTCAGCACAGAAGTCTGACACCTTACCCCTAGACCACCAGGTCACCTACTCTTTCCTTTGCTTCCTTTGAAGATGAACCGTTTTATCACTTAACGCACTTTATAGAACAGATACTCGGTACTTTAAATATAAATATAAAACCAAGTGGAGAACTTTAACAAGCCGTGGCTCATTTGTATTACGATACTGTTGGCTGTTCCCACAATCAAGAGAGTGGTAGATTAATCTGAACACACCAACCCCTTTTTTTCCAACACAAAAACAAACTGGCTTTTAAGTTCGACATAACAAAAGTTATGAGCCCTTTTAAAAATGTTGAAAAACATTCACCTGGGACGGAGAGAAAAATAAACACACACCCAAACTCGAGACGAGCAGAGCCAGCGTTAATCAAATGGCAAAACGGAGGGTTCCCGATATTAATCGAGCAAAAATCGCGACGCGATTTTATTTCAAAACAGCGTTCCAAAGATAAATTTCGACGTCAAATCCCAAGAGAAGACCTTTCCATCCAACCCTCCCCTTCCTTCTGAAAATAGCACAGATAAACACAACTAAAGTATCGTATGATGTATGTGTCCGCCCCCCATCCAGCGGCCCCATTCCTGAAATACATACATAAAATCGTGCGGTATTAAAATAAACACTAAAATAATTGACAGTATTCATCAGTGCCCATTTTCATAGAAGGGTGATTTTAACAATAATTAAATCTGTGTAGTCAAAAGACAATATTTATGTCAGCATAAAAGCCGGGTGGTCAATGTGGCGTTATGACAACAGTTATATTTACATTCACTTTAGGAGGGAGACATTATTCCATTTTAAAGCGGCGGACAACGGATACCTAAATGCGCTAAAAATATACCCTATTATTTTATCACCCTTGTCATAGGTTTACTAGCGCCGAGAACAAAGGTAAACATTCGTGACGAGAACGGGATGTCTGTAACCGAGAGCTCGTGGTTTGAATCTCAAGGTGGTTTTCCCATCCACTCTGTGTGTCAATGCGGGTGCGTTTCCTACAATAGCTACCCCTCTCAACCCTTACTCTATGGATTATGCCGACAAAAAAAACACCTTGTGACCAGCTTTATTGGTAAAATTGTTCAAGGCGCCAATCTCGCAACGGACTCAACCGCCAATGACAAGCAGATTAGGGGTTCGAATCATGGTCAAGTGTACTAAGCTTATTTTCCCCTAAATGGTTTTATGCTCTATCCACGTTAATTCGGGTACACCTTCTCTAAATTCCTCCTTTCTCATTCATAGCCCTTTTTTTGTAAATAAGCTGGTAGCCCGAAAGATGCCCAAACATTAAATAATCGTTGGGTTAAAACAGATTAAAGCTTAAAAACATATTTTCGGGATAATTATCTTAATTTTTTTTTTAAGTTCTAAGTATCATACTGATCGCTAGGGATATCTGCAACTTACAAACCGGATTTTAAGAAAATGTACGAATTATCCTTGTCTAGAGCTTAATAATGCCACACTTTGACTACTGTGACGTAGTATACAATGACTTAAAGAGATGATCTAGCAGAAAGACTACAAAACACATGTGCTCGATACATTTTCAACTTAAAACGGCATGACCATATTTCTAAGTATTTTAATAAACTGGGTTGGTTAAGAATAAATGAAAGGTGAATGCTACACTTATTAGTATTGCTTCACAAAATATGATCAACATCTCAGCCTCAATACCTCTCCTCACGGTTCCTATTTCTGAAAGATAAACACAGCCGAGCTACTAGATCAGAATCCACTCTACAGATGTCTATTCCCATACATAGATCTCAAACATATGCTCGTTCTTTTACTGTCCTGGCATCGCAGGCTTGGAACAAACTAAATAACTCTACTCGTCACCTAACATCTAGAGACTCCCCTTCAAGTGCGCGGTTAAGCGATTTATCTTGTCTAATAAGCTAAACTGACTTCTTGAAACTACTTGAGCTTTAAATGAGTGTATGAATGAGCTTGTGAATGTTTTACTACTTTTTTTCAATATTCCTTTATTAAATTGTATTTCAATTGTATTCAACACTGGTTAAGTGGAAGAGAAGGTTAGCGCCTTAACTTCGCCAGATAAATAAAGGCTATTATTATTATTATTATTATTATTATTATTATTCACCTATGAAGAATATGATAAGGTCACATTGTAGATTCTCCATCCTCTCATTCTCCAAACAAATACGGGTGCAGTTTATCTAGTCCGCCCTCCTTATACCTACACTTTATATTACGTCGTTAAATGCCAGTATGTTGAAACTAGAATTATTTATTCTCTTAACACAATAATTATTAACGTCTTGACATAAGGAATGAAGGTAATCAATAGTAAATACACCAGCAATCTCATGGAGAGGGGAATGGAAAACCACCTTTCAATGCAATCTTTCGAATCCTATTCCTCCCGGTTCAAAGCCAAGCATGCTGGGCTTCGAATCCTATTCCTCCCGGTTCAAAGCCAAGCATGCTGGGCTGGGCTGATCTTTTTGGGTTCTAGGACAATATAATATAGATAATCGAGATCATAAAAGTCAAGAATAAAGCTAGGTCCTTCAAAATACGGTAACCGGGCGCAGTGGCGTGTTGTGATGTGTTGCCAGGGTAGGAAGTGTTAGTTTAAACTTTACCTATGAATGGTCCCCGTACTTCCAGTACAGTACTCATTAAATCATTGGCCAGATATCAACAGAAATACATTTCCATGGGAGGTATGTAGAGCAGAACCAATATATGATTGGTCAAATGTGGAGTAAGTAGTTGTGAACATAATCATACGTACAGTTTCAACTAGCTCTGCTAGCCCTGTCAACATTCCACACTACATGCCACTTCTCCCAGACGGCATAATCTCGGCTCGGTTTCCATGGAAACGGAAGACGCTGTCAACACACTAGTCGCAACATTTCCCTGTGTTATTTTTTTCTTTTCTTTAAAAAAAAATATGATGCGACAACAGGTGCAGATACATCACATAAGATTTCACACATAAGGAGAAAAGGGTGTGAGAGAGAGAGAGACAGTGATTTTTCATCCTCGAGGAAGTGAAGAGCGTTCCCTAAGGATCATTATGCTAAAGATGAAGCAAATCCCTCAGGAGGACCACAGTCGTGTAGAAGAGATTCTTTCTTACGCCTCTCACATTAAGACTGTCTCCTTCCTCCTCTTTACCTCCCACCACCACAGCGAACGATGCTTTTTTTCTTCTTCTGTTTCTCTTTCCCTTCTTTCTCACACCAAAATGCGATGCTTGCGACAGAAAAACTTTCAGAGGGCATGGGAACTCATTAACTCTGTCAGCGAGCTAATGCTAAAATCAGTCAGCGCCGTGGCGCAGCTGACAAGCCCTCCCCTGAAACTACAGTTGACGACAAGCTTGCAAAGAGATCGAATATGTGTCTCATCATCAACCGGAGGTCGCAGTTTCCCATCGACCTTTATCACTGAAGTGTCTTTAAAGCGGTAGAATAGTCTGGCATAAAATTATCTATAACCAGAAACCAGGTGGAGTTATTTTAACGCTCCTGGGTGGAGTTGTTCGGCAGTAGGAGAACAAACAGGGGAGTAAGAAAATACAAATGACAATATCATTTGTGTTGTGACCACCCCCCCTATTAAATTAAATTAACCTATTCTCAAATATCCTTTTTACGCTCCTATATCAGTTACCTTATGTTTCTCTGATCTTAATGATCAACCAAAGTCGTGGATTTCTAGACTTTTCAGAGTGGAAAATTACAACTTCCAAAATACCTGTATTTACAAAACTATATACGTACAGGGCCATATAAAAGAACTAAGAACGAGAACTAAGGGAAGTGTTTTTGAAGTTTTTAAAAATATTCTCCAATAGAAACATAGAATTCAATTTTATTCACACGGTGATATCAAACAGTTTTCTAATATTCTGTCAGTTTAATGGAATTTAATGATAACTTTTCTCTTCGTTTAAAACGTTTCTCATCTAATGCCGCTATGCTCTTGACAGATATTTGACAACCGTTGACATCACCATGTGAAGAAAATTAAACTTTATAATTCTACTGGAGCAGTATTTTATTTATTATGGTCAAAAAAGTTTTGCTATAAAAACTGCAATAACACTGATATTATCTTGCGTTCCCTAAACTCCCACCTTTTGGTTTCGTCAATACTTAACCTAAGCGCAACATCGGATAGGCAATATCTCGGCTATTTAGGCAGCCTCTTTAAGAGCCCATCTTAAGACCGATTAACCTGGATATTAGATACAAGACCATTCTTTGAACAGATTTTACATCCAAAAGGGGGTGGGGGGCGGGATTTGAATTTCTCCCTTGACAACAGAGAAATTAAAATCAGTTAAATAGTTGGGCTTATAAATTTTAAAATAGTTTGTCTATAATATTTTGAAACATACTTTTTTATAAATAAGATAAAATTGTTTACTCGGACTTAATAAATATAGTGCTCTTTTGTCGATTATTGGATGATCTACATTTTAAGGAAATCCAGATATAATTTACTCTAAAGATGAAGTTCAGAGAAATGTCAGAAAATTAGACACAACTCAAAAAGAAGCTAGTAAAGGAAG
Source organism: Timema genevievae (assembly GCA_902155825.1). Classification (NCBI taxonomy): domain Eukaryota; kingdom Metazoa; phylum Arthropoda; class Insecta; order Phasmatodea; family Timematidae; genus Timema; species Timema genevievae. The sequence goes on along the minus strand of CABFWO010000833.1, from coordinate 7,266 downwards.
TCTGAAGAAAAAAAAGTGTCACAGGAGTCGGATACCTCTGTTGGGTAAGTCAGGCCACCCTATCTGTTTACACACATCCTTACCCCAGGTGCGGGTCACCCTCGACTTCATGGTAAAACAATGCAATAAAAGTCGTTCTTTCGAAACCCAAATATTTAAAACACTATCAGTCAAAACAGACCGCCACCCGCGTTCGGCTACGATAGTAATTGACTTTAAAAACCCTTATAGACTTTCAAAAGCGACGAGGGGGGAGGTGGACCCAACTCAAAATAAGCATACAATTATGAACGCCGTAACAAGTTCTTTTTTTAATAACGGGAGCACGCACATTTTGAAGATGTAGCTGGATGATGTATAGAGGCTACCTGAAACCAGAATACCCAATTAAAAATCAACTCTCACCTAAAAGATAAAAAAAAAAATAAAGGTTGGGGCTTACAATGGACAAGTCATTGTAAAATATATATATATAGTTACCGTAGAAGACCTCATGGATATGTTGATGGGGCCTGTTTTCTCTCGACAAGAAATTGGAGATTGAGGATATGTACAAGGGCAATCCGTTTCAATGGTAAAAGATCACGGGGTGTTGGGGGGAAGCGGATGATGATGATGATGATGTACTTTGAGAGGCAAGAGGTACAAGCAAAGGAGAAAAACTGGAAGGAAAGGCGGGCTGACCCAATGTTTTTTTTTAAATAAGTTTTATGGTTTCGAAACTCCAAATGAAAAACGAATATCTTTCCCACTATGTAGATTCCCCACCCCCGTCACGCACCCTAAGGGTTTTTAAGGTGTCCAACCATTCTAATTGGCCTGGCAAGACGAAAAGAGGGAGTGAGAAAATAAATATTCTCTCTCTGCTGGACCCTTGGAGAGTCTGCGTTTGGACGAGCACTGGCGCCATCGTGTGTCACCCTGAGAAGGGAATCTGGTGTAGGAGACGAGGTAAGGAGGAAGAGTCCCTTAACAGGTGGGCGGGGTCAGAACGAGCCCACCCCGAACATGTTTTGTTTGACTATCAATTAGAAAAACTCCGAAACAAAAAAAAAACTGTCGTTTAGTTCTTGCTGGCCGACGGACAACTGACCACTAAGACGGGCAAAAACAATCGAAGGGGTTGGGGAGAGGGGGTGGTATAAGAATTATCACCCTCATTTGAAGCGTAACAAATAATGCGATCCTACAGAATATGTTGACATTTTCAAACATTCGAGGTGCCATGCCATGGCCTCGTTAATAACCATCATTAAGGCGTTTGTTAGTGATGAGACAAACATAATCTTATATAGTGAAATAATTTTAGGTAAATGAAAACACAGAAAAAGTAAAATAGATATACAATGTAAGTATCTTACCGCTAAACTAAACAAGAACTTATTTTAAATATAAATGTCAACGTCAGTTGAATAAGCTTACAAAATGTTGTGAAATACTGTTAAAATAGTTATACAAATGTTGTTAACTAAATCGGCAATGCTAAAGTGTCCAGGCTTTTTCAAGTCCTCGGTTCGAATTGATGTTGCGGTACTTAGGCGGTAGGAAAAACGAGTGGTTTTGAGTCTGCTATAATTAGGAGGGTTCATTCCGCCAATAACCCGGGCGTGTTAGTACACTCCAATTTTCAAACGACGAGCCTTTTAGAAACACACACTTTATTTGTTGTGGTCAACAATGATAACACTCGCTTCGGTGGCCGCATGGCCTAAGGCATCACTCTCGCAAAAGCCTAGGATGACGATGACTGGGAGTTCAGGGTTCAATACTAGTCAGGTATACTGAGGGTAGTTTTCCTTCAATCATTTCCCACTCTCTATCCATGCGAATACTGGTACACTTCCTCTAAATTTAACCTCCCCATCCCTAGCACATTAGTGTAATTAGTACATAACCGCATAACCCAAATGGGTAGTCAGAGGCACTGCTAAATAAATAAGATAGCATTTAAAATATATTATTAGTATTTTTATTGGTAATATCTATCATTATTATTAGCACCGCGTCTTACTACCCGTTTGGGTTATACGCACTTACGCTAATGTGTAATGGTAGGGTGATTGTGAGATGAAATGGAGGACCTACAGTTTAACGTGGAATCCGAACCACGGTGGAGGCCTGGCATTCCTCAAATTCACCAGTTGTGACTAATACACTTCTTGTCAGAGGTGAGGGAAGGGTTTGGCAATCAGATAAATCTGTGCCGGGACCGAGGATTGAACCACAGACCCTCAGCAGAGAAGTCTGACACCTTACCCCTAGACCACGAGGTCACCCAATATCTATCAAAAGTGACAGCTGCAAATCACATGAACTGACGTAAAAGTGGATTAAGTCTTAAGCCCTGATTTTGGTAGGAAACCCGTTCTTGAAGGTCTTTTATCCAATCAAATTACTATTATAAGTAGGATACTGCTACGAAAGAAGTCCTTCCAAAACGGGCTTCTTAACCAAATCAGAGAATAGTTAGTAACTTTTCCAGATGTTAGATAGGGCTCTTCCTGTAAAAATTGTACTAACTTCCCACCACTCACAAACGCCCATAATGGCTCGTGACGTGTAAGCCTCCCATTGGCCCATAGTCAACTAAACGCGCACGTTTTGTTCGCGAAGCAGGACCATGAAGGCTATCTTAAAATGATTCCAAACGCCATTTTAAAGAAATAATCGTATTCAAACTCTTTAAGATCAAGATACTATGACCAAGATAAAATAAACAAACAGTTTAGATTTTCCATCATCATTATTATTTCAACGATAAAATTACTATCGCCGCTTTTTTAAGAAAAAGAATACGGAACAATGGATGGATTTTTATTTTTCCCCTTTCAAGAATTTAAATGGGAAAACAACAAATGTTTTTATTACCACCCAAGAAAGTGTTGAAAAATGTTTGAGTACTTAAACTAATGTTTTTCATTATCTTTCATTGTGTATACGTAGTATACCGTTTTTTCTCGAGCTTAGCCACATAACATGTTCTGTGAGAAAAAAAAAGGCGAACGAGATAATTTTGAGAAATAATTAATAGGCCTTACATGCTTTGGTGGCCACATGGTATAAGGCAGGGCTCTTCAAACTTTTAAGTTCCAAGTGCCAAAGTTTCTGTCTCTTGTTGGCTCACTGGGATTAGGATTGACGTCCCAAGTGTCTCAGCGGTGAGGAGATAACGCGAACATTCCCGACTTATGTTCGAACGCACCCGAAATAGTACGCCACTCTTTTGTCTACTAGAGTAGTCATTTGAAGGTTCAAGGGACACTGTTAGATACCATAGTTTTTCCTAGGCTTAAAACAAAACAGTAAGTTTATTTAATTCTTTTTAACTCATCCCCTAGGTGTCACATAAAATTACGTGTTCACACCGTAAATTACGCGTGTCATCATCCAAGCACAAAAGTACCACCAATTTCTTACGAACTCCTTTTGAACTTTTTTTTTAAAATCCCATTGGCTTAGGGGGAAAAAAAAGAAAAACGGGAACCACATGATCATTTTCTCGGCGACGATTTTCACCGCTCATCCGGCCCCATTGGAACTCCCCATCAATCCTCACTTTGAAAACGGTTCCCCCCATTAGACTTCCTCCCTCCTCCCGCCAGAAATAACTGGTGGTGTTGATTAATGTTGTCAAAATGTTCCCCTCTACTTACTAAATTAAAATGGGTTAAGGGAAGGAGGTGACAGTTAGGGTGGAGAAGGTGGTTAAGACACAACAAACTATATTTTAACGCTAGAAAAAACTTGGCCTTACGCCTCGATAACAAAATAAAAACATTCCTTGGCAAAGTCAGCGTGGGGAGACGAATTACTGACTCGATCCTCATATTTCTCAAATCGCTCCTACCCCTTTCTATCTTCCACACGCCCAGTCTAAAGTTTTTTTTTTGTTTTTTTAACTTTTAAAATTATGAGTTTGTCGCGTTTTGTTTTGAAATGCTCCTGGTGTTACTAATGTCAACGTAAAGGCGAGACGAAGGAATAGAAAGATGTTGAGCTCAAAAAACATGAAATGTTTCAAACTTTATGTCAGCTGCCCAAGGGAAGATTTTTTTTTTAAACATGAGCTAAACTCTTTGCACCGAAAGCCAACCATTGTTTTCGTTTCTCTCTCTCTCTACTAACAAGAGCAACAAATCTTCTCAAGAACCCTCTAGAGTTAAGATTCTCCATCTGAATTAATTTATTTGGCAACAGCGCTTGCCAGTTTGTAAACATGGGAATAGATTACCTTCTTGAAAATAACTGCTCTCGTGCCCCAATTTCTCATGTGGTTCGGTTTCAAATTTATTGCGAGCACGACCAGCTTTAAGGTGGCACATTCTAAAGCGGAAGCTAGCTTTTTTTTTTTAATAAAAATAAATCAATCACCGCTTCTCGCTACCAATTCAGGTTGTGCACATAAATGTAAATTACGCTCATGCATTTGGGATAAGGAAGGTAGTTTTAGAGAAAATGTATCCGAATTTGCGAAGGGGTTAGAGAGGGGAAACAAATTAGGGAAAACCACCTTGAGTACTCCCAGCCAGGATTCAAACCCCAATCTCCCCGTGACCGGCGACCCCGTCTAATGCGAGAGTGACAGTGACGCGTTCGGTCGTGCGACCACCGATACTGATGGAAGCTAACTACTATTAAGTGTTAAGACTACTTTTCTCACTAAAATTTCAAAATTCGCATCGGTGGGCACGCAGACTAAATAAGCCGGGCTCATCTTAGTCTAGTTTGACAATGGTGGGGAGGTCGGGGTTTCGAATTTCGGTCGAGTGTACTAAGGGTATTTTTGTTACCTAAATGGTTTCCCCCAAAATTCCTCCCCACAAATAAGAGTACGTTTTCTATCAATTTTAACATCCTTATCATTTTGGGATAACCCAGACGGGGGTTTAAATGTGGTGAAGAAAAAATAAATAGGGAATTAACTGTCCCCTACCCCCTTATCTTTGAAAAGTAGTAGCGCTTTAAAGCTAAACAAACAACATAATCGGAAGCACAGTAGCGTAAAGAATGATTAGGTACAGTCATATTTAGATATGAAGATAATTGAAGATTTTCGCCAAGTCCTTTGAAAAAATGTCACTTTTGCTAGATAGTATCAATGCTCTGCTTATAAAATAATACTAATAGTATATTTGTTTTACATATAATTATTTGTCTAATTCTACCATAAAATGGTCAGTCTAATCAAAATGTATTATTGATAGACTTTAGTATCTCTCGAAATATAATTTCAAGTGTTTGAAAAAGTGATTAACAGTTAATCCTCTAAACTAAACAACTACCAGTGCGGGTTTAAGTATACTCACATGCATTTATAGAACATTTATTCAGTTAAATAAAAGCAACGAATCAAAGACAATTAGATTTTCACCTTATTAATATAATTATAGACACCTAATTATGTATGGGTTTATAAATAAATGTATGTATACACACTACCGTCATTTGTCCATCATAAATGCTTAACGAAAGAGAGAAGTTGAATACAGTGAACTATATAAAATGTATTCGAGTCAAAAATTGTATGATAGAGACGATATAAAATTTCAACCTTCATCATAATCTTAAGGTCGAAACATTTCCACGAAAACAATACTTTCTATAAGTGAAAGATTAAAATTTGAGAACTGATAGCAATAAGAAAATCCAAACCATTCACATTCAAGAGAAATCACACCGGACATCTTCATCCCTCCTCAAAATATTGTCACAACAACAAAAACATATGCTGAAAGGGATTATTACTCTTGAAATTGTGGCAGCCTTGTGTCTTGCAGCAAATCCCCCGCACCGAGATTTGTTGTGACACCAGATACTCTTTAGCCCGTGTTTCTTCAGACTATGAGGAAACTGTAGAATAGAAGAGGATAACATATTTTTCTCGTCCCAAAAACAGAATAAAGAGAGAAAAAAACTCAACTCTGAAAAAAAAAAATTGGAAAATCCGATTACAGGCCGCGGCAGTAGTCAAATTTGACTGAAATAATAACTGTTCCTTTTGTGAGGGTATCAAAGCTATGTAAGGAGATGGGAAGACAGGAAGGGGAGGGGGGAGTGACTACGGGGGGTCCACCTCTCATCTCATGGGAATAAGCCAAGATGTGAAGTCACCTGTCACTTCAGAGGGTAATAGAGTGTAGTTTACTACCCCCCTCACTCCAGTCTAACAAACCCTGTGGAGTTTTTGAAGTAGCTACACAAAGATTTGCAGCCACAAGGAGACACCGCTATTTGCACAGAAACTGGCCTGAGAACACAAGACGGTAAACGTGTGGCTTGTATGTTGCGAAAACAACATTTACCTCTACCTTTGCTCTCTATGTTCAACATTGAACCTAAAACCTATATTGGTGGTAGCGCGGTCTAAAGCGTCAGGCGCCCTCCAAATATATTATATTGCCGGGGACGTGCAAGGTCTAATAACCGGCCGGTTCAACTGAAGGTGGATTCACATTAAATGTTTCGGAATCTACCTCTCCACAAATGCGAGCACATTTACTCTAAATTCTTTCGTTTCTTTTTTTCCCCCTTCCTTTTCATCGTTTGCCACCAGAGTTTGTCGGCTAGACATTCCTGGTCTTCTACTAGCAGTAGCGGTTACTTCGTTCCGATGATATGATGCGATAACGATGATAATGAGGATTATAGCACCAGAAGAAATCATTAACCTAATAATAGCCTAATTAACCAGACTATAGTCCCCATAGGAACAATTCCCCTTTGGGGTAGATACCTATGGTACCACCAGGAATCGAACCCGAGATCACTAGATTAGCAGCCAAGAATGCTGACCTCTAGACCAAGAGGCCGGCCAGCCACTTCATTAGTGTAATTAAATGCGGATGTCACCCGCATCGGCGGTCGCATGGTCTAAGGCGTCACTCTCGTGTTGGACCGGACTGCCGGTAATGAAGAGATCGGGGTTTTAAACCCGATTAGAAATGCCGAGGGTGAGTTTCCCTAAAATGTTCCCCACTCTACCTCCAAGCGTATGGGGGTTCATTTCCTCTAAAAGTCTGCCTTTCTTATCCTTATCGCATTAGCGTGATTTATGTATGCGTACAGTCCAAATGAGTAGTGGGACGAGGTATTTTTTTAAAAATCAATAATTGAAAGAACTGTAGGTTCATCGTAAAATACTGTCAAAAAACCTTCATGCAAGATTGGACGCGCTATATACATTTGTTAACCACTCACACATGGCTTGAGAAAACCAATTCGTTTTCCTCAGCTGTCCTCTTCAGTCACAGTTTTGGTTACACCTCC
>CABFWO010000832.1:163551-234167 GCA_902155825.1 Timema genevievae | reverse complement strand
ATTGCTTTTTTTTTAATGTGAGACTGGCTCTTAAAGTTATCTTGCATTTAGTTGATAAAGCACAAAATAAATGATCAACCATACGGCCTATACTTGTCACCAGACAGTGTTAAGGTAGTCAAATCTCACGGGTGACGTGCAGAACATGCGGCTCGAATAAAGGAAACTAGAACCGGGTTAAAGGTATCGACTGACAAAATCTAATTGGAAGAGACCGGTACAGAGACCTAGACACAGATGTGAGAGTAATATTGGAATGGACCTAAGAGTGATAGGGTGTAATGAGGTGGACTGGATAGAACTAACTCGAGATAGGCTCAAGGAGAGGGTGTAACGAGGTGGACTGGATAGAACTAACTCAAGATAGGCTCAAGGAGAGGGTGTAATGAGGTGGACTGTATATAACTAACTCAAGATAGGCTCAAGGAGAGGGTGTAATGAGGTGGACTGGATAGAACTAACTCAATAAAGAGACAGGTGGCGTGCTTTAATGAGCGTGGAAATGCACTTTCGGGACCCTAATGTCATACAGTAAGTAAGTACGTTAATTGATCATATATTTATTAAATTTGTGTTCCTTGGCACGTGCTCATAAACCATTTTTGTAGGGTATCTTTTTAATAACGAAACACTGAAAGAGAAAGTGTTGTTATTTGAGTAACATATCTTACAAAGGAAACAGTTAGATCCTAGCGAAACAAGTCCACAGTTTCCAGTCTAGTTAGCGTGGCTGGTTTTGAACAAGAAACTTTCCTTATATTACTCTGGGATAGTATTTATTACCCGGGTACTATTACAAAGTTATGGATAAGGTAGTTTGGACACTATCTGACATTTACAACAACAAAATACAAGAACTACTTTCATAAATTGATGCAAGTCATGGGATGTTTAGCTGTCACTTTTGATCCATAGTTTAAATACCTATAACATAATACCAATCTATATCAACAAGAAGAGGCTACTGCTGACCAGAAAGTTGAGGAAGAAACTGATGAAATTCCACATTTTACATTGGGACAGCTATAATTCTAAAAATCTACTCTTTTGCCTTCGGGGGCACGCAAAACGTAATCTCGAGTTCAACATTTTTCACGATTACAGCAATTTTTCTTTAATACGAGAAAGTAGAAAAATGGTCTCATTTATCTAAAACCTGAACACTAAACTGTGCTTTATTCGCCAGCGAATTATCGACCCAGGATCTTTCATGACTGTAGTGACCTAAGGCTCAGCGTCATGTATGAATGGGCACACTGACATATTGCCAGACTTTTTATAAACTTTTAAGGTAGGATGGAAGGGGCCACGAGAAAGGGCCAGTGTTTTTACAGTTTTTATTTCAACACTTTTTTGGTCAAAATAAATAAAAAATTTCTCCAATATAAACAATAGTTTAGAATTTTCTTCACGTGGTGACCTCAACAGTTGTTGAATATCTGTCACGGGTGTCCTGAAATTTAATGACAAATTTTTATCTCGATTTAAAATGTTTGTCATCTAATGCCGCTATGCTCATGAAAGATATTCAACTATAGTTGATATCACTTAGTGAAGAAAATTAAACTCTTGTTTCTACTGGAGCAATATTTTATTTATTTTGGCAAAAAAAAAAGTTTTGCTTTAAAAACTGCAAAAACAATGCCTTTTCCTTGGAACCCCTTTCACTCCACCTTATTAGTACATTAAAACGAATATATTTTAAAAGTATATTCCCGCAGTTTTAAATGTATTTTACACAAACCAAATAAAACTAAATTTAATCTTTTCACAAAATTGACCACTCGGCGAGTAATATATGGTCCTTTAGGTTAATTTTAATGAAAATTAACGATATAAAAACAACATATGCTTTCATTATGTAGCACGAGTCATCGATCATTGCCTTATTTTTTCCCCTGAAATTGCCAGGAACCAATGTAAGCACCTTTATTATTACAAATATTGTTTTTATTAAAATTCCTGTAACCAACCAATGTTCATATTCTAGAAAATGTATTTCTCTCAACCAAAGACGATAGGTAAAAAAAATAAAAAAATAATGTTTAATCTGGCTTCATGACAGTCATAATGCGACCAAAGGCAAATATTTTAAATTTAAAATTGATAAATTTAACTTTGATTTTTCTATCCATACCACTCACATTTTTGTTGATTTTTTTTTTTTACTATTTTTAAGCCGAAAAAAATGTTTTTGTCTATTGACTTTTAATATCAAAATACAACATTCTATTCATCGAAATATAAATATTTTATTTACCACTAACCCTCTCTATGTTTGAGCCACGAAGCCTGGGGGGGTGACTGACTCAGATGTTCCCAGCTCAGCCGAGAGAGGCGCCACCTCTGCCTGGGAACGAGTTCCTCCAGAGACCAGTCCAATAGGGTCCCGTTATCACTGCCACTGTGTCGGTCAGTGCACGCGACTACGCCTGGTGACGTCACTCGCGGTAACGTAACTTCTGGAGGAGAGAAAACGACGGCAGGAACGTCCTTCACAACTATTTCAGATGTTTTTTTTTTCTTTTTACAAAGTTTTAGTTGACCTCGGTGCTCTTGGGGGTAAAGTGCTTGCTTACCTCAGGATTCGATGCTAATGAGTTCAAACCCAGCTCAGTCTAAGGATTTTTTTTAGCGATAAAAAAACAGTTACCCAACTTCCATCGGAGGGAAAGTAAATCACTCAATGACCTGTAGATTGTGGCTTGTAAAATAACCCTGGAAGGTATGTGAAAATACCTTTCTCGGCAAAAATTGGTCGGCCCTTTCGCTCTCGCTCGTAGAAAATCTCGTGTGCTGATATAATCAGTTGGTTCAGAAAGTGGACGATAAATACTTCAAATAAAAATGTATAAACTATGTTGGATTTATCAAGTGCCAGTGGAAAGTGGAAACATATTTAAAATCCTAATTTTTCAGTCAAATTTATGTTTGTATAGTTAGATAAGGTTTTTTCTGATATTATAAATTACGAGCTAATGGCTTCGTCTAATTTTGATAATCGGAAACTCATTCTAAAGGTTATGGATCTAGAATGTTGGAAAAAAAAAAAGCATTTTCCGATGAAAGCCCTATTTTCTTAAAGACAGCTTTTCTGCTGTATACTCACTGTCTTATCAGTACCGTAAGTATTTGTTTATATCAGCATGAAACCCTGAGTTGTGATTGTATATCAGTAATTAAATATACATAATGGTTAAAAAAGACTCAATTCTTATTTCAGTGGTACGATGCATTAAATAGGTGAAGACATACTATACAAATATATACACACCAAAAAAACCAATGATAGTAGGTTAAAAATATATAATTTTGTTTACGTTGCTGTATTTCCTCTTTTATCTTTATATTTTTGCCTTTGATAGTTAGTTCAGTTTTAAAGATTTTTTTTAGGTGACCTGGCGGTCTAGGGGTAAGGTGTCGGACTTCTGTGCTGGGGGGTCTGGGGTTCAATCCTAGGTCCCGGCACAGATTTATCTGATTGCCAAAACTTTCCTTCACCTCTGACAAGACGTGTATTAATCACAACTTGTGACTATGTGGAATGCCAGGCCTCCACCGTGGTTCGGATCCCACGTTAAAGTGTAGGTCCTCCATTTCATCTCACAATCACCCTACCATTACACTTTAGCGTGAGTGCGTATAAGCCGAACGGGTAGTAATAATAATGAGTACAGCGATTGTTTAAGCTCAACCCTCCCTCCCACCCCTTCAAACTTTGTGCTACATAAACCAGAAATCAGGTAGAGACTCTATGTCTTCAAGATTAAACAACCAAAAAGTTATGTTTATTTAAAAGAATTATAATGTTAGTATGACATTTTTTATTAAAAAATTTCAATTTTTCTGTTCACTAAAACCGAAGTTGAGGGTTCATCTTAAACGACATTCTTAACACACATTGAAATGTATGTGGTTTGGGACCAATGAATTAGGTTCACTGTAGCAGAATGTTCCCTACAACAGAGCTAACTAAATACAGAGTTGACTGTATTTATTCAGCTACTCATAGCGCTGTATTTGATTCAAACTTTCCCTCCTTAATCGTCCCACACGTGCATAGATGCGAGGAACGTAAAAGTGCTAACGGCGAGTTTGTGTCTATAGAAGGAAACATAATTTTGACTCTCCGAAAACCAAGTTCTCTAAGTCATGTGAAACCAATTACACAAAATTTGGCGGGGTTGATTCTGAACTAAGAGGCTGGAGCTAGGCCGTTTAGTCACTAGTTGAAAAAAAAAAACCCAACGGCGAACAAGAAAAACTATCCGACGAAGAAATTATTATTATTATTAGCACCGCGTCTTACTACCCGTTCGGGCTATACGCACTTACGCTAATGTGTAATGTTAAGGTGATTGTGAGATGAAATGGAGGACCTACAGTTTAACGTGGGATCCGAACCACGGTGGAGGCCTGGCATTCCACATATTCACAAGTTGTGATTAATACACGTCTTGTCAGAAGTAAAGGAAGGGTTTGGTTTGGCAATCAGATAAATCCGTGCCGGGACCTAGGATTGAACCCCGGACCCTCAGCACAGAAGTCTGACACCTTACCTCTAGACCGCTAGGTCACTGACGAAGAAATTAACACTACAGTAAAACCCCGGTAGACCAAACCTCAGTAATCCGAAATCCTGGATATAATATGAACATATTTTTGGAAAACGATGACACAAATTAAGTTACATAAGTGAAATATATTTGATTTTTTAACATATAAAAGTTAAAGAGAATTATAATAAACAGTTATATCTGATAATGAATGTTTAATATTTACATGTTGTAGTCAACACAATGAGTTTTCCTGTAGCTAACAATAGCTACAATACATATTACGTGTTAAACATCAGTTAAATAAATGAAAATTGATTAAAACTCCTTTAATTATAATTTAAAATTCGTGGAAATACTGTATCCCTGTATTATCCGAATTTTATCTAATTCGAACAAGCTTAAGTCCTAATTAGTTCGGATTAACACGGTTCTAGTGTATTTTTTTAATTGGAGCGTTCCTACATGCCAAAATTTTGTTTTTAAAATGTTATCTTGCTTCTCGAACAACGAACAGCATCTGCCTGACAAATGTATCCTTCAGAATTGTAAAACATCCAATATACACAAGTATTTTTGTGTGACTTGTGCCGTTTCTTTCCTGGGCCGCGCTGAGTGGACTGGGCCACTATCAAATGGGCTAACAGGAGAAGATAGGTCCTAAGATGGATCTCTGGGGTGGACCGGTTATTTCAAGAATATCTAGGCGGCCTTGATGTTAGCGAACATTTCTTGTACGGGCCAAGAGTTCAAGAACTTGGTATGGGTACCAGTGGCGTTCGTAGGGCAAGTATTTGGGGGTGAGACATTTATACATGTCATTTTGTAAGGATTTTAATATCCATTTGTAAATTGTGGAATTTGGACAAGTCGTAAGAGTGTGATAAATAGCTCGTTTCGAAAATCTAGAGTTCAGGGACCGGGGTTAAAAATAAAATGTGATCGTCAAACTTGCACAAAATTGCCTATAGAGCTCCTCTAAGTTCACCCCTGTAGAAAATGTGAAGTCAGGGCAATATATATATATATATATATATATAGGGGATTGGAGGAAGGTTTGAGTCCAAGTCCAGGCAAACCCTCCCCTAATCCCTTACCTTCATCCGGCAACTACGCAAAGAGGGACATGTTGGAAAAAATGAAAAAGTTTCGAATCAATTTGATCGAGATAGCTTGTAGCTAACGCTGCAACAATCCACAGGTTTAATTAATATTTTTGTAATATAATTTATAATAGACCCTACGGCTTGTTGGTCAGTGTTATCAGCATAAAAAATTATGTATTTTAAATTACTTCTTCATTTGTAAGAACAAACCTTTGAGTTTAATTTCATTTATCAACTTTGCAAATTGGATGAAATGTCTTGGATTATATAAATTTGTATGTATTTACGGTGGCCACACCAATTTCAATGACACCTTTTAACAAATTATTATATTTGGTTTTAAGTGATAGCTATTATTTTATAGCTAGGTAAATGCTTTTACTATTAGCTAGAATATTTACATATTTTTTTAAATATGTTTGTTTGGATGATAATAAAAAATAAAAAATGTATTCAATAATAATACTGGTATAACAATAATTCTAGTACATGCTGTTGATATAGGCGTGTTTTTAAAAGGGTGTAAAATTTAGGTTTGATTTTAATAATAGTTTGAGAAAAATTTATCAAGAACAACGAGGGTGTGTGTTTGTGGGGGGGGGGGATTATTTTATTAATTAGCATAAAACTTTTACGCTTAGAATAATTTATTAAAATCAAATTAATGTTTATAAGATTTCTAACACCATCTGAAAAATCTAACTCTGTTGCTAGACAAACGATTGTATTTATCAACCATATTAACTATGCAAACCTATTTTAAACACGTTTCAAGGGTCAGTATCACTGACACAACCTTAACAGTCTAACTGGTATTTTTATGGACGCTGTGTATTTAATATAGTTTCGTAAATAAATAGCTGACCGATATATGTAAGGTATTAGACATTCATTACACATGTTAGTTCCATTAACTTGGGGAGTTTGGTTTGAATTCAACCAGATGCACTAAATATGGCTATCCACATGAAATTCCCAGTGGGGTTTTTTCCCTAGCTCCTAACCACGGTAATGCGGGCATATTTCCTATTGTTAGAATGTCGATAATAACCATTATGATAAACTAAAAATCTTATAAAGAATGATTATGCATCTTTCAACTATTACTAAAGCATATTTTTTTATAATTGTTATCTAATCCCCCATCGGTGGATACGTAGGCTGAATGTTAGGCTCATCTATCATGGTTTACTGGTTGGACACACGAAGGTGGATCTGGTTACCTTACTTAACTGTCAAATAAAGTTTTTCTTCTTAATTAAATAATCCTAAGGTTGGGCTTATTACAATCCATCCGGAGCTGGGTATCCACTCATCCCTTTGGATGGTTAGTGCCACCTGCACCATCTGGTATAAATACCATATACTAGAGGAGTTTAAGAAGTGTGGTGGATCTTCGTTGATGTCCACACTGAATTTCTATGAGCAAACGCGAAAGGACCCATCAATTTTCCCAGGAAAAGTATTTTCACACACCTTCCAGGGTTCTTTTACATGCCACAATCGACATGGGACCGACGGTTTTTACTTCTCCTCCGAAGGAAGTTGCGCTACGGACTTTTATCGCTCAAGAAAAATCCGTCGATCTGGGCTGGGTTTGAACCCACAAACATCGCGTCCTGAGGCGAGCTACTTTAACTTAAGACCACAAAGTTCTATGAGATAATTTGGCTCTTAAGGAAAGCATGATTTAGTTAAACTATCGGTAAATATTTTATTTTTTTGAACATAAAAACAATGCGTGTGCCCCTCCCCCCTCCCCCGTATTTTCTTGAAGGCTATCTGGAGGAGACAATGGCGTCAGACTATGTCACGGCCATGAAATGGTGGGTGGTCCATGACTCGAAACTTGAGGAGGGCCTCCTCTGGTGACAACATATCTGCTCGCTTCTTGACGCCAAAAAACTTTCACTAACATGATGTGGACCCGCTCTAGCGGAGAACATAGAAAGCGCGTTACAGGAAAACACCTCATGTCCAAAAAGCGCACCTCGACCTTGTATTAAAAGCACACTGGAAGAAAAAATAATTCTGTACATCATGGCAAACATGTATTGTAAACGACCTCCTTCCTATTTATAATAAATACAATAATAACTACACTAAATACACCCGCATCGGTGGCCGCATGGTCTAACTCGCTACTCTAGTGTTGGACTGGACTGCCGATGACGAGGAGATCGAGTTTCGAATCTCAGTCGGTTGTACTGAGGGTTTCTTTTCCAAAATTGTTTTCCACTCTCCCTCGATGCAAATACAGGTACACTTCCTCTAAATATAACTTAACTAATTCATAAAACTATTAGCATAATTAGTACATAAGAGTAAAACTCGAACGGTTAGTAAGCCGTGGTGCTAATAAAAAAAATCCTTTTATTTTTACAATAGATCTTAACTAAATCGTGGAGTGTTCAGACACTCAACAGTGACCTTAAAATGATTTGACCTCGAAATAGCCCATGGAAACGGGCGAAACAAATGGTTGAATACCTTATTTCCTGCAATTCACCGGATGAATACAAAGTTTATGTCGTTGATTTGTATCTTAACTCAAAGTGTTTTTATTTTGTACGTGTAAGGCTTTTATCTTTTACTTCTTGTTTTCTGCTTAAACCTCTCGAAGATGTTTAATAACCAAGGATGGTTTGAATCATCGCTTTGTTTGCAAACACGTTATAATATTTTTCATCATAATTTTTTGCTACCAGGAATTATTTGGTCATCTCTAATTGCGTGCACGAATGGTCTGTGAGCATTCAAAATTATTATTAAAAAAATTTAGTAGGAAATTTAAGAGTCAACAAGCTTTGTGGGCAACTATTATCAACATATTCCTGTAACTATTATATTATTCGAGTTAATTTAGGAAAATACGTATTATGGGGTTTCTCAATGTTCTCCAGCTAAGCCAAATGTCCATCTAACACAAGCTTTTTGTTCTCCGCTGCGTCTTACTACCCATCTGGTCTGTAAGAAGTTTACCCACGAGGAAGATAATGGTAGAATTTGAAGTAAATTTAGTCCTAACCTCCTAAATTACGTGAAGGGAGGAAGTGTAACCAATAAGGTGGAGTGAGAGGGAAGGTGAGTTATTGGCACTTTTTTTGCAGTTGTTAAATCAAAACATTTCTTCGGTCAAAGTAAATGAAATATTTCTCCATTAAAAACATAGTTTAATCTTCTTCCCATGGTGATATCAACAGTTATTGAATATCTTTAATGAATATAGCGGCATTAGATGACAAACATTTTAAATTGAGAGAAAACTTAAAAAAAATGATTTTAGGGCATTCTTAATAGATATTCAAGAAATTTTGTTGTCACCATGAGCCTTACCCCTTTTTATCAACACACTCTACCTTCAAATATTTGCTTAATTACAGTGGCGCACAAATCAAATACTCTCCCCGAGCCGTGCGTCGGATTACAAGGGCTGTCGGACTAACGAGCGTCGGATTACAAGGTCTGTTGGACTAGCGAGCGTAGGATTACAAGGTCTGTAGGAATAACTAGCGTCGGATTACAAGGGCTGTAGGACTAACGAGCGTCAGATTACAATGGCTGTCGGACTAACGTAGCGTCGGATTACAAGGGCTGACGAACTAACGAGCGTCAGATTATAATGGCTGACGGACTAACGAGCGTCGGATTACAAGGTCTGTCGGACTAACGAGCGTCGGATTACAAGGGCTGACGGACTAACGAGCGTCAGATTATAATGGCTGTCGGACTAACGAGCGTCGGATTACAAGGTCTGTCGGGCTAACTAGCGTCGGATTACAAGGGCTGACGGACTAACGAGCGTCGGATTACAAGGGCTGACGGACTAACGAGCGTCGGACTACAAGGGCTGACGGACTAACGATCGTCGGATTACAAGGGCTGACGGACTAACGAGCGTCGGATTACAAGGGCTGTCGGACTAACGAGCGTCGGATTATAATGACTGTCGGACTAACGAGCGTCAGATTAACGCGAGTCTCCTTTATACACTATTTTTATTTATTTATTAACACTGTTTATCCCGATTCCTAGCATGTAGCTCGGGACGTAGATCTACATCTTGAATTAACATTACATCTTTTAGCTATAACATTTAAAAAAAAATTCAATAATAAATTTAGAATAAGCACCTACATCTAAAAGTTCTATTTGTCCTTCTTTCTTATACCTAATCTACCAGTTGGTCCATCCCGGGTACATTACGCCCCCGGTACCCTGCCCCGCTGGGTGTCCCATCGCATTCTGGATTTAATAGTCCCCAGATTGGCGAGAGCCCCAGCGGGGGGTGGGTATCCCCCTCTCCACCACCTGGGGAGGGGCACTACCGNTCCTACTCGATATTTTTACCTTTTCTCTCTGTGAGACAGCTGGTAGCCTTGGTCTAAGCGTGTAAATGATGATATAACAAAACGTCAGTTTTCACTCTGACCCGTCTCGGTGGCTTCCCGCCAAAGGTAAATATTTATCCGCGAATTAGCTCGCCTTATTGAAAGCCCAGTTACAGTAGTTCCCACGGAAAGGACTACTCTTGCACGAGTGATATGGAGTACTATGATCCGGAAGACTGATATTCAACGCCCAAACGGGTTTGTTTGTATTAATATTTACCAAGTATTCGGGGCAAGAGCGTGCTATGTCACAACAACGTTAGCCTGTATTAATTCATATTCCCTTGTGTTACTTGCATAGAGTAGCAAAGTTTATCTGTATTGATTTTTGAAACACCAAAGGCTATTTTTTTTAAATAAAATGTTGATAAAAGAATACTTATTTAGGCAGATACATGATAGATTTTTTAAAGCTTTAAATATTAGTACAATAAAACTTCTGATAACTGAAATAAAGGGGGCTGAACCCGTTTCGGATTAGCAAATTTTCGGGTATATGAAATGAATATCCCTCTGAAGATTTAAGAAAGGTAAAAAAATATATATAAATTACATAACATACATAGTTACAGAAAAGTATATAATTATATTACTTTAGAAGAAAATAACATGAAGTCTTGACATTGTTGAGGAAAAGGTTCATAAGAATATAGAGATTAAATGTAGAGATTAAAACTTAAAAAACAAAAATTGTTGATATCAGCTCAAAAGATGTTCTGGGAGGTCGTCGTTGAAACTGTGAGTTGGTCCAAAACACATTAAAAGCCGAGAATCTTCATTGCAGAGATCTATCACTGGTATAAAATTGTCGTCACGTCTCTGGTAGTCATTTTGATGAACATTTGAAAGACTATTTAAAAATAACTATTAAAACTTCAATTTTTGTTTCGCTGAAAATAATGCGTGTCATCTTCTCTTTATCTCCAAGGACGCCATTCCTACTGCTTTCTTCCAATTCCCGCCTCTCAGCATTTCTCGTAGAGGCCATAAAAATATCGCGGATTTAAGCTATACATTTGAAATATATGTCTATAATTATGTGAAATTAAAGTAGAAACAAGGAATATTTTGGGGGGGAAAGAAATAATAAATAAGGAACTTAATAAAATCTGAATCTTTAACTAAATTGATGCAGAATCTGATATCTGACAGTTTGACATATGATCATTGTTTGTAAACAAAATTAATTTCTTCTTATTTTTCCTCCCGCGCCTTATATAATTAAAATATAGGAGATTAGATTACGTGTTTGTGTCGTCACATCCGCTGCCTTCCCCCTCTGATACAGTCCATTTCTCTCTTCCTCGTTTTGCGTCGGCCATTACGATTCTCGTAAAATCTAGACGAAAGCGTTAAAAATAAAATTTTACCTGATCACTCTTGTTCTAAAAGTGGACGGAATATTAGGACAATACCCCGGAAAATAAGTATATTAATTTACCTCTAAAAATATCGATTTTTATCTGAAAACTCCCCTAGTTAATAGGAAGGGCTTGGAATTACCTACTTAAAGAGTATTTAACATGTATGGTAAAAAGGACAAGCTCGGACTTATTTACATGAAAATAGTTCAAATGACCCCATCAGAAAAAAAAATAGAAAATTCAAATGGTCTATTTGGCACGTGAATATTGCGAAATTGCCATAGACACATAACAAACAATCAAAATAACTCTAAAAAATTGATTTTTCTGGTCTCGTCAAAATAAATAAACACATAAGAATAAATAAAACCTAAATAAAATATAAATAGGAAAAAATTAAAATTCTTACAATATCTTAACAAATAAATGTTTTAAGGACAAAACACCTTTATTTGGTATTTCAGATACTTAAAAAATTATAAGAACAAAAATGTTGTTTCCCGTTTTGGATAGGCCGGGTTTCGAATATCAGAGGTCCGTTTATAGGAGGTTTTACTGTATCCCTAGTTACTATTTTGTTCGCAAACCCTTCTTAATGTATATCGTGTATAAACACGTTTTTGATAATTTTACATTTGACGTGAATACGTCTTTAAATTTGCTACCATACGGGGGCAATCCAAAAAACCTAATGATAACAAAATCGGGGGATACAGTTTGGTGTTGTAGTTTCGAATCTTTCCTCTACATCCAAAATTAAATTATACCACTGGATAGCTAAAGGATCAAAGAATTCATTACGATAAGTGAGAACAGTGACGCATCGCGCGCGGTGGAGGGGGAAGCGCCGCCATTTTGAGGTTATTTTGCTGCGTATCGAGATTTGCAATTAGTATAACTTTTGACTCGGAGAAGCTACGATGTTCGTTTAAGTTTTAATTGTCAGCTGTCGTCAATCTATCGATTGTATATAAAACATTAGTAAAGTTATATTGTAACACAATAATTATTTGTTTCCTTGCTTTTATCCTAAATACATAAATAAAAATATTTTATTTAAAAAATATAACCCGTTACATAAACGTATTCACGTACAACACACGGCCGTGTCCATGACACAGCCACACCCCATTTTCCATACAAATTAATACTTCGGTGTTTGTATGACCTCACATTCATATATAAGATATAAATAAAAGCTCTTTCATATCTTTACGTTCTCATAATAGGCATATACGATAAAATACCAATAAAATATACACACACTTTGATCTGGTTATACAATATTTGCATCAAAATAAAAACAAAGAGATAATGATGCAACTATTTAACAACTTTCATGAAGCTTCGCCAATTAGGTATTCTTGGAACAAAGTGACCTACTAATAAATCATTAGTTATGTTAATTGTAAAATATAATAGCGGCTTGGCTATGTTATGTAAGATATAATGACAACCTTTCATGGAAGAAACGGGGATAACGGCTCTAGGTGTATTGTTGCATTTTATTTTAAGACATATAGCATACTGTGAGGTGAGACGGAACCTTTCAGAAGTAGGCTGAGTTGGGAATGTAGGGAGGGCGAAATAAGGGCAGTGTTTTTGCAGTTGTTAGAACAAAAAAAAAATTCTGTCAAAGTAAATCAACTATTGCTCTAGTAGAAACGTAATGTTCTTCACTTGTTGATATCAACAGTTGTTGAATATGTGTCATGATCATAGCTGAATTAGATGAGAAACCTTTTAAATGAAGAGAAAAAGTTTTCATTAAATTTTCAGGACACCCTTGACAGATATTCAACAAATGTTGACGTCATCATGTGAAGAAAATTAAAATCTTTGAGTTACTATTGGAGAAATATTATATAATATCACTGGCATGGGTGTAGTTCACGAACTGGGGAACAACCTAAATAGAAAATGTAGTTCACGAACGACAAAATTACAATCCGTTGTCCGTGAATGACTAGTATACATGTTGTAGTTCAAGAACTATTGAACTACATACACTCTTTGGCTCTTGGAGGAACAATATATTGAAGGGTGACCTGGTGGTCTAGGGGTAAGGTGTCAGACTTCTGTGCTGGGGGGTCCGGGGTTCAATCCTCGGTCCCGGCAAAGACTTATCTGATTGCCAAAACCTTCCTTCACCTCTGACAAGACGTGTATTAATCACAACTTGTGAATGTGAGGAATGACAGGCCTCCACCATGGCTCGGATACCACGTTAAACTGTAGGTCCTCCATTTCATCTCACAATCACCCTACCATTACACATTAGCGTAAGTGCGTATAAACCGAATGGGTAGTAAGACGTGGTGCTAATAATAATAATGATGATAACAATAATAAAAATAATATATTTAACTATGTAAAAGCACTAATCATTTATGTAAGGGGTCGGAAACCTTGTGGATGCCGATCGACTCTTACATTTATCAAAGGTCCCGCAATCACACTTCGTTTCTCCAATATACTTTTAATTTTTTTTTTCTATACATCTTTTATTCATTCCTTAAATTCAATACATCCTCAAAAACTTGATGTCCATGCCTTTATAAAAAAAAATAAAAAATTTACACTCTGTCTAATCTGAAAGATAGCAGTCTTACCTTGACGGATTAACACTATGGTCCTATCTTATAAGCTGTACCATAATGAAATAATGCAAGGCAAGCTTGCCTTTTTCATGATAATTTAGGTTTCTTACGCAATCGACTGAAAATTGCTGCGAGATTGATCGGTCGATTTATGTGAACTGAATCACTTTGAAGTATTCCCAACAGTGAAATTCCTTTCCATCTCCACAGTAAATAATATCATTCAAATTACACGGTCCAGTACTATTTGTAAAGTACCTTCTACTTGTTGTTTTTTTGTTCCTACTAAGTGTTAATCAGTCTGACGTCATGGTTCATCCATCGTACAATGTTATAGTATGAATGCAGCGTTATGGTGACGTCATTTATATCCTGAAGGTTCTGAAACACGTGTTGTTTTTTTTGGGAGGTATATATTAACACTTTAATATTGACGTCAACCATAGGAATTTCAGGAAATATGACTTTCAGAACTCCTTCCTCATCCCACTTTACGTTTAAGTAATAATAAGAGAGAGGTTAGCGTTTTTCCGATAGTACCAACTATTACATCCGCTCATGTTTTCTTTGTTTACAAATGATTTCTGGCATTTCTAGTAAGCCTTGTTAAAATAAAAACTTGACCCTAAATTATATTTGGACTAAAGACGACCCTTAGCGCTGCCTAAAATAAGTTGTAAATGTATATATGCATTACAGTACAATTTTTTACTAAAGAATCTTTTATAAAATATAAACTTTTTACCGGCCAAAATTGATTACATTAATTTACTATATTGATTGTGTTATTTTGTGGGCATTTATGATAACTATCAAAATTATTGTCAGAGGCATATAACATCACTGGAACCATGTTCAGGGTATTGACTGGTAAACCAAGTGGGAAGTCCTAGACACAGATGGGGGTATAACATTAGAATGGACATGAAAGAGATATAGTGTAATGAGGTGGACTGGATAGAACTAGCTCAATGTAGGGATAGTGTGTAATGAGGTGGACTGGATAGAACTAGCTCAATGTAGGGATAGTGTGTAATGAGGTGGACTGGATAGAACTAGCTCAAGGTAGGGATAGTGTGTAATGAGGTGGACTGGTTAGAACTAGCTCAAGGTAGGGATAGTGTGTAATGAGGTGGACTGGATAGAACTAGCTCAAGGTAGGGACAGGACGTAATGAGGTGGACTGGATAGAACTAGCTCAAGGTAGGGATAGTGTGTAATGAGATGGACTGGATAGAACTAGCTCAAGATAGGGACAGGACGTAATGAGGTGGACTGGATAGAACTAGCTCAAGGTAGGGATAGTGTGTAATGAGGTGGACTGGATATAACTAGCCCAAGATAGGGACAGGGTGCAATGAGGTGAACTGGATAGAACTAGCTCAGGATAGGGATATAGTGTAATGAGGTGGACTGGATAAAACTAGCTCAGGATAAGGATAGGTGTCGTGCTTATGTAAGTGCGACAAAAACTTTCGAATTCCTAATGCCTGAAAGTAATAAAGTAGGTATGCAATGCATCCACTGATAATGTGTGTATAAACATATCTCAAATTTAAACTTTTTTTTTCTTCTTCAATAACTATTCCTGGTCACGTAAACAATCAGATGTAAATTTATTTTATTTATATTTTATTTTTATAAATTTTATTTGTGCTATTAGCAATGATATGATAAATTATCAAATAGTATACAAACTAACACGTTATTAAGATATTTCAAGAAAAGACGAATTTTTAACACACGTTAAAATAATTAATTCAACCCTAAACTAGGTTCAAAGAAGAATCCCCTGTACTTTGTGAATCCTTGCTGATCCTTCAGCATAAACGAATGAACTTTATTTTATATACTATTAAATTTTTAATTGTAACAGTAATGATGGATGCATTCTATTATAAAAACTGGCTACCGGTGACTTTTAAGCGATAAATCTAAATTTAGAGTGTTTTTAACAACTGCACTAGTGGTAAGCTGTGACCATAAATATGATAGCATATTGTGTCAAATCACTTCCATAGCGTGAGGGTTGATGTTGACAAATAAAAAACAGTCTGATACCAAAGTCTTTCATGCAGCCGCTCGTCAAATGAAGACATTTCCATGGTGAAATTATTGTTAGCACTATATTTGAGTATTCCCAGAGAACAACTATTTATAACATCCTGCAGACTGTTCTATTACTTGAGTAAAGCATGTAAAGTACACGTAATATAAAGTCTTCCACCTCCCAGAATACTATTTATAACATCCTGCAGACTGTTTGTTCTATTACTTGAGTAAAACCGATCGCTCACATGAACGGTTATTAATGTCAGGCTGTACATACCAAGGTGAACTAGTACTACTAACCCTAACATCGAGCTTTCCTGCATCATGGTATACTTCCCTCGACGGAAGACTAATATATCAGGATATAATCTCAAACAATCGGGTAGTATAGTGAAATACAAAGCTTTCAAGGCTTAGCCTTGATGTTAAAGCTAAATAAAAGAAAAATATTAAAATATTGTCTATATTGTAACACTGCTTAGTATTATAGATGTATAAATTAATGTGTAGTAATATTTGACTGGGAAATATGTATATATATATATATATATAATACACATGTATATATTCCTTTTAAATATTTGAGAGTTTTTCTACCAAATGTTTAAATATATTGTTACATGATTTAAATAGTAAACAAATCTATTTTAATTTACCATACAAACTATTAAGTTTTACTATATATTTTATAAACTAAGTATTTGACTATTACAACAATTAGGCAACTCTATAATTAAGTCTCATTTTCTTTCATGATATGTAGGCCAACTTCAAAAACTAATATTATATATATATATAAGTTGATTGATTGTTTAACTGACTATATTACTCAAATACTTATTTGATACAATATGTAGTAACACTGAAATAGTTGTATTTATGGTATATTTATTTGATTTACATAATAAAACAAATTATACAACATTATATAGTATATTTATAATATATACCATTATATAGTAGTTACAGATATTCCAATCAATACATCCTATAGCAGGCTCTTCATAAAATAAATAAGTTCTGCTTACAAGTATAAGGACTATATTATTTTCTGGTAGTTGTGTATCTTGATTTCGTAACACCCCCCCCCCTTTTAAAAAAAAGGATATGACCTCCAAAAAGTATGAGCTACCTCCCAGTTACTTTTCTCCTTTTCCCCTGCATTGCATGAGCGAGTCAAGTGTAAAAACCTACTCTTTTTTCGGGCGTGGCTAGGAAGTGATTTTTAAAAGTTTCTCTTTCTATCTCTCTCTATCATTTAAGATGTTAGGTGGTGGTGAAGGGGGGGAGGAGAAGTTATGTGTGTCTTAAATAAGTTGAGGGAGGAAGTGCAAGAAAAACAAAGTACAATAGCAATTTAAAGAAGCAAAGGGGATTAAAACCATTAAATGATTTGTTACGATTATTGAAAAGTGATTTTTATTCACAAACTCGTTATCAGTACGCAACTTACAAACTAACTTAAGCTGGGATTGTAGGGGCAGCGAGAAAAGGTCAGTGTTTTTTGCAGTTTTTATATAAAAACTTTTTTTTGTCAAATCAAATATTGCTACAGTAGTTTAATTTTCTATACAGGGTGATATCAACAATTGATGAATATCTGTCATGAGCATAGCGGCATTAGCTGAGAAACGTTTTAAATGAAGAGAAAAAACTGTCATTAAATCCCGGGACTCCCTTGACCGGTAGTCAAGAAACTTTGAGGTCACCATGTAAAGAAAATTAAACACTATGAAAATTAAACACTATTATGTTTTACTGAAGCAATATTTGATTTATTTTGAATAAAAAAATTGTTTTGATATAAAAACTGCAAAAACACTGCCCTTTAATTCAGACCCCTACATCACTACCGAACATACAACACCCTGTATTCCATTTGTTAAAACATAACGGTGAGACTGGAATATTAACAAATATTAATTATTAGACTCTACCAAAAATTAAATCCTGGACTTTTTTTTTAACTAACCGACAAAACGCGCTACCGGCCTAGTTAAAAGTCACAAGACTCTTTGTCGGATGGCAGCCAATTAAAAAGGAAAAATGAAGTGTTCAGTAGAAAAAAGGGGTTATGACAAATTTTATCTCAAATAGAATTAGTGCTGCCATCTGTTAGACAATCTTGAGACCTTTCCAATGCACTTTAGATTGTGCTTAAAAAGTTTTCTGTCATATTTTAATCATCATCGCGTCTTACTACGGGTTACACGCTTATATAATAATTACGCTAATGATTTTAAGAACTAGAAAGGTTATATTTATAAGATGTATACCCGCATTTACGTGGCGGGAAAATTTAAATCCATTTGGTAAAAACTATCTTCAGTACACCTGACCAAGATTCGAACCTCGATCTCCTTGTCATCGGTAGTCCAGTATAATGCAAGAGTGACGCCTTCATTCATTTGACCACAAGAGTGGTTCTAGCGTTGTTACATTTGTGCTGAATTCTACTTTCCTCCACTTTGCCCCGTTGGAGTATGAAGACACGGATATCCCGGACGGGTAGTAAGATGCGGCGCGATATTGTGCGCGGGTCTGTTCTTCCATCTCAACCTGAGTGGTACAAACTACCGGACGGGTGGTCGGCCTTGAGACACTCGGCAGCTGATCTTGGTACCTCCATGCAACATTATGGACTGTACCTCGGGCTAGGACAGGGGGGAACAAACTTGCTACGAGATACTGCCAGGGGTGTGAAGTATTTGGATAGGGGGGAACAAACTTGTGGTGAGATACTGCCAGGGGTGTGAAGTATTTGGACAGGGGAACAAACTTGTAGAGAGATACTGCCAGGGGGAACAAACTTGTGGAGAGATACTGCCAGGGGTGTTAAGTGTTTGGATAGGGGGGAACAAACTTGTAGTGAGATACTGCCAGGGGTGTGAAGTATTTGGATAGGGGAACAAACTTGTAGAGAGATACTGCCAGGGGTGTGAAGTGTTTGGATAGGGGAACAAACTTGTAGTGAGATACTGCCAAGGGTGTGAAGTGTTTGGACAGGGGAACAAACTTGTAGTGAGATACTGCCAGGGGTGTGAAGTGTTTGGACAGGGGAACAGACTTGTGGTGCGATACTGCCAGGGGTGTGAAGTGTTTGGACAGGGGGGAACAAACTTGCAACGAGATACTGCCAGGGGTGTGAAGTGTTTGGACAGGGGAACAAACTTGTGGTGCGATACTGCCAGGGGTGTGAAGTATTTGGACAGGGGGAACAAACGTGCAACGAGATACTGCCAGGGGTGTGAAGTATTTGGACAGGGGAGAACAAACTTGAAGCTAAATATCATCACGAGTGTTAATGTTTTGAATCCTGTTCCCGTGGACTCCCATGTGAAGGAGTGGAGCTACTACTCAATCCCCTTCACTTTGCCCGTGGAGGAAATAGACTATCACATTGGGACTACCCATAATCCCTACCTTGAGGTATCATGGAGGAACTAGGATTACTTACAATCCCTTTCTTGAGGTGTCGTGGAGGAACTAGGACTACTTACAATCCCTTTCTTGAGGTGTCGTGGCGGAACTAGGATTACTTATAATCCCTTACTTGAGGTGTCGTGGAGGAACTAGGATTACTAACAATACCTTCCTTGAGGTGTCGTGAAGGAACTAGGATTACTAACAATACCTTCCTTGACGGGTAGTGGAGGAACTAGGATTACTAACAATACCTTCTTTGACGGGTAGTGGAGGAACTAGGCTGACGGGTAGTGGAGGAACTAGGCTATGTATTGGGACTTAATAGAGGAACTCGACAACTCTTATTAATTCATTTTGTTTACAGCCACAGCACCAAACATGATATTCCACCCTAAATAAAAACATGTCAGAATTAAAATATAATAATTTAATATTAAACAAATGGACCATATTTTAAACAGATTTCTTTGACAAGTTGTCAGCCCTGAGAATTGACATGTTTTTTATGTTGACATCTTAGTGGTGAACGCCCTTAACTTGAATTCTATGAGATATCCTCGAACTGTAACAGGTACACTCCGGTTACCTGCAAACTGACTCGTCTTACCTTGACGGAGTTCATTATGGCACTTTATCTTATAGTAGAAGCTTCTAAGGCATGGTGTAATCCGTTAAGGTAAAGTTGCTCACTTTAAGGGGTAACTGAGTGTACAATAATCTGGGAGGACGGAAGTATATTTACAACAGGATATTTTATTATTCCAAGGTTAATCTGGAACCGCTTATGCTACCTCAACAACTCGTCAATTTTGTAAAAAAAAAAGTGCATTTTTAGGTCCCTTTTTTAAATTGCTTAGTAGAAACCGGAATGTATAAAATGTTTTTCATAATTAAATAAAAGATACAAAATGTTTGATAAATATTGGATAAGAAATTAATCTTGGGATAATTGAATTGACAAATTAATTAGGTATATTTATAGGGAAGATAGTTGATTTATTTTATGTTTATTCTCTAGTAATATGATAATGTATTGCTCGGGAATAAATATACTCAACTATTTTTAATAATAATTTTACCCAGTTTATTTGTCACTCTAATTATTTCAAACCTACTTCTAATCAATCCTTATTCAAAACTATAACTCTCCTTTCAACTTTAATCAAAAACTATTTCTAAGATAATTTGATAAATTTTCATTAAATTAGTCAAAATCATAATAAATATAAACTATGTATTTTAACGTGTTTATAAAGTTTAAAATCTTTCACTAGCCAATTTATATTTTATAAAGTTTTAAAGCCGGTCAATGATAGGCTGTTGTCAGTACTACCCAACCTAATAAAAACCTAGCCTTAATGTTATAAATGCATGAAAGGCTAGGTATTGTTAGGTTGGGCAAGCTTGTTATAATAGTATATTTCTGTCACTTAATTATATCAAATAAGAGCTGCTAAAGTGCGAATTAACTAAACTAACTTTACTTTAAATAAATAAATTACAACATTTCTTTGTATACAATGCTTTTATGTAAATACTGTAGAGTTTTTGGTATCAGTGTCCCCTGATTTGATCCTCCAACGACCTTAACCCTTACGTATGTTGAGCTTAGCACCCTGGAAAAATCCGGCCATGGCTTAAAACTGGCTTGGGGAAATAAATACCAACACTATCCAAGGTTTGACTTTGTGACTCATTGTCATTGAACCCGCTTCAGTGACCGCGTGGTCTAACGCGCTACTCTCGCAGTAGACTATACTGTAAATGACGAGAAGATCAAGGTTCGAATCTCGTTTAGGTGTACTAAGGGTGATTTTTCCAAAATGGTTCTCCACTTTCCCTTCACGCAAATGTGAGTACACTTCCTCTAAAATATAACCTTCCTAATTCCTAAAACCAATTGCGTATTTAGTACATAAACGTATAATCAGAACGGGTAGTAAGACGTGGTGCTAAGAAAAATAAAATTAGAATAGTTATCGGTTTGTATAAAAACATATCTAGGATATGTAAATGTAAGCTCACATTAAATAAATGTTTAACGTCACCTGTAAAATTTTTATTAACAAAATAAACACTTTTTCTAACTGCTGTAATATGAATACAAAGCAACCAAACCATGAACACAGCTCACTGTATTATAATCTGCAATCTCTCTTTAGATATGAGATTCGAATTCATATTCTAGGTTCTCCTTGTTTTTGAAATGCAAATAACTTGTCGACCAACTAAAATGATTAAATAAATCGAAGATTTTTTTATTTTTATAAATTTTATTTCTAATCAGTTTTCAAGTTTGGAAAATTTACGTAACTCATGAGTAGTTCCTGTACAATTCCATCAAATGTCAGCTTTCTATCTCATTGAGAAGTATTTAAAATTCTCTCGATAGAAAGACGGACGGACATACACATACACACATACATATATACGTACGTGCGTACATACGTGTATACATACCTGCATACATACGTGCATACATACGTACATACACCATTAGACTTTTATTGAAATAGATAATCTACTAATAAATCTGATATATATACCTCTGTCGGATTAGTTTAAACTCTGAATATATAAATTTAAATTTGTCTAAAGAGGAGAAAAGTATCTACTTGTAACTCGGCTAAGACTCGAATACAGACCTCCAAGCTACCAGAAAACCAGACACTTTAATATTGCTAGGTATCTTAGATAAGCATCAGTCGTGGACAAATTATTATTTGATTAAAAGGTTAAGAAGCTCTGATTAATAATTAATAATCATACACATTTGTTAAGAAATTCGTTTATGTACTACGAGCATTTATGACGTATGCATATTTTCTATCCTTTTGTTAAAAATAATATCACTCAATTTTCGATATAATATTAAAGAGAAAAAAACAAAACTATAAGATCATATTTAATAGTCCATAAACGTTCATCTTGTGGCAACTTGAATCCTTTGTTATTCTCCTTGAAAGTGTTTTAGTGTTAGGTATAAATGTCTTTGTTGGTGAGCTCGACGACCTTGCTATAGTGTCTGTCTCGCCCTCTCTCTGAGCCTCTTTACCCCCTCTAATGTCATCATTATCATCATCATTATCATCACCGTCATCATCATCACCATTATCATCATAATTATCACCGTTATCATCATAACTATCACCATTATCATCATAATTATCACCGTTATCATCATCACCGTTTTCATCATCACCATTATCATCATAATTATCACCGTTATCATCATAACTATCACCATTATCATCATAATTATCACCGTTATCATCATCGTCGTCATCATCACCATTATCATCATAATTATCACCGTTATCATCATCACCGTTATCCCCGTTATCATCAACATTATCACAATTATCATCATAATTATCACCATTATCATCATCCCCATTATCATAATTATCACCGTTATCATCATCACCGTCATCATCATCACCATTATCATCATAATTATCACCATTATCATTATCCTCATTATTATCACCATTATCATCATCATTATCACCGTTATCATTATTATTATCATCATCATCATTATCACCATTATCATCATTATCACCATTATCAACATTATCATTAGCAGCAGCATTATCTTCGCCATCATCACCGTCATCATCATCGCCATAATCATCATATTCACTACCGTAATAATTCATTAATGTAGACCTTTGTGGTCATTTCCAACCTCCAGGTGAAAAAATCCAAACCCACTCCAGTGGCTCAATGGTCTAGGGCGTTATTATCGCAATAGATTGGACTGCTGATGACTGGGAGATCAGGGTTCAAATACCGGTCGGGTGTATTGACCTAAATGTTTTTATACTCTCCTTCAACGCGAATATGGGTACACCACCTCTAATTTAACCTTTCTTCTTCCTAACACCTGAGCGCGCATATCCTGAATGGGTAGTAAGACACGGTGCTAAAAAAAGGTGCGGCTAGCCGCACATACATTCGTTTTTTATCTTAGAAGAGAGATATTTACTAAAAGCTAATAATAATATTTTTGAAACGAGATAATATATATTGTTGCAGATGCATTCCACAAAAGAGCATGTATGAAATTATATACACTGTTACAGAAACTTTGAGAAAATAGGAACATCTCTGTTCAGCAAAGAGTATAACAACCAATTTTACATTTCAAAGATTTCCATAAAGCAATATGTAGTCTATATTGGCTTATTACTCAAAAATTATTGATTTTATAAAAATATATTTCAAATAAAAGATTTTTATATTTAATAGAAATTTCCGTGTAGTAAAGTACCCTTAAAATCATTTTCATGGTAAAATAAGAATTTCCATTTTGTTTGTAATTTTAAAAGTGTCTCAAAACAAAATTTAATCAAAATTGTTAAAGCGAGTTTTGAGAAAAAAAATTCTTTTTTTCTTTTTCTGACCTTAATTTTATGGTTAGAGATCTAGTTCTAGTCCTAGTTCTAGTTCTAGTTCTAGTTCAAGCCCGATAGGTAAAATGGTATCAGCTCTAGGCCGAGATACACAAGACAGACAAACGGCACCGCGAAATACAATCTTTTTGTTTCAGAGGTTCATGAAACCTCGACATTAATCAAAATATCGAATTTGAGAGAAAGTAAAAATTATAATAATATATTCAAATTTTTTTTAAAAGGGTCCTATCAAGTCTTTTTTTTTATTTTAAGATTTTCACTTTACTTTCATAAATCATATGAGTTTTCAGAAATGTCTCTATTTTAAGATAAAAAAGAGAGAATGAACTGTACTGTTTAGGTACAGGGCCGATATCATCAGGATTATAAACTTGCTCAGTACAGGATTTTATCATAAAAGACCCATTGTCTTGAATTTGCTGCGAGAAATCTTAACCTTAAAAATCTTTTAAAATGTTATTCAACGTGTATATTTCCCTCTTTCTTAGCTCGTTTGGATTCCAATCACGCAAACTATTTTGCCCAAAGAACGAGACTGAGCCGTCGTATACCTAGAAACATAATTACAAACAAGACTTGAGGGAAGTAACAACTGGGTCGCCTTCGTACGGCAAGGTCATTGGGAGTTGAGTCGGCAAGTGCAAGGTCTGAAAAAAAAAACCCACATGGATTTGGGACCTTGGACCATGGTTTCGAGTTTGAATTTTTATAAATTAAAAATAAGTTATTTCTGGAATTATTTTCACTGGAATGCTAATGAGATTTTATGAATTTAAGGAGGCCACCTTGGTGAGCGAGAAATTGCCACGCAATCATCCAGCTCTAACGCGATAATTTGTTTAGTACCGCATATTACTACCCATTCGGGGTATATGCTTGTGTAATAACTATGGTAATGAGTTAAGGATGAAGAAAGGTTGAATTTAGAATACATGTAACGGCATTTGAGTGGATAAAGTGTGTGAAACAAATTAGGTGAAACCATACACTCGACTGGGATAGAACCACGATCTTCGTCATATGTAGTCTAGTATATTGTGAGAGTAGCACCATATATTAGGCCACAGATGCTGGTAATATCTAATTCTACGATAAATTATTTCAAAATAAGCTTCAGACCAAAATAAAGTTGAAACCAAGAAGGAGCTTTTAAAAAAAAACACCTAAAGTTTTGAGTTCTATTTATAAAAAGTATTTGTGAAAATGTGACATTTGCTCATTTTCAAGGACTTTTTAAGTATAATTATGGAGCTATAAGACTAGCCTTGATGAAAAAGGGCTTTAGATTTAGCCTTCTTCTAACATATATAAATATTTTTTGATAGTCTCACGACATAATGTATTAAAATAATTGAGAACTAACAGCGAGCTTTCCTCCTTACCTTGAGATAAAACATTTTGTAAATATCTTTCCCCTCTTTCTCATTAACTTGATGAAGGGTGATTGTGAGTGATTGTGAGTGATTGTGAAGAGTGAAAGGGAGTATAGGTTTAG
Source organism: Timema genevievae (assembly GCA_902155825.1). Taxonomy (NCBI): domain Eukaryota; kingdom Metazoa; phylum Arthropoda; class Insecta; order Phasmatodea; family Timematidae; genus Timema; species Timema genevievae. The sequence goes on along the minus strand of CABFWO010000832.1, from coordinate 208,756 downwards.
ACAGAATAAAGTAGTAGCTACACAAAAAACACCGTCCATTGTATTTTTAGTGGGGTAGCCTGAGAGCAATTGATACTTTCTCGCTGACCAAGGCGGCAACCTTAACTTTCAATGTTTATAAATTGATGAGATTGCATGGAATTATTGTACACCTTCCCATTTTTAGATTAGAAATAAATGGGAGGATATATCTCATATATTCAATTGTAGTTAGTGGTTTTCAGAAGTCTTCAGTAAACTACTTGAAAAGTAAATCACTCTCAATTTATCCATTTTGAACAAAAACCTTAGGTTATTTTTCAAAAAATTCAAGCTTTTTTACAAAATAATATTAGTAATTAAACTAATCTTTAAAAAAATGTGTACCCAAAAAACAAGTAGGCCTAACATTACAATTTGTCATTTGAAACACTGACCATGTACATATTTGAAATAAAATTGTTTGAACCATTTTTCGAAAAATCTTAAAATTTCCAAAATTTTTCATCAGTAAACTACAATTTTTTTTTAGGGATATAATCGAAATTTTAAAAAGGCCCATTGGAATGATAATATAGACCTAAATGTAAATTTGAACTAAATATTTTTAAAAGTTTGCGTCGTAGCCTTTAGGTACATAGAAAAATAATTGTAACATACAGATTTTTTAGAATTATCATAATTTTGAAATTGAAAATTTGCAAAATTTGCAAAAAAATTTTCTATATGAGTAAAAAGAACCAGGAAGGCACAAACTTAATCAATAAAATCTTTATATCAATTTATAAATATTAAATTAAAACTACTTTAAATCTTAAACAAATAAAGCCTAGCCTCTGACGAGAATACAGAAGGCTTTGATTTCCTCTGAAAGGTCTAGGGAGCGTATCTCTTTGCTTGTACTCAAACACTTTTAAGGTGGGAGCACAGGGGACATGGAACAGGTCTGTGTTTTTGCAGTTTTTATTTTAAAAAATTTACAAACTAAATCAAATATTGCTCCAGTCTAAATATAAAGTTTAATTTTTTTTCACACGGTGATATCAACAGTTTTTGAATATCTGTAATAAGCATAGCGGCATTAGATGACAAACATTTAAACTAAGAGAAAAATATGTCATTAAATTCCAGGACACCTTTGACAGATATTCAACAACTGTTGATATCACCACGTGAAGAAAATTAAACTCTTGGTTTCTACTGGAGAATTATTTGATTCCTTTTGACAAAAAAAAAGTTTTCATATCAATACTTGAAAAAACACTAACCTTTTCTCGCTTCCCCTACACTCCCAGCTTTAATCCTCAGTGTTAGTCACGTGGTGTTAGAGAATGTCATGTCTTTAGGCGACCTCGTCAGTTTCACATCTTGTAGGTCAAGGTCTCTGTGAGCTAGAGTCAAGTATCATATTGAGAATGAACGATCTCTAAGCTGGCTTTTTTGTACTCTCTGGTACAAATATAGGTACACTTTATGTACAGTCTGTTTTCCATAGAAATCCCGTTATTTGAAAACCGGAAACTCATGTTGGCACAATGACGTACGTAAATAAAAATATTACGATTGTATTTACTGTCTTAGTTAATTAATATTATAGTAGGATTTGATGGTTCGAAATTGGTTAGTTCGAACACACCTCGATTCCCCATGAAATTCCTATCTATTAAAAATTATAAAAAAATAATATTTAATTTGAATTTTAGAAGGAAGTATTTGGATAATTCCAAACCTATCGTAATTTTTTTCGAGTCTGTACTCATTTCAAACTTAACTTAACAACGGTGGAACGCTGACATATTGAAAGATTCTTGAAGAAGTAAAGAACAAAAATATCCAAGAATCCTCTGACGAAGAAGACAGGACAGACATCAGAGCTGAAGAACCAGTACCATCAGTGTCTGAAGCTCGTACAGTGATGGAAAACCTGAGAAGATTCACTGAACCCCAACCAAACGTAATAGACAACATTTTTAATGCAATCATTGACCTTGAAGATTTTATCTATCGTGTCACGATAAGAAAATACAAGAAGCCAAGATAAATAATTTTTTTTTTCAAATATAATGTCAAAAAATGATATAAGTATGCAATTTTTATGTTTTTTTTCCCACCTCCCAAGTTTTTATATTTGTGTTTACAATTTTATCATTTTTTCATGTATGTATAGATTGTGTATGTGGGTTTTATATATCATATAAATTGTAAAATTTGTATGTTTATATCTAGAATATTTTGAGGTAATTGATTTATTGTGTATCAGATGTATAGATATTCATGAAAATGGTTAATTCGAAGTTTGGTTATTTTGAATTTGTTTGGATATCCCTTGGACCGCAAATTAAATAAGTTCTACTGTATTATTGGTAAGTTTTGATAGAATTTAGATAAACATTATATTATTAATACATCAAATAAAACATATTTATAAAATTCCAAATTATAGATAATTTCAATCAATATAGGTGGTAAAAAGTGGACTTTCTACGAGAATCAAGTTTTACCTATTTAAACAATCCTTCATAAGTTCGCTTGTATAATAAAAGAGTTTAAAGATAAATATTTAATTAATTGATACTAAATTAAACGTACTTGTTAAACTTATCCAAAAGAAATACGCATACAATATCAGTATTTAAATATCTTAAAGTGAATCTAGCTTTACGTTAGAAGATGGTGAGGACACATTTTAAAGAAACGAACCATCATTCACTCGAAGGGTAGACACCCGTGTGAATATCAAATTCCAATGCCCTCTGTTGGAATCAAACTCGTTCTTGGTTCAAGCGAAGCCAAACATTTTAAAATACCAGTTATAAATTTAATAATAATAAATAATTTACCACGAATAACAAACATGCCTGGGCTGTCTGATTTTTATAGAAAGAGTTGACGGCTAGTAAATTATACGGGTACCCGTCAGTAGGCCTAAAGTCATAGGGCCTAAGGTGTATGATAAAGGACTACTAACTTTTAGGCCTACTGACTTTTAGGCCTACTGACTTTTAGGCCTACTGACTCGTAGGCTTACACGACTGTTAGGCTTACACGACTGTTAGGCTTACACGACTGTTAGGCTTACACGACTGTTAGGCTTACACGACTGTTAGGCTTACATGACTTTTAGGCCTACACGACTTTTAGGCTTACTGACTTTTAGGCTTACACGACTTTAAAGCTTACACGACTTTAAGGCTTACACGACTTTAAGGCTTACACAAATTTAAGTCCTACACGACTTTAAGGCCTACTCGAATTTGGGCCTATTGCCGCTTTTCCAAATATAATAGATCTACTTTCACGAATTCATACATCAATTCATGTGAGTAAAATGCTGAAACTGTCATTTCTGAAAGATATATATAATATAATAATAATATAATAAAATTTTAAGGGTGTTTAACGCAAATAAAAGTTTGTAAAAAGCTATTTATATAAAAATTTGCCCTTATCTCTATCCAGGTGTCTGCGGGGAAGATGGCAATTCCGTCTTAAGATAAATGCCACACCAGTGATTGAGTCTCTATTGTTCTCAAACTTTGTAGGTCAGTGTTTTAAATACAATGCACGAGGCCATTTGCTATGTCACTGACATTTAAGGACATAGTAATATATATATTTCTGGAGAGTGTGGAACTCTATTGTAGATTAAAATATGTGATGGAGAGTCAAATAAATAAAGACACAAGGTTCTTTCATCTCACTCCTCTCACCGTTTTATGAGCCTTGGTAATGTCCAACGTTTGCTACCCTTGTCGAATAGTTTTAAATTTACTTTGATTAAAAGGCATTTTAAATGGTGTGTCATACATGCAGCCTTACTTAAATACTCGTCATAAAATGAGGTATATTTCTTATTTAACATAACGAAACCTGCATGGATGAACACATGGTCTAAATGTCAAGCTCGTTTATTCTTATTTGCCAGTGATTGGGGTTCGAATTCCAGTTGGGTGTTTTCAGCTCTATTTTTCTCTCGACTGTTTTTCACTCTCCCTCCAATCATATATGTATACATCTACTCTAAACTTCTACCTCCATCATCTATACCCCATAAGATCAATTAATATCACATATGGCTATAACATGAACGGGTACCAAGGAGTGGAGGAAATAATTACCACTGACCCAGAAGTTCGGTGATAATTCGGACCCCTCTGGGGGTAGTTTCTATCCTTTTAGGTTAGGTTTAGCTTAGCTATTTAAAATCTCTCTTCCATTTCATTTCTTAAATTTATAATTCGGTAATAGCCATTCCACTGACACTAAAAGTAATAATAATAATAATAATAATAATAATATATGCATGTAGTTGTATATAAGTACACTGTACAAATACTTGTATATGGTATGCCAGAAACTTGGTACTATTATTGTAGTATGACATAGTATAGCTTTTTAGTTCCGAGAATGGATGAGTGTATATGTGTATATATTAGTGGATCATTGCAGCAATAGCTGCAAATTATTGCACCTAAAATGTTGATCCCTATTCAAAGCTTTTTTTTTTACCGTGGAAAGTTCTATAGAATGATACCTAACTCTACTTTCTAGTTAAAGGTTTACTTGTCAAAGGCTGTCAACTTTTCCACAGATTTCGAGTTTTCTGTGTTTAACTTCAAGGAAAACCTATATGTTTCCTTTTCACACCACGATGAGAACAAACTACCAGCTTTCTACGTCCATCACAACACTAACAATTTCGCTGGAGTGGAACAGTATATTTAATTTAGTAGCAAATTAGATTTAAAAAAATACTTATAAAAATATATTTTACTCACCGATAAACAATTGGGCAATAATCATGATTTCCATGGAGATGTAAACAAAGAATGATTGTGTAGGTGATTTACTGCCACTGCGTGGAGCAAGAAAGCTAGAAATTATCTAGGAAAATGGTTTTCGTTGATGGAAACTACACATTTTTCAGACATCCTGGGCCCATAACCTTTAAAACGAGTGTTTTTTTTGGTCAAAATCGGTTCAGTGGTTTTTTCGTAATTACATTACCGGAAATGGGGTATTAAAAAATAAATATATATAAATGTATATTATTTAAATAAACATTTACTCCTATTCCAACCAATTAGTTCAGTCAGTAGCGTGTTTTTCTACTAAGCTAAAGGTCCCGGGTTCGAATCCTGGAATGATCGAAAAAGTGTATCACTGGTGGAATGAGGGTTCACTCTTTCACAATGATGAATTAACGGCTGAGGGATGAATGTTGTGTCTGTTCTGGATTTAAGTTAGTTGGTAATTCGTGTGCTGATAAAATCAGTCGGTTCAGAAAGTACACGTTAAATACCTTGAATAAATGAAACTGAAAAAAATTAACTATTCAAGAGACAAAGTAACAATAATCAACTGTATACTAGCTATTATCAGAAAACCTAAAACGAAGATTATATTTTTAGATTTAATTTTTAAAAAATAAGAGAACTAGATTAAATAATCCTGATCTTATTTCTGAAATATGTATTCCGAGCAACGCCTGTCGAAGCATCACACAACACACCGAACTTGGTATGGTTGCATAACACAAGGCTCTTCACTTAGTTGTATGAATGCTAATATTGAATTTAATTCGATCTTATTTGTAAGAAGGGAATATACCGATTAATATTGTAATGGAATTTATCTTGTGTTTTATGAAGTGTGAGAGAGTTTATGACTGATTCTAGATATTTCTAAGAAAACACTTCTTCCAAATAAAGGTATTTTAAGAAAACATCACACTCGCGATTATATGTACTAACACATTGGGAGTATTTTTATTTGAGTCGCCTAAAAAGTACCATATTAGGAATTTCTCTGGACTAATATGGATTAATAATATGTATAGCCTATAAGCAGCCCTCTGTGCTGAGGTACTTTTCAAGTACTATTTCTAGTCAACATTTAACTGCCTACTCGTAAACACCAGGTTCGGTGACCGCGTGGTCTAACGCGATACTCTCGCAGTAGACTGGACTGCAAAGATGGGAAGATCGAGTTTCGAATCTCGGTTGGGCGTAATTAGGTTTTTTCTCTAAAATGGTTTTCCACTTTCCTTCCACGCAAATGCAGGTGCACATCCTCTAAATATAACATTCCCAACCTCTGAAATCATTCTCATAATTAGTACATGAGCGTATAGCCTGAACGGTTATTAAGACGCAGTGCTAAAAAAATATATGGAAATTTGTAAATGTGATTGTATCTACAAATATACATGCGTACACGCGTACCAACATACACATTCACAACTAAAGTTTAGAAAAAAAATCTGAATTTATTTAAATACAGTTAGATATAATTTTAAGATTAAAATATCTGTAATATATTCATGACCATGAGCTCATTTGTGTGTCTATAAGCACTTTAATCAAACGTCGATTATCAAACCTCTTCTAGGTTTGTACTTTACCAGCAGTAAACAAAATGGAAACAGGACCAAAAATGGTCAATGTCTTTTTATTTCAAATCAATTCTTTGAACGGTCATTCTCTCTCTCTCTCTCTCTCTATATATATATATATATATATATATATATATATATATATATATATATATTAAAAATAAAGCTCAAGTGATAGTCTCTACAAAAGCAGAGAAATAGATGATTTTGAATTCCCATAACATCACATTAAAATCCATGTTGATTTGTTTGTCAAAAAAATAGTTATGATTAATCAAATTCGGTATTGCGTTGTGTACACCCTGAGGGGTACGCGTAACACAGTTTGAGTAACACTACTATGAGTAACCCTCTTAAACCTTACACCTTATATTGAGTCGTTTATAACCTGAGCGTTTAGCGCTTGTATTAAAAATAAACAAGTTTTCCGCTTGCCCTCCAATTAAGGGCGCAGAAAGGGTGTGTTTGGGGGGCGGGGGGGGGTCCAGACCTCCCTTGAATTTGATAGTTCCCCAAAGGGCGGGCCAGATATACGTATACAAAATGTTTTTGGCTAAATTATCTAACTTTCTACGCCCTTGCCTCAAACACAGGAACCGATTCCATCTTGTGAAATCCATCCGCTATTGAGAAATAACAAACAAAATCTAATTATTTATTCTTTGTATCTTTGTGAACATACTCTCTCTAAAGACGGGAATTGAATCGTGTTGTCTCGGAAGGTTAGAGGGGGGGGGGAGATCTTGCAATATCCCTCCTCCCTCTCCGACCCCTTTTCTCCCAGTACGTTAGGCAACTAGTTTGTCTTATGATCTGTTCTGCCTCTTCCAGAAGGCATTGTTCTCCAGGATGGACTGTTTTATCAGCGCAAACCTGTCACGTGACAATCTCTACCAATCCCTACAGACCTCGCTACAGTAATTGTTTACATTACACATTTTAATTGAATTACAGGCGTCAAGCATGGTTTGCTCCAGGATTTGAAAGATAAGGCAGGTTGGAAAAAAAATAGAAAGAGAGAATGGATTGTCTATCTTCTTACAACTCGAGGTTTGTCGACACTGGGGCAAACAGTTTAATTATATGGACGAATTAAAAGGTTTTTTATTTGAGGTATTTAAGATGCACTTTTTGAACTGACATTATATCAGCGCACAAGAAATTCTATGAGCGAGAGCGAAATAGCCTACCAATTTTGCTGGGAAAGGTATTTTCACATACCTTCCAGGGTTCTTTTACAGGTCACAATCGACATGGGACCAACGCCTTTACTTCCCTTACGAAGTAGGTTGTGCAACGGATTTCTATCGCTTAAGACCTCGACTAGGTTTGAACTCACGGACATCGGATCCTGAGGCGAGAACTTAACCCAAGACCACCAAAGTTACTATAAAAGTTACTTGATCTACTTTCACATATTCATACGTCAAGTCATGTCACTTTTGATAGATATAATCAATATTTATAAAATAACACAAATAATATTTATTAAAATGTCATCAACCTTGACCAGAAAAATATGTTTGTATTTTCTAAGGACTTCCCTTCTATGTAAATTGGATTGTTTAAGATTTAGGTTTTTTCTCTATTTGAATTTATTAACTATGCATTAATTTTTTAAAAAATTTTTGGTATCAATTTACTTAAATATTATTATTAGGTGTTCTTTCTTTCAACAGGTCCGTTACCTTGATACAAATTGAGCCCTCCAAGCCTGTCCTATTAGCATATTACTTTTTTATATCCTGAAATTTAATCTTCTTTCCTTGCTTGAGGTCATCAATTAGTGGCGTTTGTCGTCTCAATGTTCCCCTTTCACCCCCTCCCACAATTTACTTGCTGTGAGATGGAAGGGGAGTTTTAATAGATAACAAATCTTTTTTCATCAAAACAAATCAAATATTTCTCAAGTAGAAGAATAATAGCTTAATTATCGTCACATGGTGATATAAACAGTTGTTGAATATCTGTCATGAGCATAGCGGCATTAGACGAGAAACTTTTTAAATGAATAGAAAAAATTGTCATTAAATTCTAGGACACTCTTGACATGTATTCAACAACTGTTGATATCACCATGTGAAGAAAACTAAGCCCACTTCAGTGGCCGAATAGTCCAAGGCGTTATTCTCGTGTTTAGACTATCCTACTGATGATGAGGAGATAGGAGATCAAATCCCAGTTGGGTCTACTGAAGGTGGTTTTCCTTCATCGTTTCCCTCTCACCGTCCACGCAAACGCTGGTAGATTACCTCTAAAATACTTCCTTCCTAATCACTGCCTCATTAGAGTAATTATTATTATATGTGCGTTAAACCTGAACAGGTAGTAAGACGTGGTGATAAAAAATAACTTATGTTTATACTGGAGAAATATTTAATTTACTTTTACAAAACGGTGATCTGGTGGTCAAGGGGTAAGATGTCAGACTTCTGTGCTGGAGTCCGGGGTTCAATCCTCGGTCCCGGCACGGATTTATCTGATTGCCAAACCAAACCCTTCCTTTACTTCTGACAAGACTTGTTTTAATCACAACTTGTGAATGTGTGGAATCCCAGGCCTCCATCGTGGTTCGGATCACACGTTAAACTGTAGGTCCTCCATTTCATCTCACAATCACCCTACCATTACACATTAGCGTAAGTGCGTATAACTCGAACGGGTAGTAAGACGGGATGCTAGTAATAATAATAATAATAATAATAATTTACTTTTACAGATTTGTTTTAATATTAAAAAAAACTGCAAAAATACTGACCTTAACCTTCCCCAACAAGCCCACTATCAACAATCCTGCCAAACATACCAACCTCGCAACAGAAATAGGAAGGGAAAGGGAAAATGGAAGAGTGGCGTAAATTGAGGAGGTTGGAAGTAGGTGGGGGGTATGGGGAGTGAAAGCTTAACGTACGACATCTGGCATCCTTTTTACATGTGTGTTGTGTGAGAGTGGGTCCCACATGCTGCTCTCACACGCACGTACATGGAGGACGGTTGACCAACTGATGACTGAGGCAACTCATCGTCTGGGTTTGGAGATCACTTTCGAGGTCATCAGCGGGAATCCCTTTTGTCATGTGACTTGATTTCTGAACGCAAGCCCTCGACAAAGTAACGTTTTTACATCATTTGGATAATTTAACAGGACAACCCTTAGGGGTGGACAAACTGTTCGGCCACACAGGACCCCAGCTCATCTCACGATAACTTTTGAACGCATTAACCAATTTAATTGACATTTTCCACAGCTGTTATTTGTATCTTTATACAGATCATGTTCATTTGTGAAGAAAATCTAAAAAAGGGTAGGGGAAAAATAAACCCTTATATATAAAAAAGAAACACGGTTTCTGTAATTGTTGATGGATTTTTGTGCTTATACGTTGGAAGCCACTTTTGTTATATCTTGATGTTAATTCTTTCGGGGATTGTTTGTTATTGAAATTTGATGCCACTTTTAGGTGAGAAAATTATAAGGATTATGTTGTTCTCGACGACTAACAAGCTGGTGACGAAACCTGAATTTGCAGAAAAGTTTGTTTACGAAGACTTGGCTTCTAGAACATTATTTGAGTAGCCGGATGCAGCCGTCCCTCCCTCCTTGTCTTCGGAGAATATTTCGCCTGGGTGGCAGATAGAAAGAGACAGAAAGATTATTCAAGTGTTAGTTAAGAGAATTCTGAATATTATCATATTAGATCGGTACTGATTAATTAAAAAGGATGTATAAAATATAAAAATTACAAATTAATGATTACATGTATTTACCTTATACGACTGAAAGTTGGTATATAGGTGCAAACTATTGTAATAACCTAACAAAAATTAGGTATTTTATTGGGGTACGGAGGGGTGAAGCAGATTACTGGGCACCCCACAATCAAAATTTTCCCAGGGCCCCACGTTTGCTAAGGGCGTCCCTGTTAGTTAACGTGTTTTTTACTAAAACAAATTATGTTCGCACTTAACGGTTTACTTATTCTCTTAATGAGAAATTACTGGCTGAGCGTGGTGTGGTCCTGTTTTAATTTGACAGTTTGATATTTCGTCCTTCTGTCTGTCAGAATATTTACTTCACGTTAACTATTAAATGCGTGGAGTTTTTAAAAATTAAATTTAGCGGGGATATTCAATGAACTTAGTTCAATCGATTATTTATATACATAATTTGTCAATCAGGTTATCAGTTTCAATATGATCCACTTCAATGACCACATGGTCTAGGGCACTACTCAGATTTTGTAATAACTCTTCTTGGAAAGATAAATTGACTTAACTAGTTTTTGGTTTAACTTTTTTATACAGGAACTAGGTTGATTAAAGAACATCCAAGAGATATGTTTTAAAAAAAAAAGCAGAGTTGTAATTTTACCAATTTTAGCAAAGGAGAGGATGGAAAATTCACTGTATTAAGTTATATTTGAAAAAGCCACATTATTAAATACCATATTTGAAAAATCGCATAGGTACTAAATCACAATTGTTAATGCTGCAGTAATCGAACCATATTTGTAAATAAGGCAGCAATGAATCAAATTTTAAGAAACCGTAGTAATAAGTCACATTTTTAAAAACCACACTAATAAATAACATTTTGAGAAACCGCAGTAATACATCAGATTTTGAAAACCGCAATAATAAATCACATTTTTAAAAACTGCACTAATAAATCACATTTAAAAAACACAGTAATATATTTTATTTTGGAAAACTGCAGTAAAAAATCTCATTTTGAAAAACCACAATATTGAATTAAATTTTCAGAAGTCGCAGTAATAAATTACATTTTGACAAATCCCAGTAATAAATCACATTTTGAGAAATATCAATAATAAATCACATTTTGAGAAATCGCAGTCATAGATCAGAAACCTCATTAATGAATCACATTTGTAAACTCACCCACTATTGCACTGAACGAGATTTGAACCCTGTCATCACCTTGGAAGTCCTATCTGAATAAAACCCGCTGGTGAGATCATCAGTAACTTAACCTCAATATCTTGTGTCCTTAAGATGTCTTGTGTTTTCCAATCCGTCAAGACCTCTGCTCTGAGCAATATGTCTTGGTTCCAGTCGATACTGTAACTAGACCATAGTTCCTGGTGAAACCATACATCACGTTAGCAGCGGGTGGTCCAGCGTGACTCTTAGATGTATCGCAGGGTTTGGTAAGGTCATCGCTGATTGGTGGATCACGCTTACTTATGGAACAATAACTTACACAAAGTTGTCTTCCTGGAAACTCATGCGTTGATCCCATCGCGAGCATACTTTCAAAGAATACTTGCAGCATCCTTTCAAAGAATACCTGTAGCATCCTTTCAAAGAATACCTGTAGCATCCTCTTCAGTAGCCACATGGTCTGGTCTAACGTGAAACTATCTAAGTATTATTATTATTATTATTATTATTATTATTATTATTATTATTATTATCATCATCATCACCGCGTCTTACTACCCGTTCGGGTTATACGCACTTACGCTAATGTGTAATGGTAGGGTGATTGTGAGATAAAATGGAGGACCTGCAGTTTAACGTGGGATCCGAACCATGGTGGAGGCCTGTCATTCCTCACATTCACAAGTTGTGATTAATACATGTCTTGTCAGAGGTGAAGGAAGGGGCTTGGCAATCAGATAAATCTGTGCCGGAACTGAAGGATTGAACCCCGGAGCCTCAGCACAGAGGTCTGACACCTTACCCCTAGACTGCCAGGTCACCCTCTCTCAATAGCTTAACGATCTTTATTGAACCACCCCATAGGCCTAGAATGTCAAAGTTGGAGTTATCCTATTGGCACACAGTACATGAGAAAGTGGCGAATGGGTTGCCTAATATAGGGGGGTGCTCGGCTCTCATCAATTCTTATTTAAGTATACAATTTTCGCATGATAATTTTTCCAAGTTTTTACAATTTGTGTTTGAATTTTTCTTGTTTTTTATATATGTATTTATTGTGCATGTGTGTTTTATATAGCATATATAAAAGGTGTTTGGTTATATGTAGCATATTTTGAAGTTATTGATTTGTCGTGTACCAGTTGGGCTGGATACTCATGAAAAGGGTTAATTTGAATTTTTGTTCTCAGTTTTTTTTAAATATCCCTTCGACTTAATTTAAAATGTTCTATTGTACTTGATATATTTGCAAGTTTAGAAGATTTAAAGATCGAATTTTAATGTCGATATATTTCTTACGCGATTGACTGAAAATGTCAGTGAGATCAACCAGCCGATCGTGATCGACTAGTTTCCAACACTCTGGTTTAAGGTGATATAAAGTTTTTTTAAATATGAATCGTCTACAACTTTGGCTATTTGGTAAATTCACTAAAATGACCTGTGGGAAATCTTCTTGCCAGAAGGTAGATTAAAAAGTTCCGTAGAAGCATTTGTTTACACACAATAGGAAGCAAGAAAAAGTTAATTTTAAAAATAAAGCCAATGTTTTCAAGGCACAAACAGTTTAGTTGTTTGTAAACTCGTCAGAGGAAGAGGGGAAGTTTTATAAGCAGATAAACAAAAGACCTCGCAGGTCAAACTGATCATTTTCCCCTTCTCTTTCTATTTCGTACATTGGTGTCTAAGTGAGATAGGTCTAAGACTGCTTGAGGTGGGATGGAAGGAATCGAGAGAAAAAGCCAGTGGTTTGGCAGTTTTTATGGCCAAAATAAATCAAATATTGCTTCAGTAGAAACATAAGAGCTTAATTTTCTTCACACGGTGATATCAACAGTTGTTGAATATCTGTCGAGTGTTCTGGAATTTAACGACAACTTTTTCTCTTCGTTTAAAAAGTTTGTTAGATAAGGCTACCATTCTCATTATAGATATTCAAGAAATATTGAGGTTACCCTGTGAAGAAAATTAATCTCTGTTTCTACTGGAGCAATATTTTATTTATTTTGGCCCAAAAAAAAAAAGATTTCCCATAAAAACTGTAAAAAAAACACTGGCCTTTTCTTGCGTCCCCTTGCATTTCACCTTAAACGAGTCAAGTTAAGATGCAATCCACTTCGCAAAATGGCTTTTCGAAATTTCCGAAATTTTCCAAGTAGTCAACGTTGTTAAGGCACTGTGCAATGACGTGACGTTTATATATTTTGTTTTTTCTGTCTGTGCAGGGCGCCACTACAGTTACACGGAGAAGCAGCGCTACGACGGATGGTTCAACAACCTCGCTCACCCGGACTGGGGTTCGGTCGGTAAGTACCGAGTTCATTCCCTACCGTCATAAAATACAAAGACTCATCTCGTCCCACGTCAATCTTTCTTATGACTTGGGCATGCATTGATTACGCTAGTGGGATAAAGGATTAGTAAAGAAGAGTTCAGAGCAAATGTACCTGAATTTACTTGGAGGGAGAGTGGAAAGTAATTCATGAAAAAGAGAACACCTGGTGTAAACGATCAGGATTCAAACCCCAATCTTTCAGTCGGTGAAAAGTACAGTATTACAGAAGAGTGAGCCATAGCTATTAACGGCTACAAGGGAGGAGGAGTAGGATAGTTTCGTTGGAATGTACCCGCAAAATCATATGATCTGCAATATCATATTATGTTGATTTGTAGTCAATTTTTGATGTCAAAACTTTCACAACAGGCAATTTTTTTATTATGTTTTCTTTTAACCATTTTACATCTTCTGCTAGCTATCGGCTACCATTATTTCCGCCGTAGAGATGATAGCGCTAACATTTGTGAATAGATGGTGTCATATGGTAAGCAAAATAAATAATATAATAAAATGTTATCAATTTTTACCACAAAAAAAAAGCTTAGGCGTATTTAAAAGACGTTTTGTGATAAATTCAACTTGACTTGCTTGATTGATTGTGGCAAGTTCATGACTTGGATTTTTTTTATTTATTTTATCAAAAATATCAGTTTTAGTAAACAAATAAAGGCAAAATGATATGCCTACTTGTGGTACATGATGTCTGGCCTTAACCTGCTTGAAGAGATCTTAAATAAAGTTAATCTTTGCTTCATCAGTTTCACAGCGACTGGTTTCGACACTGCCAAGCTCGGCGACACAATTTTAAAACCAACTGGAGTTGCTCAGGAACCGATTTATTGCTCCGACTGTTGAGGTTGATTAGTATAATATGTACTACTGCGCGTAGTATTACGTAATCTATCGACCTTAAACTTATGTTGTGCATGTGTTGATTATTTTTCTTCTACTCGGATAATAGTGCCAATGATGACGTTTATTTGCGAACGTGTTTATTTCTAACAATTTACTTGCAACGGAAACTATTATTCAGATTAAAATATATTTCACGGAAGAGTTAATACTAATGCGTTTTATTACTTTATGTGTAAGTGAAGGGCTAAAGAGTCAAGGTTAGTATTTTGCACTTTTTTTTATAGCAAAGCATTTCTTTGTTCAATATAAATAGAATATTCTCAAGAAGAAACAGTTTAAATTTCTTCACGTGGTGATATTAACGGTTAATGATTATTTTGTCATGAGCATAGCAACATTAGATAACAAAATTTTTAAATGAAGATAAAAAGCTGTCACTAAATTCCAGGACAAACTTGTCAGATATTCAACAACTGTTGATATCACCATTTATGGTTTCTTAAAAAATGAATAAATTTAATAATCATAAAATTTCACTTATATTACTTATGTTACATATTTTTTAATTCAATTAAAGTATTATACATTTCATATCCATCGTTTTATTACCAATCCTTATGTTTAAAATTAATAAACGATTAAAATAATCTAGTTATCAAATTCATTAAAAAAATGGGGTGTGGCTGTGTTATGGACACGGCCGTGTGTTGTACGTGAATACGTTTAAACTTAAACGAACATCGTAGCTTCTCAGAGTCAAAAGTTATACTAATTGCTGCAGCAAAATAACCTCAAAATGGCGGCGCTTCCCCCTCCACCGCGCGCGATGCGTCACTGTTCTCGCTTATCGTAATGAATTCTTGAATCCTTTAGCTATCCAGTGTTATAATTTAATTTTGGATGTAGAGGAAAGATTCGAAACTACAACACCAAACTGTATCCCCCGATTTTGTTATCATTAGGTTTTTTGGATTGCCCCCGTATGGTAGCAAATTTAAAGACGTATTCACGTCAAAAAATACATAAGATATAGGGGGGTGACGGAAAATCTTACGGTCCTCCCTTACGTGGGGGTCGGAGGGGGTAAGATGGTAGTCAAAAATCATAAAAAAAAAAGCCTTACGTAATTTAAGGACGACACCTAAGATACATTAGCTAATATAATTTACAACTTAATGGTATATTTTTACTACTAGCCAGATAATATATAATTCGGCGTTGGGGAAGAGATCTGATGGCAAAGTGCTGCTCTGAATTAAGTTTGTAGGCCGTGTTGATGGTTTATAAATTGCTTTGTTAAAGTTTAATAAAACACGCTTCAGTGGCCGCATGGTTTAAGACGGGACTCTTGTAATAGACTAGACTGCCGATGACTGGGAGATCGTGTTTCAATCCCGGTTGTGTGCAATGAGGGTGATTTTTCATATCCCAATATATATATATATATATGAAAATGCGGGAACACTACTTAAATTCAACCTTCTTCATCCCTAGCCCATTAGTGGAATTAGTACATAAGTGTACAACTCGGATGGGTAAGTAAGACGCTGTGTTAAAAAAAATTATCTAAATATTATTTAACACTACAATGATACGTCAATGGGAATTCCACCACTTCTATTTTGCGAATATATATTTTCTATTTCTCTTTTTATCAATCTGATTCGTGCCAAAGAATGACAAAGTTGTTGCTTTATAACACCAGTCATCCCACACGTTGCGACATTCCGGACTGGTTGACGCCTTGCCAAATCAACTCCCGGTGAAGATCTGAATGAAAGATAAGCGTGTCCAGCTGTGCCTCGACGACAGGAGTTCGTATCTAGAGCAGGGTCACATAAAGTTCCGTCTGTCTTGTCCATGTGTAAGACAAGAAGGTCGTATACCCTCAAAGTAGCGAGATAAAAAAACAGATAAAACTTTGTGTACTGTTGCGACTCTTTGTGTTGTGCTAGATTCCCCGACAAGTGACTTTGCTTTGAATCTTGCTCAATTGTTTATTTCTCTCTCTGTTTGGTTTTGGTTTCGTGCCATGTCTCGCGTGTTTTATTATTTTATTGTGTTTTAGATCCACGTCTTTCTACTTTTTTCAGGTTACACACATGTGTACTAATTACATTAACGTGCTAGTTATGAGAAGGGTTGAATTTAGAGCAAGAGCATCCGAATTTGCGTGGAGAGAGAGTGGGGGATTCCCTTAGGAAAAACCACCCACGGTACACCCAACTGGGATTTGAACCCCGGTCTCTCCTATCTTTGGCAGTCTAGTCTACTGTGAGAGTAGCGCGTTAGACCATGCGGCCACCAAAGTACGTTTTTAAATTGCATTCCCAGTGTACTACGGTTACATAATCGCAAAATTGTAGATTAAATTAATTGCTATCGTCATTTGTTATCTCTTACAAATAGGCTTAATTATATTTTCCCCACAACTAAGCTAGCTTGCAAGTCGTGTGCTCATAAATGTATTTTTTTGTAAACATAACGTTTTATACATTTTATTTTAAAGCAAAACCTGTGTAAATTATTGATTTAAGAAAATGCCATTGTGGTGAACATGCGGACAAAGAGTCAGTCTCACTAGGTCGGGCTGATCAATGTTAGATTCATGTCACGACTGTGTGTTTAGAGGTGCGTAATTCTCTTCATCCGCGCAAACGGGGGTACATTTTCTTTAAATTATACCATCCTTATCACAGGGCCTGGATGTTTACTACCTAAAAAATCAAACAAAAAAAAATACTTATAAAATTACCTAAGAAATCTACAAAATGATTTAAATATGTAAACAAAAACTCACACGACTAAATCAAACCAGAACTTTACAAATGTAAAATGCAATGAAATGTCTTTATCATCTAAACTCTTGCATTCTGCTAAATATAACATTAATTTACAAATATCTGCTTCAGGAGTAATAGCTACCCCCTCCCAACGCAACCCTCTCCAGTCTAGTTGCAGTCTTACCAGGAATGTGTAATATCTGCTTCAGAAGTAATAGCTACCCCCTCCCAACGCAACCCTCTCCAGTCTAGTTGCAGTCTCACCAGGAATGTGTAGTACCTGCTTCAGGAGTAATAGCTACCCCCTCCCAACGCAACCCTATCCAGCTTAGTTGCAATCTCACCAGGAATGTGTAATACCTCCTTCAGGAGTAATAGCTACCCCCTCCCAACGCAACCCTCTCCAGTCTAGTTACAGTCTCACCAGGAATGTGTAATATCTGCTTCAGAAGTAATAGCTACCCCCTCCCAAAGCAACCCTCTCCACCTAGTTGAAGTCTCACCAGGAATGTGTAATACCTGCTTCAGGAGTAATTAGCTACCCCCTCCCAACGCAACCCTCTCCAGTCTAGTTGCAGTCTCACCAGGAATGTGTAGTACCTGCTTCAGGAGTAATAGCTAACCCCTCCCAACGCAACCCTCTCCAGCTTAGTTACAGTCTCACCAGGAATGTGTATTTTACAACCAAATGAGCAAAGAGGATACAAAGTTAATTGCCTGAAAAAATTGCCTAAATATGAATAAAAAAATGCATAAAAAGTGCCCAAAAACTAAGCGAACCAAGGAAATAGGATCTAAAATTTCGAATGATAAAAAAATGACCAAAGAAACTGCGTATAAAACATAAGACCTGAAGCACGGGAGATATTATACATTTGTTATTCTTACAACGCCTTACTACCCATCCGCGATATAAAAATGTAATCAAGAAAATGGGGCAGGGATGATAAAGGTAGGGCTTAGAAAAAAAATTAATTTAATTGATCAACCATTTAGGAAAAAATTGGTTGGGATTTGAACCTTGTACCAGAGTCACCATTAGACCAAACAAGATATTCTTACAATTTAAACCACGTCCCCCTTGGCGCGAGTCACAATCATATAAAACTAATACTATTTTATCGGTGGCCATTGTTTTCACAATTTTGCTCAGCCATTGATGTTAACGCGTGCAAACTTTAATTAATCAGCTCATTCCAAATTGATTGGTCCGTCCAAAGCTATAACGCGGTTTATTTTCATAGCTTTACATTATCTGTGTGTGTTTTTAGTGGCTTAATGAGCCATTACATGATGTTCCTGAAGGGCTGCTAATTAGCAAATCTTGTGGAGAACAGAAACTTTTCCACGCCTTCGGCTGTACGTGTATTTGTGAATCAATTCAACAAACATAGCTGTTTTATCGACTGTTTTTATAATTATAAGAAACCCATTTCCAAGCATTCATTAGGGTTGACTTTTTATAATTGATAGTTGTTATTGTTATTAGCACCACGTCTTACTACCCGTTCGGTTTGTACGGACTTACGCTAATGTGTAATGGTAGGGTGATTGTGAGATGAAATGGAGGACCTACAGTTAAACGTGGGATCCGAACCACGGTGGAGGCCTGGCATTCCACACATTCACAAGTTGTGATTAATACACGTCTTGACAGAGGTGATGGGAGGGTTTAGCAATTGGATAAATCTGAGCCGGGACCGAGGATTGAACCTCGGACCCCCAACTCAAATGTCCAACACCTACACCTAGACCATCAGGTTCACCCCACATTATATTTGATAGTCTCCTGACAGTAGTACGTTTCTAATTATTTATTTTCTACCTCTGTAGATTTCTTTTGATAGTCTCGATCATTATTTGAAAGTGAATCTTCTAGATTTTCTCGTTGATGGAAAGTCAGCTACTTATGGCTTAGTGGACTATTGAAGAATCGTTTCTTGGCCACAGATTTATAATAATGTTTTTTGATAACAGAAAAAGATTAAAGGAATGTTTTGTTATTATTGTGTAAATAAGCCAACCTCGTGGTGTAGTGGATAGTGCACCTGGTATTTAGGTATTTTTCCCGAAAAGAGGATTACCCCACTGGTCACCAGCCTTTTTTTTAAATTAGGCTTAAGCTAGGTTTGAGTATTTCCACTGGATCCAAATTCTCAAACTCACTATCATTCTTATATCATCTCATCAGGACATGCAAAGAGCCTCCACGGAAAGGATGTACGATTAGTAAATTCGGGCTTTCCCTGGGCAATGGTACATTAGTACTGGATAATCTTTTCACAAACTGGGCTACGAATGATGTAGCCTAGATGCGTAATATATATATTGGAAATAAATCATACTAGACTTGAAAGAGTTTTTTTTAATTTTTATTGAACACTTAAAAGTTTTAATTGAATATTTCCTTTTTAGCTTAGAAAATGGTTTACTTTTGGGTATTTTCCAATATGTTTCTGATCTTTCGCCACTATTGTCGTGACACAGAAATAAATTATTATATTTACCATCGCGCCTTACTGACCTTAAGGGCTAACTCCATTCATTTATAAGGTTCTAAAAGCTTAAGGATGGAGAAGGTAGAGTCAAGGGAAATGTTTCCAAATTTGCATTAGAAAGAGGAGGGAGAAACACATGGTATATCCTGTTCAAATTTTGAATTCAGACCTCCCCGTCACTTGCAAAACATATAGGACTAATGCCTTAGTCTGCGGTCCCACCAATGAGGGTGTTTTGGTGCTTGCCACATTTTCACAAGAGGATGAAGTAATGACAGTAAAACAGTAAAGGTTTGGGAAAGATTTCTTATATAAATCATCAAAACAAAACCGTCTCCAACCAGATTGGATTAATTCTTTTAACAATAAATAATCTCCATACCATTCCTTTGGAGTGAAGTTTTTTAGGAGCATGTTAGGAGTCTTCAGGAGAAACAGGATTAGGAATTAAGTTTTCCGGGCTAGAGTTGGTATACATGGAATAGTAGAGGAAGCAAGGGTGAGTTGGTATGATCATGTAAAGAGGAGGGGAAAAGAAATAATCCCAAGAATGATGGAGATAAAGTGTGTAAAACAAGGAACGCAAGGGAGACAGAAATAGGTATGTGTAGAACAGATAACGGTGAGTGTGTGAGTGAGAGGAGAAGAATGGAAGTAAATATTGGAGGAATAGTGGTGAAAAGAAAGAGAAAGATGGATCTATTTTAATAAACTGACCCAGCCACAGTTTGGAAACAGTTCATGATGATGATGACGACCATTAACAGTGGCGAAGAACTTTAAAAACAAAAAACAAACTAAAAAAAAACTTTTCTGATGTGAGTTGAAGTTACGCCCTAAAAAATTTAGAAGTTAACTTCTCTTTTCATTCCAAAATAGGAGTCGTGGCAGCTACACAGAAACTGTGTCAACCCAATTAAAATACCACAGCGGAATATATTACGAGTTTTTACGTTGAGAACATTTCTGGCCAAAGAAGTAAACAATCGGCTGAGAGTAGGTAAAAGGGAGGTCTTTATATTTATTCCACTAGACAGGTTTTAAAAACATATCAAAATCTTTATTAAATCACGGTTACTTAGGTTTAAAATGTATACGCCCATTGAAACTTGTTTTAGTGATACACAAAAAAAAAGTCTTTGTTTCAGATCTATTTTAGAATCTCACTGACTTTTAAAAATTTCGGGGGACAGTGCAACTACATCCGCATATTAAAACAAACACGTTTTTACTTCTTCGTGGATAATTTGATTGAAAGCCTGGGCTTTTAAGGTGAGACGAAAGAAATTGTGAGTAAAGTTCTGTATTTTTCTGTTTTTAAAACAATTCAGATTTGGAAAAATTAAATTAATTATTACTTTTGTAGATAGTTTAAAATTAGTTTTCTACACATAGTGATCTTGACTTTTTTTTAATATCTGTCATGATCATAGTGATATTTGAGCATATACTTTTAAAATTAAGAGAAAAATTAGTCATTAAATTCCAGGACATGCCTTGACAGAAATATTCAACAGTAATAGTTGATATCGCCATGTGAAGAAAATTAAATTTAACGTTTCTACTGGAGCACCATTTAATTTAATTTGACAAAAAAAAATTGTTATAGAAACTGCCAAAATATTGCCCTTAGATCGCGACTTTTACACTCCCACCTTAATCACTGACTCGTCAACGTAGAAATGTTTTTAATGTGTATCAACACTGCTAACAAGTTCTTAAAATCAACCCTTCTCATCCGATTACTTTGGATTAATTCTTTGTATGTTTACTTAGTCGTTTAATAGATTGCTCATTCACGATTTAATAATAGTGTGATAGTTAAAATAAAATGTATCATCATTTGCCTACAGAGAACGGGCCTGTTTGAGCCATGTTGTGTGGGTGGGGGGTAAGACCTTGTATATCCATCATGGATTCAAACCAGAAGCTCTCAAACCAGAAGCTTGCTCGTTGGATCTTCCAGGTAATATTACTGGAGTCAGCGCGTTATTTAATTAAACTAACCACTCCAACGTGCTATGAAACCTTGTGCTATAATACCGCACACAGCCTGCCTTATGGAGCTATATCAGTAACCGGTCGCGTGGCGTAGGGGTCAGTGCACCTGGCTACGAGCCTAGGGGTCCCGGGCTCGATTCCCGGCTGATACCTTAGGTATTTTTCCCCGAAAGGGGATTACCCCAACGCTCACCAGGGTTTGGTTGGTTAAGCTTAAGTTAGGTTTTAGTGTTTTTACTGGTTCCACACCTCAATACTCATAATCACCATAATAATCACAATTACGCTCATATTCACTATCACTATCACCTCATCGGGACATGGAAAGAGCCTCCACGGAAAGGATGTACGATTAGTACATTCAGGCGTCCCCTGGACAACGGTACATTAGTACTGGCTAATATTTCCTCGAACTGGAATACGAGTGATTTAGAACAGAGGCGCAATATTTTACTGTTGATCTAGTTAGATTTGATAGAAATGAAAAAACCGACACAATTAACCAATACGGTGTGCTCGGTGGGTCTTTTCTCTTTAAATTATTCACACTTTCCCTTCATGAAAATGCTGGTACATTTCATCTTCATTAAGTCTACCTCAATCTTACACCACTAGCATGATTAAAATGTGATCATTACCTGCGTTGGTAGTCTCATGGTATAAGTCGTCACTCTTACAATAGTGGAAGTTGGAGTTCGAATCCCAGTCAGGTGTATTGAGGCTGGTTTTTTTCTAAGTGTGGTGCTAAAAAAATGGTATTACGAGAATAGGCAGTAAAACGCAGTTCGGAAAAAAATTGATGAAGATACTATATTAAAAAAGTAAATGGAATCTTATTGACTAGGGGAAAAAGCTTGTTATCTAATTTACGGTAAAAAAGATTAATCATCGAGGACATTTACCCGCCTCGGTGGCGTAGTTGGCTAACGCGCCAGTCGTGTTGAGCCAGACCACCGAGGACAGGAAGATTGAGGTTCGAATCTCGGTTGGGTGAACTGGGGGTGATTTTTCCTAAATAGTTTTCCACTCTCCCTCCACGCAAATGCGGGTTCACTTCCTCTAAATTCAACCTTCCCAATTCCCAATCCATTAGTGTAATTAGTACTTAAGCGTATAACCCGAACGGGTAGTAAGACGCGGTGCTAAAAAAAAATCGAGGACATTTAATCAGATAATTTTTCCTCACGCTGTGTTCAGACAAGATCTTTAAAGAATTATTAACCGTGGGATATGTTTTAACAGGTTAATTTGGCTTTGGTATCCGAACCACAGGGCGGTCAAGGTCTAACCCTTGGGCCAAGCCCAGCGGCTGCAATTTCTCACCGGCTCCAAATATTTCCCAGGCAGTTCACGCATATGTGCCAACGAGAAGTCGAGACTTACGTAACCTCAGAAGGTAAAAAGGAGCTCTCGACAGATCTTTCCCTTTAGTCTCACGTTAGCCAATGTCAAGTGGCTACTGCGCGCGCGCACACACACATGAAACATACGGCGATACACTTACCCACATGCTGACGAAACGTGCGTGTTACTTATCGTATGGTCAACAGGAATGTTTCAAAGTTACGGTTCCCATCAAGCAGATGAATGACGTAACACTACGTGCGGTTGATGCTTAGATACATAACCGAACGTCCATTTGGGGTTTTGATTCAACTTTAAACGCTTTTGGGGTCAAAGGTGATGGAAGGTATTTTTATTAATACTAAATCAATGACTTATATGTCCATACTACCTAAGTTCCCTGAAACACGTATTTGAGGATTTTCCGACTTCCTATATAAAGCTAGCTTACTGATCTTTGTTTTGAAAGAATTTTCTATTCGTTCATCAAATTGACATCGAATGCAAGAGAGTCTATGAAAGTGGAATCCATGGGAATGAAGTTTGTGAGGAACATGTTAGCTGTCACGAGGAGAAACAAAATTAGGAGTGCAAGGAGTACATGAGATAGTAGAAGTAAGACTGAGATGGTATGGTCATGTAATGGGGATGGAGAAGGATATGATGCCAAAGTAAAAGATGGAAATGAAGTAGGAAAAAGACCGAAAGTGTGGCCAAGAAAGAGATGGGAGGAGCAGATAACAAAAGAAAGTGTTCAAGTAAGAGGAGAGTAATGGAAGCAATTAAAGGAGGAAGAGTGGTGGAAGGATAAAGAAAGTTGGAGGCATTTTACTAACCTGCCCCAGCGACCAGTTGTTAACAAATGATGATGGCGATTACAATCTCAAAAACGCTACAATACACTTCACATATTATATTTTGACAGCCATTTTGATATTATAAGTAGGTAAATGTTCGTAATAACATGTCTCGCTAAATGTTAGTGTGTATAAATATACAACTGTACTTTGAACTTGAAATGTGGACACTAAACCTAATACTCTCTACATGTTTCTTGGAATGTGTCGCATTGTTTTGGTCAACGCTTGCGGTCGTCGGGTGAGATCAGTGAATGAATGAGATGTTCTGAAAACCTTGACCTTGAACAATGTGTATTTTTAACCATAGTACAGACAGGCACGTACACGCTTATAGGAATACGTGGGCGGTTTCTGTCTTAAAGAGGATTTACGGCGGAAGGTTCTCATTTGTTTTTATCGAAACCTCTTTGACTCTTAGATACGGATCGTTGTGGTTACAGACAGGTCGGTTTGTGACTCATGCACAGAACCATCATGTAACATGTTCAAGAAATGTCACACACACAAGCCTACTATGAAATGGTTTACTCATTAAGAGTGACGTAGCTGTATTTAATTTAAATTTATTTAAAAAGTGCATGGCTAATTCAGATGCTTATTTTAAAAAAAAATTGTACCATGCACCACACACACTCACACACTCACTCACTTCACCTCACCTCACCTCACCTCACCTCACCTCACCTCACCTCACCTCACCTCACCTCACCTCACCTCACCTCACCTTCTCTTTCTTTTTTATTTTAAAATAAAGGTATTTACTCAAAACTCGTAATATTTTTGTCAAACGAAATCATAGCCTATGTGACCGAAACACTCCACCAAAAAGCATAAATTAAGTAGTTACACTGTTACAGAAATATTGAGAAAAGATATATATCTTTGTGAATAAAGAGCATAGCAATTTCCAAGTTCCCCATTATAAATATATATGTTTGCTAATAGATTAGAAACTATAAGTTTTACAAAAATAAATTTCAAATAACAGCTTTTTATTTTTACCATTACCACAACTCTACAATGATGAGTTATTTCCAGAGACTAACCAAATTCAACTAGCAGCCGTGAATTTTAAAGTTTCTGCAAATATTATAACTTATTATATTATAAGTATTATAATTATAATATAACTTTTCAAAACGTTTTTTTTCTAGTTGGTTACAATTCTTTCATAACAATCAATTAATTATTTATATGATCTTTTATAATATATCATAACTGATTATAGCATAACCTGGATGACACATCTGTTGATTTTCATTAAATCTCCAATTAATCTTGTCTTGACAGTTAACACAAGCAAATTTTAGAAATCATTTGACTCGAATAACAAGTCCTCAACATTAAATCACTTACACTCATTTACTAATTTTGTGAAATATGTTACTTGTTACGTCATAGCTTTCATGTTAATTTTTTTCTGCTAATTTTTTTTACATGTGTAAATTTCATGCATAATAACCTAGTAAGCTATTTTAACCTTTCTATCAATCATTTCTCTACTGTCATTGTTTAAATATCTTAAATAGTACAGAACATGTCTTCCTTGTCAACATATTTTCAAACTGTTTACTGGTATAAGTAATTATTCAACTAATAAGTTCATTATTGTTGGCATACTAATTTAACTTTTTTTTTGTTAAGTCATAACCTTCTTAAAACCTATAATCTTTATCTCAAGTATTCAAAATCTTGTAGAGTCGTTAAATTATAGTATTAATAACTCTAATCTAGTCAATTTGCTAATTTACACTTTTCATCGCTCATCAGCTAATCCTTTAATCTGCTAATACTTAAATAGTGTTTTGCACAGCTTTATATTTTTTCCTTGTTTTATGCTAATTAATTTCAGAACTTTACCACTTAACAATTTCAATGATGATTTATCAAAAATGTTATTGTACCTGTTTTATTTGACTTAATTTCTTGATATATTAGATTCTCTTTGAATAAATTATCTTCATGGTATGTTTCTTAATTTATATTGTTCAATTGACCAAGGAGGTTGTACCAATTAATCTAATTAGCTGTACCATCCAAGTATGTTTCTTATATTATAAATTCAGATTTCTCCTTACTACAATTAAAATAAATATGACTAAAACTTGGCTTATGGTAAATACAAATTTTTTATTTTTTTTGTTAATATTAACATTTTTATATAGTCTTAGTATTACTTCATAGGCTACCTATGTATACATTACCTATGTAAAGATGAATTTGAAAATCAAATGACTTTGTGTATGAATATATTAAAATTGTTCAAGAAACTATTACACCTGTGGAAAAGATATCTTCCCGTCGAAATTGAAATTGGCATAATTTATTCATATAAATATACCAACCAAAATCTACACTCACACTAGTAGACGTGTGGATAAAAGCGTTTTTAATTTTTTCTGACTTTCCAGGGATGGAGAGGTCGTGGTTTGAACCCCGGGCTGGTGTTGGCTTCCCTCTTACTCCCGAATCGAAACTATTTTAACATTTACTCCCAAATTCTGCCTTACCCTCCCATCTTCTTACCAATCTCTCATTAGTGTAAATGTGTGAATATCTCTAACGGGTAGCAAGATGCATCGCAAAAAATAAACCAACACTAAAAGTTTAAAAAAAAATCTTTGATGATTAAGAATAAGTATTATGGGCTTAAAAAGGTGAAAATATGAACACACCAATTCTTCTTTAGCGACATAGATATGGGAAAATAATTCTCTAAAATTAATGTAAAAAGACTTCACCCTTTCCTTTTTAACCTCATATTAATCCCACCTACTCCAGAGACTAGACACAGTCACATTCCTCATTTTTTTAAATCACTCTTTTATTAAAGATTCCCAATCACATGTCTTATTAAATCAGGGAGACTATTTTTAATATTTATAAAATTTGCTCAAATAATATTAATATACTTACATGACAAGTCACGTTACCTGAATTATCTGCAACTGCCCAATTTCGATATTTTATATTAATATAATAAAATTTTATCAATGTTGACAGCAAAAACAAAAGTCTCTGTATTTTCGTTAAGTTTCTTCCTGCCAGAATCCTTACTTAAAACTATATCAAACAGAATTTAGAATGTAATGAACAAAAATACCTCGTCTATAGTACTGGCTAAGAACTCTGTAGTCATCGGCATGGATATTCATTGATATAAAGTTCTCCGTACGTCACGTTTAGTCTAAATACGCCGAAGGGGAAAGGGGATCGGAGCTGCTCGTGCTTACCGATTTATTAAGTGTGGCTTGCAGTTGAACAATTGAGGTTATACAACAGTGTTGAGAACACTTCAGATTNCTGGTAGTTGGCTAACTTCATGATTCAACACCTGATTTCTTGGACACCGTTTCTTATGATCGTAGTTATTTATTTTTCAGGTCACAGGTCTCTACGTCAAGGTCATTTTGGAAGCTGACCAATCGACCACTGGCAGATTTTTTAATATATATATACTAAAATATATTCAGTAGAATTCTACTAATTCGACGTTGGTTATTCAAAAAAAATTAGATAATTCGAACCCATCATGATTCTTCATGAAATTTATGTTTAAATCAATGGTAAACATTATTTAATTTAAATTTTAGAAGGAAATATTTGAATAATTCGAGGTCTACACATTGTTAATTTTTTTCGAGTTTGTAATCATTTCAAACCTAGCTTAACGATCTTTATGAAACCACCCCATTGGCCGGGAATCTCAAATAAAGTTGGAGCTAGCCTATTGGCACACAGTAAATGAGTAAGCGGTGAGCGGATTGCCTAATATAGGGGTTGGCTCAGCTCTCATCAACTCGGATTTAAGTCTGCAATTTTCATTTGATAGTTTTTACAATTGTTTATATTTTGTGTTTAAATTTTTATTGTTTTTTAATATGTATGTATTTAGTTGATATAGCATATATAAAATGTTTGTCATTATACTTATATGTATCATATTTTGAGATTATTTATTTATTGTGTACCAGTTGCCTAGATACTCATGAAAATCGTTAGTTCGAATTTTGGATATTTCAAGTTTGTTTGGATATTCCTTGGAATTTGAATTAAAAAGGTTCTACTGTGTATATATATAAATGCTAGATTGATGACAGTTTGATAGAATTTCTTAAAAGGTGATATTGGTAAAACATTTACCTACTTTGGTAGTAGAATAATCTAAGGCGTCTCAGTAGCAATATACTGGACTGCCTATGATGGGGAGATCGGGGTTTTAATAACGGTCAGGTTTAATGAAGTTAATTTTTTACCAACCAATGGTTTCCCACTCTCTCTAAACATAAATTTGAATACATTTCCTTTAAACTAAACCTTCCTAATCACTAACCCAATTATGTAAAGCTACGTATGGCTTGAAAGGGTAGTAAGAAATGATGCTTAAAAAATATATTATTTAACTAATATAAAACCAAATCAAACATGAAGTATAATATCGCACAAAATCATGCCTTAAAAAACAAAAGTTAGATTAAGGGGGGGCAGCGAGAATATTTTTTAACATTAGTGTTTGCTTATCTCGGACCATCTCTTTTACTTCCAACGTAATTCAAACTCGAGGATTATTAGTGAACCTTTTTCAGACCCTTACTGATGGTACAATTTTTGGTGCAATTAGGGCACTCCCTCTCCCTTCGCCTACAGATGGCCGCTAACCGTCACTGTGGACATTTTTAATCTCTACTAGATTATTATTATTTAGCACCGCGTCTTACTACCCGTTCGGGTTATACGCTTAAGTACTAATTACGCTAATGGATTAGAAATTGGGAAGGTTGAATTTAGAGGAAGGGAACCCGCATTTGCGTGGAGGGAGAATGGAAAAACATTTAGGAAAAACCACCCCCAGTTCACCCGACCGAGATTCGAACCTCGATCTCCCCGTCCTCGACAGTCGAGCTCAACACGTCTAGCGCGTTAGCCAACTACGCCACCGAGGCGGGTTAATCTCTACTAGAGGCACACTTTCAGCATCCATCAAACTTGGCGACCACAGCAGTCTTTGTTATGGTTAGATCTTGTTGGGGGGTGGAATGCCATTGTTATCCCCCTCTTACAGTACATAATACCCCCCTTCCCGCCCACACACAGCGTAATGATTGTGTTGAGGTAGCGGTCCAGATATGACGACTCTAATAGGACGTCTGACGCAACACTTGCACTTGATGACCCAGTTAAGTTGGAGGTGCGCGGTCTTGACACTTGAAAAAAAAAACCGGGACATTTCGAAATAAATATATCTCCTACGCGTCAGATTCTCATAATAGCATATCAAGGGTATTTTCAAATAATTGTCTCGTAGCTACCGTTTAAAAACTTAGTTTTCAAATACGCTGTTAAGGTGGAAGTATAGGGGACGTGAGAAAAGGTCGGTGTTTTGGCAGTTTTTATAGCAAAACATTTATTTTGGTCGAAATAAATCAAATATTTCTCCAAAAGAAACATAAAGCTTAATTTTCTTCACAGTTGAGCTGGTGGTCTAGAGGTAAGGTGTCAGACTTCTGTGCTGGGGGTCCGGGGTTCAATCCTCGGTCCCGGCACAGATTTATCTGATTGCCCAAACCCTTCCTTCACCTCTGACAAGACGTGTATTAATCACAACTTGTGAATGTGTGGAATGCCAGGCCTACACCGTGGTTTGGATTCCACGTTAAACTGTAGGTCCTCCATTTCATCTCACAATCACCCTACCATTACACATTAGCGTAAGTCCGTACAAACCGAACGGGTAGTAAGACGCAGTGATGATGATAATAATTTTATTCACGTGGTGATATCAACAGTTGTTGAATATCTGTCAAGGGTGTCCTGAAATTTAATGACAACTTTTTCTCTTGATTTAAAATGTTTATTATCTAATGCCGCTATGCTCATGAAGATATTCAAGAAATGTTGATATCACCACGTGAAGAAAATTAAACTCTACGTTTCTACTGAAGCAATATTTGATTTGTTTTGGCCTTGATATAAAAAGTGCGAGAACGCTGACAATTTATCGCTTCCCCTACACTCCCATCTTAAATACTGTAAAGGTGTTTAACCTATTTAATCTATACCTTAATTGAATTATTTGGTATCTTTAAAGATTGTTTCAGTTATATATTAAATTTAAATTAGACTAGACTGCCAATGACGTGAAGATGGAGGTTTGAATCTTGGTCGGGTGTACTGAGGGTTTTTTTCTTACATGGCTTCCCACTTTCTCTTTCTACGCAAATGTTGTTACACTTCCTGTAAATTCAACCATACTTATGGCAAACCCATTAGCATATAAGCATATAGTTTGAACGGGTAGTAAGACATGGTTCTAAAAAAGAAAACCTCTTCAAAAGTAAGACAGATTAAATTCTTGGGTTGAATTTAGTCTGAATATATTTCATTGATCTCATTTATAGCACAGGTTTGATTCAAAAATTGTGAAACTGGGCCGGTTATTTAGAGCACGATAAAAATAAAGTTAATTTATTATAATCGGGCATTCAGCATTCCCCACTGTGAGAGTCTGTTTACAATTCCAGCGACACAGACACACCTACCTCAAGTCGTTAAAAAGCTGGTAAAGATAAAAAAAAAAGCCTCAGGTGAGAAACTAATGTGATATAATTTTGTCAACTCTACAAACTTTGAGTGAATAATACATATAGTCCAATTTTCACTGTAAGGGATATTTTGAAAACACAACCATATGTTTTTGCGGCTGAAATTGAATTTAAAAAAATATATTATTAGTGTTAATATAGATAATTATAATGATCGAAAGTGACAGTTGCCCACTTGGATGGCCACATGGGTTAAGGAGTAACTCTTGCAGTAGACTGGATTGCCAGTGTTGGGGAGATAAATGTTTGAATGCTGGTCTGGTGTACTTTGAGGGATTTTTTCTAGTTAGTTATCCAATCTACCTACACACAAATGCAGAAACATTTAATCTAAATTCTACCTTAATCATACCTAACACACTAGCATTATAAGTAGCCTACTTATTTGTACAACGTGCATGGCTAAAAAAAAGTTAGTTTTTTTATGTGTCAGAAAAAATTCTTCCCTTGAAAACTTGACTGTTTTGTGTGTAATAAACTATGCTAATAATATTTTCTTTGGTAAATGCTTTCTTTAAAGTAACTTGAACCCTGTACATTCTGGCTAAGGTACCATTGTCAAACCAACTGACATAATCTAGTTCCGTATTTATATTCAAGGCTCACTCCCGGATCTCTTCTTAGAATCCACCAATATTATCGCAGCAATCGCTAGCGGATGACGTTTAGAGATTCTTTAAATATTATTACAAACCCAGGTATCTCAGTGGGTAGAGCAATGGTGCCTTGACCTGAGACTTTATGGTTTAGATACTTATCTATGATATTTCCCAAATATTGTTTGAGCTTGTCATAAAAACGTGTATTTTAAAACTCATTGAGATGTAAATATTTTACTTTATCTTTTAAAGTTGGTTTTTTTAGTACCGCGTCTTGCTACCTTACCCTTTCAGGTGATACGTTTATGTAGTGATTAGGCTAATGTTTTTAGGGATTAAGAAGGTTATATTTAGAGGACGGTGACCCACATTTGAGTAGAGATAGAGTGGAAAAAACATTTAGAAAAAACCACCCTCAATACTCCAACCGGGATTCGAACCTCAATCTCACCATCCACGGCAGTCTAGTATATTGCGAAAGTAGCGCGTTAGGACACGTGGCCACTGAAGCGGGTATCCTCAAGTTAAGGTAGGTTGGGGTTAGGGGGTGGAAGGCAACCTAAGATAAATTAAAAATGGCCAAAATGAATCGAATACTTTTTTCAGTAAATACGTTAAATTTGATTTTCAGCACATATTAATCTCAACCACTCATGAATATCTATTATGAAATTATTTTTCATTTATTTGAGGTATTTCTCAAACGACTGATTATATCAGCACACAGCACTAACTTAAATCTAGAACAGACACAACATCTAGCCTCCCGGCCGTTAATTCATCACCATGACAGGGGGGAAAATCCTTATTTCACCTGTGATAAAAAATTGCCAATGTCAGGAATAGAACCTGGGATCTTTAACTAAGTAGACAGACATTCTACCGACTGAGGTAGAGGTGTTGGAATATGAGCATTTTGGCATTTAAACAAAAATATTTGAAAATGAAGTCCTGTTCGAATCCAGCGATGTTTATAACATAATATTATAGAACTGTTAGCTTACCACGGGAGGGTAATTAAAATAAATATAGGCTAACTACTAAAGCAATATTTGAATGTTTTTTTTATCAAATTGAGAAAATACACACCTAAACTCTTACTCCCTTCCATTACAACTTAGGGTGCTCGAATGATCGAGCAGAAATTCATAAGCACCAGGAACCAAATTAATTTATAGAACGTTACTCGGTGAAGTTGTCCGCCGGTAGGAGAACCAAAAGGGGAGGAGAAAAATACAAATATCAATACAACTCGTTTGTTGGCCCAAATTTCATCGTTTAAATAACAAAAATCCATTCTACGCTCCGATATCATTTAACTTTCGTTTCCCGAACATTTAGATATTTATTGATAAACCGAAATACGTGGATATTTGAATTGTTAAATTATGTTTACAATTTTATGTATGTATAGAATCGTAGAAAATAGTAATTTTTTTATTAATTCTGGCAAACATTAAACTCAGGTGTTATTACAATTTTTGTTAATATTTAACCTTAGCGCCACTTCTGATCGGCACTATCCGGCTACCTAGGTAGCCCCTGGCGCTTATACAGTTTACCATTCCCACGCCACGCTTGATCTTGTAAACAGAACTTGGAAATTGTGTCCGCCATAAAATACCTTATGAAAGTACTGACATAGATTTATTTTCAACAAAGGTAGAATAACATTCACCTACTTTTGTCACAATATTATTTAAACCACAAGCATTTTCTAGTAAAAAAAAATCTTGTTGAAAGATAGCTAGAGGCTTACTCTCGTTTGTTCGTATACTTGTAAATTGACTTTTATAAAACACAATGGGCTTCTGTCCTAACGTGTATTCACATTGCTCAAGGGCATGGGACAATTTGGTGCAATGTTGGCTCACCTGCATTTTGTATACAGATATCAACACCCATGTCAAGGCAGTAGTTCTGGTCCAGTAAGAGTATAAGCAAAATATACAGGGTGTTTTATAAGCTATGGATTTACGAAGGTCACTTTTTAAAACAAAGTTGTCGAACTCGGTACTCTTGTGATAAGTGCTCACCTCAGGATCCTATGCTCTTGGGTTCAAATTCAGCTGGTGTTGGTGGAATTTTCTTGAGCGATGAAAATCTCCATCACTACTTAACTTCGTGTGGGCTGACCTGGCGGTCTAGAGGTAAGGTGTCAGACTTCTGTGCTGAGGGTCCTGGGTTCAATCCTTGGTCCCGGCAAAGATTTATCTGATTGCCAAACCCTTCCTTCATCTCTGAAAAGACGTGTATCAATCACAACTTGTGAATGTGTGGAATGCCAGCCCTCCACCGTGGTTTGGATTCCACGTTAAACTGTAGGTCCTCCATTTCATCTCGCAATCACCCTACCATTACACATTAGCGTAAGTGCGTATAACCTGAATGGGATGTAAGACGCGGTGCTAATAATAATAAACTTCGGAGGGAAAGTTAAGCCATCGGTCCCATTTTGAATGTAGTGTATAAAACAACACTGGAAGAAATTTAAAAATACTTTTCCCTGCAAAATTGGTAGTTTATTTCACTCTTGTTCATAGAATCTCTTGTGTGCTAATATCGGTTCAGGAAATGCACCTTAACTACCTCAAATAAATAAAATCAAAACAAAGTAAAAGCGCAGCTTGAAACATGCGAAGAAAGGTCTGAGCTGAAGTTAACGTTAAGGTTTATGTTATCACATTTAGCTACTTTTAATTTTTAAATTGTCAATTAAAAGCATTCAGGTAAAGAGTGTCTTAGAGAAAAACGCGACAAAGTACAACATATTATTCTACGCTGACATATCTTAATTTATTATGCTTTAATTTTTGTTTTAGAACCACGTCTTACTACCTGTTCAGGTTAGGGGCTACGTATATGTACTAATACTTTAATTAGTTATTGATGAGGAAGGTTGAATTTAGAGGAAGTTTACCAGCATTTACGTGGAGGGAGATTGGAAAACCATTTAGGAACCCCCTCCCCCCCAGTATACCCAACTGGGATTCAAACCCCATTCGCCCCGTCATTGACAATCTAGTCTATTGCGAAAGTGATGCCTTAGACCATGCGACCACCAGATATTATATTAGTTATTGATCTCATTTGGTCACTAGCCGATGATAAAATGTGGTTCAGTGGTTGTTCCCTAGTACAACCCCTTAGAAAATTCGGTAGCGTGGGTGCCTATTAAATTAAGGTCCCGGGGTTCGATTCTCGGTATGGCCGAATTATTTATCATTGGTAAAATGTAGGCGTCTTCTTTCACAGTGATGAAATAACGGCCTGGGGTTGGCTGTGGTGTCTTTACTAGATTTAAGTTAGTTTGTAGGTCATGTGGCTGGTATAATCAATCAATCGGTTCATAAGGGGCTCGTTAAATACCTCTTATAATAAGTAGTTGTTATAAAAATGATTATATGTTGAAACAAATCATATTTAATGAGATATTTCATATGTGAACGTAATACATTGTAGTGGATTTTGGCCTTATTTTGAACCAGAATCTTTCTTTGTAGTAATATTTGGGCAGGTTAAAAGACTTTTTTATAAGAATATTAGGAAGTCCGTTCTAGAAGTCTTTTTAACCAATCAAAATAATTCCATACAATAAGATTCTGGTGTGAAATAAGGCCTTCCAGAACAGCCTTTTTTCTACCAAAATCTTGGTATACCTTTGAAATGTTTCGAAGGTCTGAAGGTTATTGTTGGTGCCTCAAGTCAAAGTGAAGATGATTTGACCTTCGACTTTGACTCTTGACATTTA
Source organism: Timema genevievae (assembly GCA_902155825.1). NCBI lineage: Eukaryota > Metazoa > Arthropoda > Insecta > Phasmatodea > Timematidae > Timema > Timema genevievae. The sequence continues at coordinate 173,847 of CABFWO010000832.1, read as the reverse complement.
TAAGCTTAAGACATGCCCCTAATACAGTTAGTATACATTTCAACTTCATCACTATTTCTCTAGTCTAAGTATCTTTTAAAGATAAAGGCACCCACTTAACACATTAAAAAGAAATAAGTAATTTGTACAGTTTGTCCTTGTGGTCCACGTATTAAAGACAACAACATCAAAGAGTCCCCCTTTAAAGCACAGTTCGGAAAGTCATAATTTGAGCATTGTCTTTCTACTGTGTGTGTCCTAAGTGGCCATTGTTAGCACATCATCTTTGACCCACATGCATGAAGATTGAAAAGTAGCTACAAAGTAAGAACGTAATGTGGTCGTTTCGACGTGGAAGGGCGCTCTGTATAGGAGAGTATTACAATAAGTGTAGTTGGGTAGAAGTATGAATAGTTATAGTAATAATAATAATAATAATAATAATGGTGAACAGTTTCGAAACGGTTGCATATCTCCATAACGAAACACAAGAGCTAGTTAGAAAAGTGACAGCTTCACAAGGCGAGCCATTGTCTTAACCTGAAAACTGTCGGGGGCTACAATTCATAGAAGCAAATGGACTGCGGGCGATATTAAATAATCGTGCCTCATGATTTCTAGCACGCTTTTAGGTTTATCAGTACTCTCCAATGCCATAGCTGACTATCAACGACTCAACTTTATTGTAAACCTTTTTTTGAGTATGTTTTATTACATGGGCTAGTTAGTAACCATTTTGATCTTCCGATTAACTTATAAATTTATTAAAGGTCCCGTTATAATCTATTGTTTCTCCGCTATATTTTTGCTTCCTTTTCTTTTATCTATAAATTTTTTATTTATTTCTTAAAATCAAACTTCCTCAAATACAGAAGTCCTAACCTATTTAGTAAAAAATTAATCTTATATTTTCATACTAAAAAATTTGATTTATTTTTATAACATGACCAATTAAGGTTATTTTGACTAGCTTCGGTGGCTGCGTGGTCAAACGCGCTACTCTCGCATTAGAGTAGACTGGCGATAACTGGGAGATCAAGGTTCGAATCTAAGTCAAGTGTACCGAGGGTATTTTCTTTCTTTTCAAAATGGGTTTCCATTCCTTCTCTAAGCAAATGCGGGCACACTTCCTATAAATATAACCTTCCTAATCCCTAAAACTATTATCTTAATTAGTACATAAGTGGATAACCCAAACGGGTAATAAGACGCGGTGACCCTTTTTTTAAAGTTATTTTGGTCAAACTTTTATTATTACTTGAAGTACTTGATATATTTGCGCGTTTAGAAGATTCAAATATAATTTTATTGATTATCTAACTTTTTTTACGTGATCGCCTGAAAGTTTCCACTAGATCGAACAATCGCCGACCCCTATTTAATGCAGGAACCGGCTATCGGTGAATCAACTATTAAACCTATTAAATTTATTGCGAGCTTGTGAACAAATATGTATAGCTGATTAGCAGTAACACGCATCGTGGCTTGTCGTCAGAGAAGTCAGAATATGTTCCAACTGTAATTGTTTATTGTCCTCCTTACTAAGTTGAACACTCATTGACCAGGTATCAACGAAAATACGTTCATTCCCATGGGACGTATGCAAAGAAGATACTTTAGTTGTTAGCATATGATCAATCGAATGTCTGACTGGGGTATGACACATCACTGATATAGTTTTAACAAGCTTTGATTACTGAGAAAACACTCCTCAACATGACACTGTAGATTCGCATATGTTTGACAGTAAGATTGTTCATCTGTTCTTCACAAAAAGGTTTATTTTAAAATATATATATATATATATATATATGTGATTGTAATGAAAGCTTGGTGCTACACATTTCACCAATCCATGGAAATGTTAACATCTTTAATGTCCTCTTTCAATCCGCTTCTAAAAATCTCAGATGCAGTGATTTTAAGGGTGATCCAGGCGAGTAGCTAAACCTACAGCTTTAGAGCTAGAGGGTGGGTCAGATGAGTAGCCAGACCTGAAGACTGAGACTTGAATGGTGGGATTTCCAAGTAACCAAGCCTAATGACAGAAAGTTGAAGGGTGGGTCAGGTGAGTAACCAAGCCTACTGAGGGAGACTCGAAGGGTGGGTCAGGGGAGTAACCAACCTAATGACGGAGACTTGAAGGGTGGGTCAGGTGAGTAACCAAACCTAATGACGGAGACTTGAAGGGTGGGTCAGGTGAGTAACCAAACCTACTGACTAAAACTTGAAGGGTGGGTTAGGTGAGTAACAAGGCCGATTGCTCAGCCTACTTTGCAGAGAAAGAATGAGGTCTGGTTGTGAAATTCAACCGTCAATGTTTGTTCGGCTCTGGTTTGTGAACCACTTTGTCATCGTCCTCGTACGCCCCCCTTTCCTCCTGGACCAAGGTCTTGTCTTCCCCCGCCTTCTCTGCACGACTGCGAGATAACTTCTCGAAACTACTGTATTCATGAATCGTCGTACCACTCTGTCTAACGTAAGGTGTGGTGAATGGGAATGTAAGTGTAGCTCCGTATTGTTTTGATCGATTTTATAACCAAAAAACTTTGTTTCATTGTAAGTGAAACATTTATTTAGTAGAAACGTTTAGTATAATTATATTAATTTAACATGTTCTTAGTTCGTGAATATTTATTATTATCATCGTTGAATTTGACTATGACTTTTTTCTCTTTATTTAAAAGGCTCGTAATCAAATGCCACGACACTCATGTAAAGCATTCAAAAACTGTTTAGATGATTATTATTAATAGAAAATTAAACATATTTACTGAAGCGATGTTGATATATTTTTGGCAATAAGGTTTTTTTAATAGGTAAAATAATGTAGAAGTAGAGACTTTAAGGCAACTGACTCGATCAGTGAGAAAGCTCTCAGGTCTTACGTCTTTAAATATAATGGTCTGTGTTGTTTTCTAGAACTACCTCTATATTCTATATAATCTTATACTAACTTTTGCCTCTCAACTACAACCGTACTGTCATGACGATAAGTAACGGAAGAAAGAAAACTATGAAACTTTTTATCTCAAGATTTAGAGGAAGGCTCACTGATAATAATTCTTAAATATCTTAAAATTTTCTGTTGTGGGTCTATCAATAAATAACTGTATTTGTAAGAGGAAGAGCCCTTTTATTTTTTATTAAATCTAGCCCCGTAGCTTCTCAAATATTTAGACTATAAGTTATTGAAAATGACCTATTATTTTAACACATTTTTTTTCTATTAATAATACTCAAAATATAGAGCTATTAAGACAAAAGAGCCTTGTTTTAATCTTTCGAATTTAATTTGGTGTGAACCATATTTTGAAATAACTCATCCTAGAGTTGAATATTCCGTTATAGCTGAACGTCTGCGTGTCCATTTCTCGCTTACCGAGGCGGCCTCCTTAACTCGCGTTCACCTGTATCCAAGCACAATGCTGAGAATAGAAAAGAAGAAAGACGCAGGCATTATATTTAAAGTTAAGGGACCATAATATGGTTAAATAAGCAATCTTTGGTTCTCAAATAGTCAACGATCATGTTACTAAGGAAAGTGAATGTGTTTATAATTTAGGACTCGGAAGAAATGTTTAACTGTGGTCACGTGGACAAAGGTGTTAGTCTAGTCTTGTCCAATTTGCTGATGCTGAGAGGGTTGAGGTTTGATTCCTGGCTGGGTATATTGATGCTTAATTTTCTAAATGATGTTCTACTACATATTAACGCATAAGTTAATAGTCTTCCAGTTTCTTCCCATTAGGTTTGTCATTCAATACTCTAAACGTGGTTCTAGTTTCTTCAATTCGTGCTTCATGTCTTGCCCACCACAACCTTCGATATTTGAATACCCCGACAGTGTCTGATGATGAGGGTAGGGTATGTAACTCATCATTATGTAACCTCTTTTACTCTCACTATCGCCATCCCTTTTTGGTCCTGAATATACGCCTTTAAGTAATGAGAAAGATGCACTTTAGAGTAAATGAGCCCGCATTTTTTGTAGGGATGATAGGAAATCAATTACGAAAAATTAACCTCATTATAACATTTAAGATTCGAACCTTGGCTTATACTTCAACGGCAAACCCGATTAGTTTAAGTATTCCGCGGTTTTTTAAACTGACATTCCGAGTTTTTCTAAAATTATTATATGCGTGTACCCGTTTTAGTGGCCACATTTTATAAGGCATTATTCTCGCAGTTGAATATACTGCCAATGAGGTTTGAATCTCGTTCGAGTTTATTGAGGTTTTTTTTTTGTTTTACAATCTCCCTCCACGCAAAGCTGTATTCACTTCCTCTAAATATAACCTTCCTCATCCCTAAGACCATTAGAGTAATTGGTATACAAGCGTATATCACAAATATGTAGTAAGACGTGGGCTAAAATATATATCATCATCATTTGACGTTTCCGCCTCTGCAGGTTGTCTGGCACATTCTCTTCCATTCCTGTCGATCTCTCCAAACTTCTTCCTCAGCCACGCGTCTCCCAATTTGGTCCTTTAGCTTCCATATCCTTCTTCGTTTGGTCCATACATCTTATCCGTGGTCTTCCAATAGTTATTCTACTCTTCTTTGTTATGTAAGGCTTTCTTAGTCATTCTGTCCTTCTCCATTCTCATCCCATGGCTTAGCCACGGCAACCTTTTTCTCTTCTCTTCTAAAATATTTATACTATATAAAAATACATGGTTATATGAAAGTTTAAATCCCCGTTTGCTAGATACATTGTATTAGCCACGAGTGGATCGTTGTGACATCGGGTCTAACGCGTTAGAATTGATTCAATTCGTTTTACTGGCCTCCTTTTACCTTCATGTCTTCCCTTACGCAGGTCCTTGGTGAAGTTAAGGGTAGAATAGTGGTGTATGACATCACAGTCTCTAGCTTGGGTCCAAGTCCATGTATAAATAGATGTATGCATAACGTGACTTTTCTACATAGGGTTAACTTAAAGGAGCTTTATAAACAATTAATGGAAATTTAGAAGGATACTATTATATTTCCCCGGTTTCTAAGCTCTAGATCTTTAAAATGGGACTTTTACACCATCTTATGTCTTTCCAAAGCTCCACAATTTACAAATTATCGTTAAGATACTTAACGGAATTATATGTTTCATAAATATTTATTCTAGGGCCATTAAATAAATTGTATTTTCCAGGTTTAACCTTGCCGACGAATAAATTAGCGGTCAATTTTAAGTGTAATCACCATAAAATAATATCAACCATATCGAAGACCAGTTTTATGTTAAGTTCCCAAGTAAAGCAAGTTTGCGTCATATAATTAAATCATAAAGTCAGCCATTCTCGTTTCGAAACGCTTGGTATATTATAAACATATTATAGTCCATTTGATAACGATTCAGTCTAGATCGTTAAATAATATAAGAAAACTTAACTAAATGGTTGAAAGTAGGTGAACTAGGGTGTCGCCAGTAAATCTTAAAACCTTGTAAAAGGTTAGTGACACCAGCGGACATAATGTATACATTTGAGATATTTTAGACCAATTTAAATTTTACTATCTCAATATAGTGGTAGGTGGCGTACTTTTGTATTAATTGTGGCAATGAACTTTCGAGTTTCTAACGCCAAATAATTTGTAGCAATAATTATTGAAAATATCATAAAATTAGATGCAGAGAATAAAAAAAACTCTATAGCCTATTAATACTATTATTATATATTCTAGATTTAAAATGATAGCAAATACGATAGCTTTGTTAAAATAGTGGACAATTATTTTAGCACCACACCTTACTACCCGTTCAGGTTATACGCGTATGTGCTAATTATGCTAATTTTTTAGGGATAAATACATGTATATTTAGATGAAGTGTACCCACATTTGCAGGGAGGAGGAATGGAAAACCATTTAGGTAAAAATCTCCTTCAGTACACCCAATCCAGATACGAACCTCGATCTACCCGTCATCCGCAGTCTAGTCTACTGTAAGAGTAGCGTGTTAGACCCTGCGGCCACCAAAGTAGGTTTTATTTAATTAAACTAAAAGGTTTGTTAATTACTTGCCAAGGAAATGAAATAGTTTACTCATCCTAAAGTTAAGTTAAGTATTCTTTATTATCATGAATACTATACGTACCTAGTTATTTTATTTGTTCCTGAATTAAAAGTCTCAACATGTTTGACAATTAATTAATTACTAGTATATTTTTAAATAATAATTTATACTTTTTGGCTTAGCTTGAACTTAAACACGTCAAATTGTTAATGTAAATGTAAAGTGATTTGTTATTTATAAATACACGTTATTTGTACAATTAATATATTAAGAAGCGTTTTAAACAATATATTTGTATATTTATTAATTTATTATTTGGCTTAATCAATTTTTTCAACTTAATTATTTATTTAATTCTTGGTTGTAAAATTTTCACTATGTTTTATTTGTAACTCATTACTACCATTTATAAGAGTGAGCTATGTCTTTCCCCCCTCGGTGGTTAAATTGTCTAAGGCATCACACTCACAATAGACTGGGCTGCCAATGACAGGGAGATAGGGGCTCGAAACACGATCGGGTGTATTGTGGGTGGTTTTTCATAAATATTTTTCTACTCTCCCTCAAAGCCAATGCAGGTACACTTCCTGTAAATTAGACCTTCCTCTTTACTAGAACAGATTAATTATTACCTATGCGTGTACACTAATGGGTAGTAAGACGTGGTGTTAAGTAAATACAGCTATATTTACATCGGTAAGTTTATCCGATGGTCTTATTCTGACAGGGCCATGGTTGATCCCTGAATGGTTACATTACCGGTGTTTTATTAAATTACTTGTTTCGTAACGCAAATACTTGTGCATTTCTTTATCATTTAGCCTTATAATATTTTATCCATATTAGTTTTTGAAGTAAATAAAAAGTGACCTAAAAATACTAAATACATATTCTTAGAATGACCCTAATTTTTTTTTCTCTCTATCATACCACCACGTCTTGCTACCTGATCAGGTTACACGCGTAGTATACACTGATTACTCTATTGAGTTAGGGATGAAGAAGTGTACCCACATTTGTGCAGATATAAAGTGGAAAATACTGTAGCAAAAACCACCCTTAGTACGCCTTACTGGAGTTTTAACTCCCAATATTCCTGTCACCGTCAGCCTGGTCTATTCCGAGTGTGACGTCTTAGACCAGGCGTCTTCAACCTTTTTATGTCCAAAGGGCCAAGGTTTCTGTTTCTTATTGGTTCGCAATACTGTTACGACAATATTAGGATTTAATACATATCAACATATTCGTGTCAGTTCATTATTACACACTTAAACTCACACTAGGGATCAGGCCCGTCTCCGACAGGTGGCAGTTAGGATTTCTCGTGCTGTTTCGCAGCAGAAAGTAGCGCGATTTGTCTTCTCTACTAGAGTTGTCATTTTCCGGTTAAAAGTACATTTTGTACTAAAAAGTAATACTTTTCTTCGCGTTAAAAGCAAAAATTATCTATGAAATAACGTAAAATACGAAAATAAAATGCATATTTATTTTGAAAATTGAAAAATGACACCTGGACACGGGAATCGAACCCGGGACCTTCCCGTGTCCAGGTGTCATTTTTAAATTTTCAGAATATGATATCTAGATGGAGTAATTCCCACTAATAAGCATAAATAATGGCTCTGGCTATTGATTTTTCATATTTATTTTATTAGTTTATTGTGTAAAATATCTACCTCTATTTGTCATTTTTCTCTTGAAATAATTTTATAATTTTCCATAAGCCAGTGGGCCGTGGTTTGTAGACCCCTGCCTTAGAGAATGCGGTGACCGGAGCAATTTGTTAAATCTATTGCTTGATACTAGATTAGAAGTTGTAACATAAAGTTACTTTGTAGTCAAAATAAATTACTTTGGGACATAAAACATGTGATTTACATTACATTAACTCTAATATCGTACGTGAACGTAGGTTGGACTATGTCATCATATATGGGACAAGGAACCCACTAATCTTCTCGGCGACCACAAAACAACCACAAACAACCACAAACAACCACAAACAACCAACCAGCCAGCTAACATATAAAGCTGTTAAAACAGGCCACAACACGAACGGTGATGTATGACTAGAAAATCTTCAATATTCTGTCGACCCACTTTTGTGGTCACATGGTAACTCCCATTTTAGATTGGATGGCACAAGACGGGGAGATCGTACAAGTAAATTTGTCCACACACCATCTGTTGGCGATGTTAGTGCAAACTTCCGCGTGGGTGTCATGTAGCCATCACAACCGAGTACTATGGCCGTTAATTTCAGTTATCTAGGCCAGAACCGCAATTTTTAAAATTAAAGTAGCTCTACATTTGTCCTTTTGATTCTGAGTTGACCCCGTTCCGAACCCACCGCTTCACAGAAAATCTGAAAGCACCAGGGATCGAACTCGGCACTTCTTCGGGGACTCCGACCACTAAACCGCAAAAGTTTTACCTAAATGGTTTATATTCTAACATAATCTGAAGCTCCCGTGCTAAAACTGGACAGTAAAGTTGTTGTTTTAGGGGTCAACACCCTCCTCTCCCCTCTCAAAACTATGACCCTCTTCTGTGGCCGTATGGTCTAACGCGCTACTCTCACAGAAGTCAAGACTGCCGATGACGGGGAGATCAAGGTTCGAATCTCAGCCAGGTTTACTGAGGGTAGTTTTAGAATAAGTGGAGATAGTTGTGGTATGAAAAAAGGACAAACAGGACTTTTAGATTTAAGGGTTTATTCTAAATTTATTATTGAATTAAAAAAAAAAGAACATAGCTAAAAGATGCAATGTTAATTCAAGATGTAGATCTAGATCCTGAGCTACATGCTAGGAATCAGGATAGATAGTATAAATAAATAAATAAGTGTCTAAGGGTAGTTTTTCCAAAATTGGTTTCCTCTCTTTCCCTTGCTGATGGTACAGTTCCTTTCAATTATAAACTTCCTCATCCTTAAAGCCATTTATCGTGATTAATATAAAAGCGTATAAAACGAACGGTTAATAAGACGCGGTGCTAACATTTTCTTTTATGAATAATTCATTTTTTTATATCCTCCTTCAGTCCTTATTTTAGTAGATAAAGTTTAAAAAAAAATTCACTGCACCTATAAACTCAATTATGCTAACAGCAATTTTTTTTAAAAGTATTAAAAGTTACGTCACGACTCTGGTATCAATTTGTTACCTTATTTTATTATTTAATTGTTTGAACTAGAAATACGACATGTAAATGTGAATGTTTGTTTGACTTTTAATCTGGATCAAGGATACCCGCAAGTTACAATACCCTGTTTGGCCTCCGACCGGAAATTCTTGAGAATCGTGGGATAGTGTTATTCGATACATCCCTTCGATAAATATTGATAGAAAGAATTCTCAACGCTGCCTCCTGAAATATCGTTTTCTAAAATGGATAGAGGCCGGTCTCTTATTCTAGTGGTTAGCATTCCTGGCTACAAATATACAGCCCCCGGTTTCGATTCCCTGCGGTACCATAGGTATTTTTACCGAAGGGAAATTGTTTCTATAATTCCCATGGTCCGGTTAACTTGGATTAGGCTAGGTTTAAGACTTCTACTAGAAAAATATAATTATCATTACATCATCTCATCGGGGCGAAGTAATAATAATAATAATAATAATAATAATAATAATAATAATAATAATAATAATAGAGTGCGGTTTGACAGGGAATACAATAGGTCAATGTGAAATAAACGTCTTACGTTGGTTTGGGCATGTTGAGAGGACTAGTTTGGATCGAGGGATGAAGCAAATATATGAAGGTAGAGTGTGGATATAAAGGAAATGGTAGGCCCTTTTAGACGTGACTAAATGTTGTAGACAAATGAGTGAAAAAAGAGAAACATTGAGAGTTTTAAGAATAAAAGATCATGTATGACTCGATGTTTGGGTTTTGTTGAAGTGAAGGAAGTATGCAAGGAAAGGGAAGTGTGGAGAAAGTTAGTGAGGATGGATTAAGTACGGAGTAGTTGTGTTTTGAGCTATAGGCACAGTTTCTTGCCTACCCCGTAAGGGAATGGTGGGATTAGGTATGTATGTATAATTATGTATTGGGAAATAGTAGCTAGTAACAAATATACGGACGAACACAATGCGTCTTTACACAATGAAGAAAAGAACATGGTTCACACTTTTACACTGCTACCACTGGACAAAGCGACTTTCACCATCCGAGAGTCTTTAAGGTGCAGCGGATGTCTTTACCAAATCATTAATACCTGCCACCTCTAACACAATAGTTGGCCTGATTAGGACTCGGACACAGACTGTGTGTGTGTGTGTGTGTGTGTG
>CABFWO010000832.1:150216-160358 GCA_902155825.1 Timema genevievae | reverse complement strand
GAGAGAGGGGTGTGTGTGTGTGTGTGTGTGTGTGTGTGTGTGTGTGTGTGTGTGTGGAAATATATAGGAATGACGTGGGGGCATACATCAACACAACCGCGGTCATGATAATGATATCATAGCACAATGAACACAATTAAATCAACATCTTTTTTAGCACCTCATCTCGGGTTATACGCTTATGTACCAATTACAATAGTGGTTTTATGGATTAGGAAGGTTATATTGATATGAAGTGTACCCGAATTTACGTGGAGGGAGAGTCGAAAACCATATTGGATAAACCACCCTCAGTAAACCCAACCTAGTTTCGAACCTCTATCCCTCGGTCATCGGCAGTCTAGTATACTACGAGAGTAGCGCCTTATACCATGCGGCCACCGAAGTGAATGAAATCAAATTCACAACAATAATTTTAATATTATTACACTTTCTTTTTACACAACAACGGGATTTCAAACCTTTGCTACCCACTTCAGTGGCCGAATGGTCTAAGGCGTAACTCTCGTGTTAGACTGTCTGCTGATGACGAGGAGATCAGGGTTCAATTTCCAGTCGGGTCTACTGAAGGTGTTTTTTTCTCAATGGTTTTCCACTCTCCTCCCACGCAAATGCAGGTAAATTGGCTCTAAAATGCTTCCTTCTTCATCCCTCCCCCATTAGCGTAATTGGTACATAGGCGTATAACCTGAACAGGTATTAAGACGCAGCAATATAAAAAACTTTGGCTTCTCAGAGTTACGAGATCTAGGGTACAGGTGATAAATAATTGAAGCAGCAACCTGCCTCGGTGGCGTAGTTGGCTAATGCGCTAGTCGTGTTGAGCTAGACTGCCGAGGACGGGGAGATCGAAGTTCTAATCTCGGTCGGTGTGAACTGGGGGTGGTTTTTCCTAAATGGTTTTCCACTCTCCCTCCACACAAATGCGGGTTCACTTCCTTTAAATTCAACCTTCCCAATTCCTAATTCATTAGCGTAATTAGTACTTAAGCGTATAGCCCGAATAGGTAGTAAGACGCGGTGCTAAATAATAATAATAATAATTAAAAAAATTAAAGCAGCAAAGGTGAGATAGTATGGACATGTAATGAGGATGACAAAGAAAAGAATCCCCAGGTGAATGAAGTTTGTAGGTAAAATACCTCAAGGGAGTTGAAAATAAAGTTAGGAGAAGCAGATAACAACTGTGTAAATGAGAAGAGAAGAACGGTATAAGGACAAAGTGAGATGGAGGAATTTTACGAAACTGAACTGACCACACGCTGGAGAACGGTTCATAATGATGATGATGATGATGATGATGAATAATTCACAGATTTAAAACGGCTAACACAAAGGCAAGATTATGAACGACTAAATATTGTCAGATTGCTATGCTCACTCTCTTGGTATTAATATTGTAATTCGCGTATTTCCCAAATGGGTAATAAGACGTGGTGCTCGCTTTGCTCGATGGGGGCTCCACCCTCCAAACCCCTAGTGAGTTTTCTTCGCAAGTGGATGTATATTAATTTAATTCCAGCGTAATTTAGAAATTAAAAAATATGTGGAAAATGTGCAAAATTCACCTAAAATCAAAAAATCTAGCTCTATCTAAGGTATAACCGATGGAGATACGACAAAAAGTAATAGGACCAAACTTGTGGATCTCGCCAAATCCGTTTCTGTTGGTGCAATCCGTTTTTTGATAGGTCTTACCGTTTAGCCACAAGAAACCTCCAAAGAAAGGCCCGTACTGACTTTAAAGTTGCTCCACCGTTTTGAATTTTTTTTCGGGGGTTAAAATTAAATTTTTAAATCTTTTTGGAATTTTCCCGTCGGTTACAGGCTAGAAGCTATAATTTTGCCAAATTCAAGTTTCTAGCTCATCTGGAAGTGGGTAAACATTAATGTCAGTGAGTGAGTCAGCCATGTGGCTTTATAGTAGTGTAACGTACTGTATTTCTTTCTTCCACACCCACCTCCCCCCATCCTTTCAGTAAAACCGTTCGGCACCTGTGTTAGGTTAGGAGAAAGTGATAAGCCATTCAAAAATGGATTGGGCATCGTGCTAAGCAGCATGTAGTAATAGTTTGTAAATAGAGTGAAAGTGTAGTTAGCAAGCTTATGTCTGGCAAGAAAGTAGATAGCTTATTTAATAGAATATACATACACCCTTCCTTGCTCCTATGACGTAATATTAGTTTCGTTAATTTCCTATTTTATTATTACTTTGAATGTCAATTTTAAAGTTAATATGCTTAACCGCTTCAGTGGCAGCATGGTCTAAGGCGTTACTCTCGTCATAATGAACTGAACTGCCGTTGATGGGGAGATTGGAGATTGAATCCCGGTTGGGTGTACTGCGGGTTGTTTTCCTAAACGTTCTTCCACTATCTCTCCACGAAAATGTAGGTACCTACTCCATGGCCTTAGGAACTCTAAAGTTCACTGTCACAATTACAAAACTACACCACCTATCTATATCTTGAGCTAGTTCTTAGAGTTCAATATCATTTCGTTCTCATAGCACATTAAAGAGGCAATATATTAAAATAATTTAAAGTACGAAGGGGGTCATGTAATTTTATAACTACTATAATTTGAATTACATCACTAGGTATTTATTAATTAAGGCGCTTAGAGCACTCGTTAAATCAAGCGTCATGAAAAACAATTGAATTCTCATTGCGCCACCCTACTTCGTTAAGACAAGCATGTTTCATTATTATATTTCACACACAAAGAGTCTTATTCCATCTACGAGACAGCGTGAGAAAAGTTTTAAAGTAAGTTAAGGTGTTTTTCTCGTCATTAAATTACTAACGATGTAAATTTTAACTTTGAGCCCTATATTTGTAAATGATGCCATGTCTAATATTTTTCTGGCACCACGTCTTACTACCCGTTCGGTTTATACGCCTATACAGGCCTACTAATTACACTAACGTTCTGTAAGGTTTAATTTAGAGGAAGTGCACCTGTATTTGCGTGGAGGGAGAATGGAAAACAATTAAGGGAAGACCACCCTCAGTACATCTGACCAAGATTCGAACCTCAATCGCCCAGCCATCATCAGTATAGTCTACTGTTAGAGTAGCGTGTTAGACCATGCGGCCACCGAAGCTGGTCACATATATATATATATATATATATATATATTAATGGTACAGGAATGACGAATCTAAAGGAAACATGTTAAAATTTTCGTGAATGGCGATTGATTGGTAAACCATTTTAAGACCCAAAAAAACCTTGGTATACCTAACCGGTATTTTAATTCTGACCTCCCCGTCACTGGCAAATCAGAAAAATACTAAACTGGCATATTTTAATCGACTGCCCATCATCGTGGGTCAGTCATTCTTAACTTAGTATTCACTTTATACTAATGTGTGTTCAAATATAGTTACTTTTTACAGTTGTGTGATCTATGTAAGAAAATAAATGGCACGGTGCACCACACAAATTTTATCTCTCTTTAATATTAAAATGGATACATTAACTAAAAACTCTTAAGAATTGTGAAACGAAATAATATATACTGTTGTAAAAACGCTCCACCAAATTGTATATATGAAGTAATATACGTTGTTACATAAACATTGAGTAATGAGGAGCCTCTATATCCACCGGAGAACATAACAATCAATTTCATCTTTCAAATAACTCCATAAAATATATATATGTTTTCTCATATTAAAGAAACTATTGGTTTTATAAAAATATATTTCAAACAAAAGAGTTTTATATTTAATAATACCACATCTTTACAATGTTATTTCATATCTCAAATAGTTTCGGGGATCTGATAAAAGTTGAGAATTTCAATTCATTTTGATGGGAAAACGGAAATTGCTATTTTGTTTGTAATGTCAAACCGTGTCGAGATACAACCTTTAACTAAGATCGTTAAAGCGTATTTTGAGAAAATCTTATTTTTTTTCTTTTTCCCTTAAGTAAACTACCCTTAATTTTAAGGTTGGATATCTAATTCCAAAAACCTCTTGGGGCAACCTTATGAAAACCCTAGATATCAAGTTGGTTTTGTCTCTAGACCGAGATTCAGGCGGTCAGACTTAAAGTCAACCCAAAAAAAACTTTTTCGATTTCAGGACGTCATGAAACGTCGACCTTTTAAAAAAAAATCTCAAGTTTTAATTTTTTTTGTCGATCACAATACTTTTATCTTCGAACGATCGAAATGTTAACTGGTTAGGAAATGTTAAAATATCTACTTTAATACTGTATATTAATCCGCTAAGTGGTTTTCTTAAAGCTGCTGTTAAAAGATAAACCAAATGTCACTCCGCGTTACCTTGATGGTAAGAACTGGTTATTTAGTAAGAAGTGATTTATATATATTTTTTTGAACTAATCTGACGTGGTTTTATTGTCCTGGAACCAAAGTTAATATTTTGATTTTAAAATAAGTTTCTCATTTAGCTTACTTATTACTCTATGGCTCCAGAAGCTCGAAATTTCACTGTGGGAACCTAAAGTACGCCACCTATCCCCTATCTTGAGCTAGTTCTATCCAGTTCACCTCATAGCAACATATACCTATCTTGAGCTAGTTCTATCCAGTTCACCTCATAGCAACATATACTCTATCTTGAGCTAGTTCTATCCAGTTCACCTCATAGCACCATATTCCCTATCTTGAGCTAGTTCTATCCAGTTCACCTCATAGCAACATATTCCCTATCTTGAGCTAGTTCTATCCAGTTCACCTCATAGCAACATATACCTATCTTGAGCTAGCTCTATACAGTTCACTTCATTACACCCTATCTCCATCTGCGTCTAGGTCTTCCCAATGTCCTCTTACTGATAATTTAATAACCTCCTCCACTACCCAGTATTTTCATCCTTTTTTTTTTTGGTCAATTGGTTTGCGTCATTTAAGTTTTGAGAGCACGTTTCACACCCATAGAGAACAACCGGTAAGATTATTGTTTTGTATATTCTGAGTTTTACATTCCTTGAAAGCAGTTGAGATGACAACAACTTACTGGGTGGCTGATACTTACTCGCTTTGCCCGCCTCCAAACCCCCGGCAAGTTTTCTTTGTAAGTGGATGTAAACTAATGTAATTCCAGCTTTGTTTTGAACGTAACAACTCAAAGTTACCGGAATTGTATTGTATTTTTCACACATTATTTTAGTTTCTCCATACTTATAAGGCAGATAGAATCATCAAATTTGGCAGGCTTATGGCAATTGGATGTGCCAATATGCCTGCCTGATTTTATGATTATAGCTGACCCATAAGTATGTCAGAAAATTAAAAAATGTGTGTAAAATGTGCAAAATTTACCTAGAATCAAAAAATCTATCTCTATCTAAGGTATAAACGATGGAGATACGACAAAAAGGAATAGGACCGAACTTGTGTATCTCACCAAATCCGTGGCTGCTGGTGCAATCATTTTTTTATTTTTTGGAATTTTCCCGTCGGTTACAGGCTAGAAGCTATAAGTTTGCCAAATTTCAAGTTTCTAGCTCATCTGGAAGTGGGTATTAATATCAGTGAGTGAGTGAGTGAGTAAGCCATGTGGCTTTATAATAGGTTAATTATGCTAGTGGGTTTAGGGATTAGGAAGGTTATATTTAGAGAAAGTGTACCCACAGTTGCGTGGAGAGAAAGTGAGAGAAAAAGAAAGATTGGAAAACTATTTTGGAAAAACCACCCTCACTACACCCGGCTGATATTCGAACTTCGATCTTCCCGTCATTGGCCGTCTAGTCTACTGGAAGAGTAGCGCGTTAGACCATGCGGCCACCGAAGCGGGTTTTAACAACAGTTAAAATCTTGAAGACAGTTTCTTCTCGTCGGATTCTCGACTCTCAGGCCAAGAGGCTCGTGATACGCACGCGCAGATAACTGAGAGCAGAAACGATATAAGTCATCGAACCATTGAATCAACGGCAGGTGAAAGTATATCTACATTCAGCTGTTTGATGAGCAATCTTCACATGACTACTATCAAGACGAGTAATCGTCCATTGGACGTCACTAAGGTTTTTTTTATCATTTATCTAGTGCCACGTTATATATACAGTTAAAAAAAAGAAAAAATAATCGAGTTACCCGTTCAGGCTATACGCTTGTGTACTAATTACGCTTATGGTTTTAGGGATGAGGAAGGCTTTATCTATAGGAAGTGTACCTGCATTTGCGTGAAGATAAAGTGGATAACCTTTTAATAAAAAAACACCCTCATTACACCCGACTGAGATTCGAGCTTCGATCATCCCGTCCTTGGCAGTCCAGTATACTCCGAAAGTAGTACCTTAGAGCATGCGGCCACTGAGGTGGGTTAAAAAAAATTAAGTTAAGGAACCATGAATTTAAATCGGGCGTAATGAATTGACATTTTTTCATGATGAAAAAAGAGATGCATAATTTTAATGAAGGTGGTCAAGATAGAACTTATTATTGTTATTATCACCGCGTCTTACTACCCGTTCGGATTGTACGCACTTACGCTAATGTGTAGTGGTAGGGTGATTGTGAGATGAAATGGAGGACTTACAGTTTAACAAGGCCTCCAACCCATTTTATTTATCTCACAGCCATTTATATCCAAGTTACTTAACCTTCACCTAAAATTTACGGGCCTAAATTTGCGATCTATTCCATCCCAACTTACTGTATTAATTAGAAGCTGTGGGACAATCCCTTTGCAATTAACACATAATCTTTCCACCATGCCATTTATAAAGGATAAAAGCTAGGTTAGGCTACCATAAAAACAGTTTAAACGTATGGCTCTTAATTACCAAGGTAATTGCTTCAAAGATGATAGAGCTCTTAGTTATATAAATACGTCCCCATTAAAACTCACTGAAAAAATGATTTAAGTGACAAACATCCTTCAAGATTATATAGGATATATCATATATATACACACACTACTATAAAGCCACATGGCTGACTCACTCACTCACCGACATTAATGTTTACCCACTTCCAGATGAGCTAGAAACTTGAAATTTGGCGAACTTATAGCATCTAGCCTGTAACCTACGAGAAAATTCCAGTTAAAAATTTTAATTTTTAGCTTCCTAAAAAAAAAATGGCGGAGCAACTTAAAAGTTTGTGCGGACCTTTCTTTGGAGGTATCTTGTGGCTAAACGGCAAGACCTATCAAAAAACGACTCTGGAATTACTTTATTTTACATCCACTTACAAAGAAAACCCACTGGGGGCTTGGGGGCAGAGCTCCCACCGAAAAAAGTAAGTTATTTCATATAAGTGTAAGTAAGTTTATCAATTGATTAAGTCTTCGTTCTACGCGTCTTATCACCCAGTTGGATTAGACGTATATATTATGTGCTGTAAGGACAGTAATGAGGAAGACAGTATTTGGAGAAGCGTACCGACATTTTCACGGAAGGAGAGTGGAAAACCTACCTCATTAAACGGCTTTAACCTCCAAGTCAACAACAAACTGGACTGTCTGTCCATTGGTGTGGGCTATTAAGGTGGTATTGTAGGGGACGCGAGTTAAGGGCAGAATTTTTTTGCAGTTTTTATAGCAAAACTTTTATTTTTTGACAAAATAAATAAAATATTGCTCCATAAGAAATATAGATTGTAATTTTATTAATATGCTGATATCAACAGTTGTTTAGTATTATCTGTCATGAGTAAAACGGCACTAGATGATAAACTTTTTAAATGAAAAGGTTGTTATTTAATTCTAGAACACCCTTGACAGATATTCAACAACTGTTGATATAACCACGTGAAGAAAATTAAACGCTATATTTCTACTGAAGCAATATTTGATTTATTTTGACCAACAAATATGTTTATATATAAAAACTGCAAAAAAAAAAAACTTCCCTTAATTCGCGTTCCCCTACACCCCCACCTTAATTGCCTTACTCAATCATCAACGGAAGGTCGGTATTAACCTTTCTCTAATCATGGAGTCTTACGTTTTATTACAGTAATTCACGATTTTCCGACCACTCCTTTTAAAGATTAGATCCAAGATATTAACCATGTCTAGAACTGTAGTCCTAAACACTTTAATTGACATTTCAAACAGCGGATCACATGTTTTCTGTTTCAGAGTAAATTCATTTACCACTCTTTCAAAATCGCCCAAGAGTTTAGATAGTTATGAATCATTTATGAGCTGAATCATTGACATAATGTAAATATACTTTCCTTAAGCACCGCGTCTTACTTCCCACTAGGATTACACGCTTATGCACTAATTACACTAATGAGTAAGGGATGAGGAAGGTTGAATTTATATAAAGTGTAACCATATTTGTGTGGAGAGAGTGGGAAATCCATTCTAAGTACAACCGACAGGGATTGAACGACGATCTCCACGTCATCGGCATTCTAGTTTATTGCAAGAATAGTGCCTTTAGATGACCTGGCGGTCTCGGGGTAAGGTGTCAGACTTCTGTGCTGAGGGTCCGGGGTTCAATCCTGATCTGATTGCCAAACCCCTTCCTTCACCTCTGACAAGACGTGTATTAATCACAACTTGTGAATGTGTGGAATGCCAGGCCTCCACCTACGTTAAACTGTAGGTCCTCCATTTCATCTCACAATCACCCTACCATTGCACATTAGGGTAAGTGCGTATAACCCGAACGGGTAGTCAGACGCGGTGCTAATAATAATAATATGAATAATAAATAGTGCCTTAGACTATGCTTCCACCGAAGCGGATAAAATAGACACTTAATATTATGTATTGTACCGTTTAAAATTTGTAAGAAAGTTATTCTTGATCGAAGATTATGTGAAGGGTTCTATGATTAATATTTTTTCCGCTATTGTAGTTATTTAATTAGAGTATTTAATTGAAATATATAAACATACGGCTGGATCAGTCCACGACGAACAGACTGGCTTAGGCTTTCATACACAAACGATACGGTTCCTGGTGCTAAGGTGTATAAAGTGTTATGTCCAAATTGAGCTATAGTTTACTCGTAATTTGTCACCATTAGCAAGTAAACGTTCTTTCTTAGCATAAGAGTAGGATATTGCTGGTACAGCTCAATTTTCATATTAATGGCTTCTAGACGGCGAGATGACGGCTGGGAAAGGTAAAAGATTGACTTTCACGTATTTATACGTCAAGTCATAGTCATGTCGCTAACTCTTTAATTATTTTAGAGGGTGAAGAGATGGGGTGGGGGGAGACAGAACGAACCTATTTTCACTATAAATTAAAAAATAAATTATTTAATGGCAAATTAATAAGAGGAATAATATGATAACTAAATTAATACTATAAGTCAAATAAAAAAGTTACTTTAGTCATTAAAGCATTTTTTTCTAACGAGCATTTTTTATTTTATGAACAAAATACTAACTATTAGGGGCTAGGGGGTTGTGTCCCCTCAACTGACGTTTGTGCGTCAAATTATATTGTTTGCAGCTGTCACTATTTATAGATTTATATAAATAACTATAAAATAAGAATCATAAAATAGGACCAATTAAATTATAACATAAATTTTGACCATGAAGAAATGAATTTGTGTTTTCTAAAAGGCTCTTTATATGAAAATTGGACTATTACTTAATTCCTCAGAGCAACAAAATTAATAATAGTAAATTATCCTTTCCCAGCTCTAAGCACGGTACAATATTTTTTATGAACAATGTGAGCTGCGTGGCTGTTTCCTGTAAGTGAATGACGCAATTTCAGAAATACTGGAGGTTATTATACCTCAAGTCTCTTTGGAATGATATGAGGAGTGTAGTGGCTGTGATTGATAGACGGTGGCCTTGTCTAATCCACGGTCACAAGTGGTCGACCCTATCTTTGGCTACCTAACTGGAGCACGATCTACTACCGTAGTCTTGCGGGTATGAAACAGGATGGGGTGGACACTCGCGTAATTTTGAGACTGGGGACTTGAACTTGGTCATGTCTTAAACAAAGGCTCACAATACCTTTTAGGCTGCCAAATATCATTTTAGAAACCTAAATATCACGAAACTTGTGGTTTCCTTGAATAATAATAATAATAATATTTAGCACCGCGTCTTACTACCCGTTCGGGTTATACGCTTAAGTACTAATTACGCTAATGGATTAGGAATTGGGAGGGTTGAATTTAGAGGAAGTGAACCCGCATTTGCGTGGAGGAAGAGTGGAAAACCATTTAGGAAA
>CABFWO010000832.1:129700-144031 GCA_902155825.1 Timema genevievae | reverse complement strand
CCCCCCCCCCCACTTCATCTTTGGAGTGGCTATGGCCTTGCGTTCCGGCACTGCTAAATTTACGACTACACCGCTGAGTGTAGCCTTCCTCGTCAAATAGCTTCGATATCACCAAGTAGACAGACAGCGTCGTGAAGGTAGAAAGAGAGAGCATTTCCGATGATTCCATTGAGAGTCGATAATGTTGTCCTTCAGGTTGTGAGACTTAATGTCTTGGGCAACATTTTCACGAAACGTCCCACAACTTGGTAGTTCAAACAAAGTGCATGATGGGGCCGAGATTGTATTGGCTGGTGATTCACATTGGCACTAGTTGTTTCCAAACAAATTGTGCAAAACAGTCGAGTCCAATATTTTCATAGGAAAACCATGTATTCGTCACTCATTAGGTAATTCTCTTGCATAAAAAAAAAAGAGAGGTTACTGCTTACGTAAAAGAATTTGACACTAGTTTTGTTTGTTCCTTCATTCTCTTAATTAGGAAACCTGTGAAAGTACGAGAAGGAATTTAATTAACTTGTGAAGAAAAGTGTAAATCTGTGAGTTTAGGGCATTCATTATCTGCGTGACCCTACTTCCATGTGACATTGTGACTTGCACTGGTGGCTACGGGCGTTGGTGTGTTAGACTCGCATTGTGCAATTTTTTTTTGCAACGCGTCTTACTACCTGTTTGGGGTATACGCACGTGTAACTAATTACTCTAATGTGTTTAAGACAAGGAAAATTTAATTTAAAAGGAATGTATCTGCATTTGCGTGGAAAACCATTTAGGAAAAATCCTTCTCGGTACACCTGACCAGGATTCTAAGCCCAAACTCTAGTAATAGAAAGCCTAGTCTATTACGAGAGTGACGCCTTAGACCATGTGGTCACTTAAGTGAGTAAGGTGTGTGTTCACTGGGAGACCGGGCTTAGAATCTCTGTCGGGTGTACTGTATTTTTTCCTAAATTGTTTTACACTCTCTCTCCACGTAAATGCGGGTACACTTCCTCTAATAAATACAAGATAGCTTCCAGATAGCTTAATATCAAGTGTTTACCGACTAATGTGTGAGTCTCTGGGATTAAACAATCTCTTCTTGTCCGTGTGTTTCCAGACAACCACCTGACCCGCAAGACCCCGGCTGCCTACGCGGATGGCGTGTATATGATGGCTGGTCAGAACCGACCCAGTCCTCGCAAGCTCAGTCAGATCTTCATGAAGGGACAGGATGGTCTGGGCTCGGCCAGGAACAGGACGGCCATGTTGGCTTTCTTCGGTATGTGACGTCACATGACTCTCTTGCTATAGTAGTTGCAAGATGGCATTGATTTTATTTATATGGTAGTTTCAAGTTGGATTGGATTTAATGAGAATGGTAGTTGCAAAATTGAATAACCTCACTTAACTATCCAGGGTTATAGAGCGAATAACCTTATCACTTGACTATCCAGGATTATAGATCACTCGTTCTTTAAGGCCCCTCGTGGTCAGATTTCCGTGCTTGTTTATTTGAGGGCTCTAAGTAGATAATGATCTTAAACGTCCACGATAGCGTTTTCCTTTAGAGAGGTCAATGTTATTGACCCTTGAAACTCGTTTAAAATAAGTCTGCATAATTAATATGGTTGGTAATAAAATATTTTGTTTATCAAAGACTTTTTTTATTGGTGTTAAAGAAATCGTATGTAAAGGATTTAGGTTATTATAGATTATTGTAAACATAAGAAGTAAGAAATAATTAATAAAATCAATTATTTCTTTCCACATTAACATATTGCCTGGTACGTCTATCACCTAAGTCATTAGTTAAATTCAAACCAAAGCTTTCACCCTTTAAGATACACCTATATCATCACGCTGTACTAAAATTCGGTGGACGAATGTGTGAGAATGAGAAACATTAACAGTTTTAAGAATAGAAAAAAATGTATGACTCGGTGTAAGGATGCTGTTGAAGCGAAGGATTTGGAAGTGTGGAGAAAATTAAAAGAAGATGGATTAAGAGCGTTCACCATAGCAGGCCCAACTCAGCTACAGGTTCGTTTGTGTGTGTGTGTGCGCACGCGCACGCGAGGTATGGGAGTAAAAGGAAAAGAAAATACCTACTTACTATATGCCAGAAATGTGTGCAGGGCATTCGTATTTGAATGATTACTCGACATTTTCCGTGTTTGTGTGCAGTGCTGCACGATTTTATGTAAGGAGTTGTTTTTTTTTTAGCTCTATGCACAGTTCCTTGACTACCCTCTAAGGGAACGGCGTGATTAGGTATGTATGAACGAACATACTTCAGACCCGGTTAAGGCACACGGGCCCCCGCCCACCTGGCAAATAAATCACTTTGACTTGTCATATTTATTTTGTGCTAATATTATATTTCAATATTTCTATGTTTTTTCGTAAAATTTATCCCAAAATAATCTAGAAATTCATTAATCTAAGGGCGCTGGCAGTCTGGTATAACGTGAAGTCCGATAGTCCGTGCTTAAAAATTAACGCAATCTTTGCTTTTGTCAAACTGGAAATATTACATATCTGCAGACGGTACCGTTGACTTTTGACAGAAAAATAAACATTGATTTTCTATTGACAAAAATTTCTGAGGAAATAAATAAAAGTATTAATAATGAAAAATTAACTAAATGTGACGTGAGAGACAAACAAAAAAAAAAGCTTTTAATAATAAAATAATGTTTACCATACTAATACTATTACTATTTTATCTGCAGGTAATGGACTACATAAAATGCAAATACACTGAAATAGTCTATATAATGTACAGTATTACTATAGTATTAACTATTAATTTACAGTACTATAATCCATTCAGTATATAACTAATAGATTGTATAAATACTATAGTATTAATAATTAATATGTTAACAAAACTCACAGTACTCACTTGCTTTACGTTTTCAAAAAAAAAAAAGTTTTTCTCTAAATAAAACTATCTACGTAGTAGGATATATATATGTAAGATTCATAGTCATTCATTGGGGAACTAACTTCTAAGGGCCCCAAGCTATATTTGGCACAGAACCCCCAAAAGTGTTAATCCATGCCTGACATACTTACCCTCTGGCATTAGGAAATCGAAAGTTGATAACCACACTTACAAAATTACGCCACCTATCCCTATCTTGTGTTTGTTCTATCCATTCCTCCTTATTACATCCTTTTTTTTGTCCATTCCTTTGCTATCCTCCCATCTGCATCGAAGTCAGCCCGATGGTTTCTTCCCATTGGGTTGCCATTCAATACCCTGAACACTGTCCTAAATTCTCCTCCCATTGGGTTGCCATTCAATACCCTGAACACTGTTCTAAATTCTCCTCCCATTGGGTTGCCATTCAATACCCTGAACACTGTTATAAATTCTCCTCCCATTGGGTTGCCATTCAATACGCTGAACACTGTTCTAAATTCTTCCATTCACTCTGTATGTTCTGCCCACCGTAATCTTAAGACTTGATTAATCTAATACTGACTTGTGATGATTACAAGAAATGTAACTCGTCATTATGTAACCTCCTCCATTCCGCAGTATCATAATTTGTTTTTGGACCATATATTTTCCGACATACTATGCAGATAGAATATAAGTTTAAAGCAATTTGTTTTACATACAATTTATTTAGTGGAAGAATTTATCGTGCTTATTTTGTATACATCTCAAATAAACAGGTTTTTGCCTGCCTTTTACCATCAAGACTAAAAGCTATGGTAATAAAAAACACATCATTAAAGTCGTCCATTTAGATCTTTCGAAATGGATACCATTTACGACCTTGCTATAAAATAATGAAATAGATCGTCTTACGGACGTCCTTATGAGGCTGAGATTAAACACTGTAAACATTAGAGTGCATTGCTCTTTTTTTTTTATACATCTGGATGAACTTTCCAAGACATGCTAGAGTTACCTGGAGTATGAATAGTCTAATAAGGGGCCGTAAATAAATAACGTAAGGATATTTTAAATGATTTTCTATCCCCTCTTCTCCCTCAAAAGGGCTCGTAGGACTCCCCCCCTCTCCAACCATATTTTACATAATTTTCTACGATTTGATAAATTCTATTATTTTAATCATTTAGCTATTTTTAAAGATAATAATTGGTAACAAAGCGAGCTATAATTTTTTTTAATATATAAATTTCATTATACTTTAGTTGCAGTTAAATTTACGATGGTCAGGACATGTATCACGAATGGAAGAAAATAAAACCGTGTTCAGGGTGCTGTCTGGCAAACCTAATGGGATGACCGAAACACAGATGAGAGGATAACATTAGAATGGACCTGCAATGAGGTGGACTGGTTAGAATAGCTCAAGATAGGGATAGGGTGTAATGAGGTGGACTGGATAGAACTAGCTCAAGATAGGGATAGAGTGTAATGGGATTGACTGGTTAGAACTAGCTCAAGATAGGGTTAGGGTGTAATGAGGTGGACTGGATAGAACTAGCTCAAGATAGGTATAGGGTATAATGGGATTGACTGGTTAGAACTATCTCAAGATAGGGTTAGGGTGTAATGAGGTGGACTGGATAGAACTAGCTCAAGATAGGGATAAAGTGTAATAAGGTGGACTGGATAGAACTAGCTCAAGATAGGGATAGGGTGTAATGAGGTGGACTGGATAGAACTAGCTCAATATAGAGATTGGGTGTAATAGAGGACTGGATAGAGCTAGCTCAAGATAGGGATATAGTGAAATAAGATGGACTGGATAGAACTATATAGAGCTAGGGTGCTATAATGTGGACTGGATAGAACTAGCTCAATAAAGGGACAGGTGGCGTACTTTTATAAGTGCAACAATAATCTTTCGAGTTCCTAGTGCCATCTAGTAAGCAATAGCAATTTGGTTAGACTTAGGCTACTATGAAGAACCCCAAATTATTTACACTTCAGGCGAGAAAAGAATCGTGATCTTAAATAATTTATATACCTAAGAAGGTTCTGAATGTTTTCCGAGTAATATGATAAGAATTTATTTGAGGTTTGTAAAACTAATGAAACATTGTTTAACATATCTGTTCTCGAGATTATTGTACACTTTGCTCACCATGGAAAGTAGCAAGCCCTCTTTGATGGGTTACACTATGACGAGGCATATAAACCAGTGCGACAGTGCAATCTGTCAAAAGACCTCTCTACCTTTCGGGGTAAATTGAGAGTAAAAGTACTACCAACTTATAAAATATTTTCCCTCCAGATTAATTTATTCAAAATTCTGACAGTCGGTGAATGTTGGTGCCAAATAGAATACCTCAGTATATATAAATGTAACAAGATGTACCTTTGTTCCTTTACAGGGCAGGTGGTGAGTTCGGAGGTGCTGATGGCCATCAAAGGTGGCTTCCCTATAGAAGACCTCAGTATATAAAGATGTACCTCTGTTCCCTTACAGGGCAGGTGGTGAGTTCGGAGGTGCTGATGGCCAGTGAGAGTGGCTGTCCTATAGAGGTCCACAGGATCGAGATAGAGAAGTGCGACGAGATGTACGACAAGGGCTGCCACGGGAACAAGTACATCCCCTTTCACCGCGCCGCGTACGACCGCAAGACGGGTCAGAGTCCCAACAGCCCCAGAGAACAGGTGGGTCTCTTTATTTTCCTCTCAAATTGTGGTAAACCTACCACCGTGGTGGATACCTGATGTCCAACTAAGTTTTAAGCAGCTTCAGTGACCGTCACTCTCGTGTTATACTGGTTCGCTGATGACAGGAAGAACGGAGGTTTTTTGTTGTTGTAAATTTTGTTTTATTGAGATAAAAGAGTTTGTGCGTTGCATCATACCCTTTTTTTATTATTATTAATGAGGTGTATATGATGTCCCTGACGCAGACGAACCAGATGACTGCTTGGATCGACGGCAGTTTCATCTACAGCACGAGTGAGGCCTGGGTGAACGCCATGAGGTCCTTCAAGAACGGCTCTTTCCTGACGGACCACTCCAAGATGATGCCCGTGAAGAACACGATGAGGGTTCCGCTCTTCAACTCGCCCGCACCGCACATGCTGAGGATGATGACACCGGAGCGGCTCTATCGTGAGTAACAGGACACTTTGGGGGACACACGTCTTGAAACTAACGATGATGAGATATCTAGAAAAACAAACAGATATTTTCAGGTGACGTTCTGATTGGATGATTGAATAGATAATTTTTTTTTAAATACACTTATACAAGGGCTTGAAACCCTAGTCGCCCTTGTTCCTATTATATTTAGTTTCTCGTGAAGATAAATTATTGTAATCTGTATTTAATATGATAGATATTTGATGTTATTTTCCTCAAACTAAGAAAACCCATCTATTATTCCTTCTGTATGTATGTCTGATTTTCCCTTCTTTTGTATGTATGTCTGTCTGTCTTTACCTTCTTTTGTCTGTTCCTTCTTCAGTCTGTCCCTTCTTCAGTCTGTCTTTTCTCCTGTCTCTTCTTCTAACTGTATCTTGTTCTGTCTTGTCCCTTCTTTTGTCTGTCCCTTCTTTTGTCTGTCCCTTCTTTTGTCTGTCCCTTCTTTTGTCTGTCCCTTCTTTTGTCTGTCCCCTCTTTTGTCTGTCCCTTCTTTTGTTTGTCCCTTCTTTTGTCTGTCCTTTCTTTTGTCTGTCCCTTCTTTTGTCTGTCCCTTCTTCTGTCTGTCCCTTCTTCTGTCTGTCTCTTCTTTTGTCTGTTTCTTTACCCCTGTGCCTGTTATTTATACTTGAGTATTTATAACCTATAGGCTACCCCAATTTTATTACGTTTGAACATATATGTCAGCTAAAAAAGTGACCAGATCAATTTTCGTGTATTCATTCGCCAAGTCATGTGATATGCGGCCGTCACTTTTAAAAGATGATCCAAATATCTGTTCATAGGAATATCGAGGTAAGCTTGTGCCGTTATCACTCAAAATAAACCTGTGCCTCTTAAAATCAGTGATTTAATATAGATTTTTTTTTAAAAAAAGTGTTTAAATATTAAGATGTACGTATTTTGAAAGTATCCGCTACGTCCCTTGCATGTGTCGGATTCATGTTGTTGGCGATTATGACCAGGAATCACATGGTGCTTCTCCTGCAGTTCTCGGCGACCCACGAACCAATCAGAACCCTGCCCTCCTCTCCTTCGGACTGCTCTTCTTCCGCTGGCATAACGTGGTGGCCTCCAGGGTGCAGGCCCAGTACCCCGACTGGCCCGACGAGGAGGTCTTCCAGAGAGCTAGGAGATACGTCGTGGCCACTCTACAGGTACCTATATTGAGACCCTCGCTTTGCTCGTTGGGGGCTCCACCCCCAAGCCCCCAGTGACTTTTCTTTGCAAGTGAATATAAGCTAATGTAATTCCAGCGTTGTTTAAAAATTTAAAAATGTGTGGAAAATGTTCAAAATTTATCTAAAATCAAAAAAATCTAGCTCTATCTAAGGTATAACCGATGGAGATATGACAAAAAGTAATAGGACCAAACTTGTGGATCTCGCCAAATCCGTAGCTGCTGGTCCAATCCGTTTTTTGATAAGTCTTACCGTTTAGCCACAAGAGACCTCCAAAGAAAGGTCCGCACCGACTTTAAAGTTGCTCTGCTGTTTTGAATTTTTTTCCGGGGTCAAAAATTTTTTTTAACTTTTTGGAATCTTACCGTCGGTTACAGGCCAGAAGCTATAAGTTTGCCAAATTTCAAGTTTCTATTTCATCTGGAAGGGGGTAAACATTAATGTCAGTGAGTGAGTGAGTGAGTCAGCCATGTGGCTTTATAGTAGTATAATAGGGGCGCCTTCTAGGTCATGTCGAACCTACGGCTCAGCCCATGATGCTGTGTGACACGCGAAACTTAAGTTGGATCAGCCCACAATTTTACCCACTTCGGTGGTCAAATGGTTTAAGGCGTTACTCTCGTGATAGACTGAACTGCTGACTACTGGAAGATCGAGGTTTGAATCCTCGGTCATGTGTACAAAGGTTTTTTTTCCTAAATAATTTTACTCTCTCCCTCCACACAAATACGGGAACACTTTATATGAATATAGCCTCCTAATCACTAAAACCATTAGCGTAATTAGTACATAAGCGTATACAGCCCTAACAGGTAGTAAAACGCGATACTAAAATAAAAAATGTTAATACTTCAACGCCCAAACTGACCATTTTTCATTGATTTTTTTTTCTTTTTCTTTTAGAACATCATCGCGTACGAGTACCTGCCAGCGTTTCTCGGCGAGGGTCTACCCAAGTACGACGGTTACAAACCAGACGTCCACCCGGGCGTGAGTCACGTGTTTCAGAGCGCGGCCTTCAGGTTCGGTCACACCCTCATACCTCCAGGTATCTACAGGAGGGATGGTCAGTGTCACTTCAGAGAGACCGCCATGGGCTACAGGGCGCTCAGGCTGTGCTCCACCTGGTGGGATTCCAACGTAAGAACCACCTCGGGGCTACCAACATTGGCATAATACCACTAAATATAAAAAATATATCTGAAGAACACAATTCTTTTTTTTTTATTATTTAATGTATTTAACTAGTGATTTCTTAACCGAATGGTTATATCATCACGCGTCTTATAAACTTACTTAAATCTATAACAGACACAAAATCCATCCTATCGGTCGTTAATTTATCACTGTGACAGGGGGAATACCACATTTCACTAAGAATAAATGTTTCGTTCATGCCACGGAATTGAACACGGAACCCTTAGCTCACTAAGCGGACACTTAATCCTTATTGTTTGAGCACAAGAAAGTATTTATGATACATTTTAAAACCGTCCAATAAGTGTACAGTATATAAATGAGAAGACTGATTAAGGTTTAACTCAAAGGTAGGACAGAAAGTCCCTCGAGTTAAGGTTGGTATACTTGCATTTTTTTTTAAATAAATTGGGTTTTGCTTCAATAGATATTAAGAATTAATAGCCAGAGCTATTATTTATGCTTATTAGTGGGAATTACTCCATCTAGATATAATATTCTGAAAATTGAAAAATGACACCTAGACACGGGTTCGATTCCCGTGTCCAGGTGTCATTTTTCAATTTTCAGAATATGATATTCAATAGATATGTTTAGTTTTATTTTCCACACATAATGTGCTTAAGAGTTTTCTAATATTTGTCATGAGGGTAATATAATTTGATGAGAAACATTTTAAATGGAGTGTAGAACGTTATAATTAAAGTCCAGGATTCGCATGACACACATTAAAGCACTGTTGAGATTAATAAACTTATCTCTTAACGAAAAATTTCATTTATTCTGTCCACCCTTTTTTTTTAATGAGAATTGCAAGATTACTCAAGCAATCAAGCCTTTCACAAGAATTTTTTACTAGTACTAGCTGAGAAATAATATGAGCTTATACCCACTTCGGTGGCCGCATGGTCTTAAGGCGTCACTCTCGCAGTAGACCAGACTGCCGATAACGTGGAGATGGAGGTTCGAATCTCGGTCGGGTGTACTGAGGGTGTTTTTTTCCAAAATGGTTTTCCGCTAGCCCTCCACGAAAATTCGGGTACATTTCATCTAAATATAACCTTTCTAATCCCTAGAACCATTAGCGTAATTAGTAAATAAGCGTATAACCCGAACGTGTAGTAAGACGCGGTGCTAATAATATATAAAAGTATGAGCCTATACACAAATAATAGATTTAAACCCTGCTAGGGGGTATAACTTCGCTTTTCTTGATCTGACTTTGTCATGGTTTGACAGGAAACACAACTCTTTGTGTACAGCATCACACATGTACTTGTCCTCTACGCTATTAACTGTGACGTCATCTCATAACAGTGTTCGTCAGTCTGCGGTAACTGTTACCCCTTTCTCCCTTGGAACGGCCTGATATCAGCTCATACTTGTATTCGTCAGTTCTGAGATAACTGTTCTCACTTGTTCCCTCAGGATGTCCTGAATGAGAACACACTGGAAGAACTTCTGATGGGGATGTCCTCTCAGATAGCCGAGAAGGAGGACACCGTTCTCTGTTCCGACGTCAGGGACAAGCTCTTCGGCCCGATGGAGTTCTCCAGAAGAGATCTGGGCGCCCTCAACATCATGAGAGGGAGGGACAATGGTCTGCCAGACTACAACACAGTCAGGTGAGCTGTCCCCTTTTTGACACAAACTTCTAGACATGATTTATTGACTAGCTCACGCTAGGACAGTAGCATTTTAAAGGGAATCGGCCATCAACTACCATCGACGTCAAACATATTCATATCTAGAAAATTGGAAGAGACCTATGCCCATGAAAGAAAACTTTAGTTCTAGTCCGTATTTTTATATAAAACACATATTTTTGGGCAAAATATATAAAATATTGCTTAAGTAAATATATGTAGTTGAATTTTCTACACATTGTAATCTCAAAAGTTCTTTAATATCTGCCATGGGCCTAATTGCATTTGTGTGAAAACGTTTTGAATAACGATAAAAGAGTTCTGTTCAAACTCTACGATGCCCATGATGGATATTTAAGAACTGTTGAGATTACTTTCTGTATAATATTAAACTGATCGTATCTACTGAAGCCATGTTTTATTCATATTGGCTGAAAATGTGTTTTGTTTATAAGAACTGCACCTCCACTATTATTTCAAGGTGGAAACCTTGATGCCTCCAGACTCGATAACATCGAGCCCTATCGACTGAGTGGCCACTAAGAGTCCCAGGTTCGATTCATGGCATGGCCGTAAAAATTGGCATTCGTTAATTTTGGGTTTACCCGTTCACATAGATAAATTAATGGCCGGGGACTGGATGTTGCACCTGTCCTAGTCTTAAGTTAGATTATAAGACATATGAAGCTACGACAGGCCTAGCAAGCCGGTAGGAAAAAATATATGGCATGAATAAAAAACTGACCGCTGGCTGGAAACAGTAATGAATGTAAAGATTATTAAAGGATCAATCCTAGGAGTGGACATGTGCAAGATAATTTAGAGGAACTACATCCACATTAGAGTAGAAAATAGGTGCGAAACCCATAGTGATAATACACATTCGTGAAAACCTCCGCTTTACCCAGCTGGTATTTGAACTTCTGCCTCATCAACAACGGCGAATCTAGCGGAAGTCAAGTATTGCACCTGTAATCAACTCCCGAAGTCCCTCTAGCCACACAAATATATTATCATATTAATTAGAAGTCACACTTCCATTTATTTCCCCAGATCGTACTTCCGTCTGCCGAAGGTCCAGGAATGGACGGAGATTAATCCACCTCTGTTCGCGTCCAAGCCCGACCTCCTCAGAGTCCTGGCCGCCGCCTACTCCAACCGTCTGGACAACATAGACGTGTACATAGGGGGCATGTTGGAGTCCAGGGACGGTCCTGGAGAACTCTTCACGGCCATCATCAAGGAGCAGTTTGCCAGGATCAGGGACGCTGATCGCTTCTGGTTCGAAAACACTGAGAGCGGGTAAGTGGTCCAGGGTCACGAGAGAGTGATAAAAAACAACTTATTATGATACTTTGGTTGGTATCCCAGCTATGTTGACCTCAAAAATCCCTTCTTGACAAAGCAGCAAAGTGTGGTGGTAGGTTTGCCGGAATATTTGTGAGTTAATATTCTTTAAAATGCATGCAATAAAGAGTGTTGTTACTGATAGTGTCCATCAGCATTTTGATTACTTACAATACTTGTGCGTCCCTTCTGAGTCAACATTGTCGATCGACAAGGGTCTATCGACAAATTGATTGGCTTCACTTGTCCCCACTTAATATGGGAGGGGGGGAATTCCAGTATAGAGCAAAATGCTTGACGAGGATGATTGTTTGTGCCGCATCCACAACTATCACGTCCAATGATTCAAAATTACCTCATAAAAGACTTTGGGTATGACTTCTTTGGATGGTTACCGACAGTAGATGGGGACACCAATAGCTACGTTGCTCAACATTTTTTTAATCACGTGACACCTACCAATTGAGCTCATGTGGGAAGTTTATATTAACTTGGAAACATAAATAAGGTTAACGATTTATGGCTCCTGACTTCAGAATTTTCACCAAAGAAGAAATCGAAGAGATCCGTAACATCCACCTGTACGACATCATCGTGAACTGCACAGACATCAAACCTAAAGAGGTCCAGAAGAATGTTTTCTTCTGGAGGAAGGGGGACCCCTGCCCGCAACCTCTTCAACTGAACAACAGTCTCTTGGAGCCCTGCAAGTACCTTAGAGGCTTTGATTACTTCGAGGTGAGACCCCCATATGACCGCCTCGTTTCTCTAAGATAGAGTCTGTGTCAACACGCTGGAGCTGGGTGAATTCTTGGGTGTTTTACTTTGATCTAAAAACACGGGGCTCAAACCTGACACAGATATGGTGACTTTGGGCCAGTTTCACAGTCAGACTTAATACGCCTCAAGTGCCGCGCTACACTAAATACAAGACCAAACCTACCTTTACCAGAATGTAATGGGCTAATTTTTTTTAAAAACATAGAACTAGTCCATTCCATTCGAGTTTAGGGAGGTGTCATCTCGTATTTAATGTAGCGTGGCACTTGGTCAATCTGTGTGTAAAAGTGGCCTAAGGGCCATATTTATAGTCTAATCTCGAGAGACAACCAATCTCTGAGTAAACTAAATAACAAGCAGATACCAGCTTCGGTCAACAAATTGTCTAAGGTGTCATACTCGCAAATAGATGGAACTGCACGGGGGGAGGGGGATTGGGATTGAAATCCCAGTTCGGTGTAGTGTGGGTGGTTTTTCCCTTAGCTCAGCTGGTGCTATATCTGCCGATTGAGATAAGGTATCCCGGGTTTGATTCAAGGTATGGCTGAAAAAATTATCATTAGTGAAATTAGGGTTTTCCCTTCTTCAATGATGAGCTATTGTGGGTTTGGGAGGAGGTGGGGGGGAGGGGGGAGTGTTGTGCCTGTTCTAGATTTAAGTTAGTTATATAAGTCGTGTGCTGACATAATCATCTAGTTCATAACGTCCAAGTTAAATATCTAAAAATAATCAATCAATTAAGGTCAAATAAAGGATTGCCTGACGTTCAACTCTCGACTGTGTATGCAGCACTAAAGCTGTTGTGATTTGGTTCATGAGCTTAGCCTCCAGGCTAAGTATTAATATTATTGAACCAAGTTTGAGTTTATGTTTTTAAATGATACCCTAGGTTAAGTGAGAGTGTAATACTTTGTTATCTGTAAACGTAGCGTCAATCGGGGTGACTTTGCCCATTTTACAACTTTGCGCTCCAAATTCGTGTGGTTCTTAAGTGAATTTTGATGAACAAAAAATTGTCACACTATGTGAGAGGGTTCATAGATCCTTTTTTTTTTTGTGTGTAAATCATCCTGTTTAAGAAAAATCATAAAGGGGGTGGGCAAAGTCACCTACCATAGAAAGGGTTACTTTGCACACCCCCTATTTAACTAATTTTTTCTAAGCACAGAAGCTATTTTTGGGCAATGAAACCCTAACGGGGTGTTAAATGGAACAGTTTATGTTTTCTTGCATCTTTTTAATATTTTGTTCTACAAAATTCTGTTGCTGTATAATTTTTAGGTATTTTGGCTGCCCCAACAAAAGTATAAAGACATTAAAAATTTCTTGTTCCAACACTGGGACAATAAAACGGCTGTTCTCACAGATAGCCAATCAGTACGTCATCAAAAACTCCTGCGTGTCTTGCAAACACCACAAAGGGTTCCACAAAGGTATTCAGGTGAACCTAGTGTTCTTTAAAGTAACTGTTATTTGAAGGAAAATCTTTTTTCAAAAATGGCCAAAGTTACCCCACTGGGAAAAGTCACTTCAGTTGACGGTATGCCTGGAAATTACAAGACAAATACAATAAATTAGTTTATTAATACAAAATAAGACTTGTTCATCTGATTCTGAAAGGTAAGTTATCATACTCTATGTTAAAAACGTATCCCCTTAATTGAATAACCAATGACTTTTGACCCCCAGGGCAGTGAGCTGGTGTACATCTACGCATGCGTGTTCCTCGGGTTCGTCCCCATCGTGTGCGCAGGCGCCGGCTATGGCGTCGTGAAGCTGCAGAACCGACGCCGGCGCCGCCTTAAGATGCAGCAGGAGGAGCTGAAGAACAACACCGGGGCCAAGACGGTGGACAAGATGGCGGTGCGCGAGTGGATGCACGCCAATCACCGGCGGTTCGTAAAGCTCAAGTTCGGTCCCGAGGCCGCCATACACACCGTGGACAGGAAGGGCGAGAAACTGAGGACCATCAGCTTCAAGAGCTGCGATGCCATCACTCTTGAGGAGTCTCAGGTAGCCCTAGGGACATCGAGGGAAGGGTGTTCTAGAGAGGGGAGGGGTGTCCTAGAGAGGGGAGGGGTGTCCTAGAGAGGGGAGGGCTGTCCTAGAG
>CABFWO010000832.1:110272-128747 GCA_902155825.1 Timema genevievae | reverse complement strand
GGGTGTTCTAGAGGGGGAGGGGTGTTCTAGAGGGGGAAGGGTGTTCTAGAGAAGGGATGGTTGTTCTAGAGAGGGGATGGTTGTCCTAGAGAGGGGAGGGGTGTCCTAGAGAGGGGAGGGTTGTTCTAGAGAGGGGAGGGTTGTCCTAGAGAGGGGAGTGTTGTCCTAGAGAGGGTTCCGGGCATTAGCATGATTAGAAAATTTCGTTACTGATTTAACTAGCACTTGAACCGCTTCGGAGAACAACTGGCTTAAGGAATCACTCTCTCAATAGACCGAACTGCCGATGAAAGGGGATATTTGGTTTCGAATCCCGGAGAGGTGTACCAAAGGGGTATTTTTTTTTTACAAAATTGCATTCTACTCTCCCTCCACGCAAATGCGGGTACAATTCCTCTAAATTCAACCTTACTCGCCCCTAACATATTAGAGTAATTAGTACATATGCGTTTCTAAAAAACTAGCTACTTAGGTCTTTTGTTACTGTAACCTTTTTTTTTCTTCACTAATGGGGGTGGCACGGCACGATCCTGGTTTATATAACTTACCAGCAATCCCGCACGGCGTTGCCCGTGACCCACTGTGGTATAAGAATTATATAACCCTCCTCCCCCAAAAAAAATGGTTGAGAATTACTGTCGATTTCGTACGCATTTTTTTTTTCCGAAGATGATGCGGTATATTTTTATCACAGTCATCTCTGATAAGTAATTCTAAGCCAGATTAACAATATTTTCTTCAAAAATTTGTTAAAAATAGCCTAATTAATAAGCTAATTAAATTTTTTAAATCCGGCTTTGAGGTGCATTTGGACCCCCTTCAGTCCACCTATGTTAAAAATTTCAGATCTCTGCATGCCGTAGATTTGGCTGGGCATCGCACACATACAAACAAACAAACAAACAAACACACAAACACTTCCTTTAATTATTATTATAGATTACCCACTTCAGTGGTCTAATGGTCTGAGGCGCCATTCTCGTGATAGACAGGCCTGCGGATAATGGGGATATCGATATTCGAATCCCGGTCGGGTCTACTGAAGGGACTTATTTCCTCAAACGGTTTCCCACTTTTCTTCCATGCAAATGCGGGTTGATAACCTCCTCATTTATTCCTTCCTCATCGCTACCTTATTTGAATAGTTATCATATATGCGTATAACTTCAACAGGTAGTAAGAAGCGATGATAGATATATATATACAATCCAGAGCCAATAATTGATATATATATCTCAATTATTGGCTCTGGATTGTATATATATATATATATATCATCGTGTCTTACTACCTGTTGAAGTTATACGCATATATGATAACTATTCAAATAAGGTAGCGATGAGGAAGGAATAATTGAGGAGGTTATCAACCCGCATTTGCATGGAAGAAAAGTGGGAAACCGTTTGAGGAAATAAGTCCCTTCAGTAGACCCGACCGGGATTCGAATATCGATATCCCCATTATCCGCAGGCCTGTCTATCACGAGAATGGCGCCTCAGACCATTAGACCACTGAAGTGGGTAATCTATAATAATAATTAAAGGAAGTGTTTGTNAGTTCGTGTCCAAGCTGGAGGCGTTCCTCAGTTCCCACAAGAAGCACCTGGTGAGCGTCCAGTCGCCCAGGGAGACCATCCTGGCCAACGCGGAGACCCGCGAGAGGAGGCAGAAGAGGCTGGAGCACTTCTTCAGGGAGGCGTACGCCCTGACGTTCGGTCTCCGGCCGGGGGAGAAACGGCGAAGGTCCGAGGACGGTATCGACGGCGAGGTGATGACCGTCATGAGGACGTCCCTTTCCAAGAGCGAGTTCGCCAGCGCTTTGGGGATGAAGTCTGACGCGGTGTTCGTCATGAAGATGTTCAATATCGTCGACAAAGATGGGGATGGACGAATTTCTTTCCAAGTTAGTAGTAAAGTTCACCTTGAATGTCACTTAGAATGTGTGGAGGTTACATATGCATTTAGCATAAAGTCACTTTTACTACACCGCAGTGGTGTATCATGGAGTGTTGCATGGGAAGCAGACCTTGTTAAAACTCTACCTGTAATATGTTCTCCCCCACTTGGGCCCTATTTGACCGATCATAAAATATATGATCTACCCTGCACGCCTCACACGGGTATTTATCCCCCTCGATACCTGACGAAACTAGTGTTCTACTGAGGGATGTGAACAATTCACATGTAGGCTACAGTTCAAACTAATGCTGATTACTCTGGCAACACTACACGACACGCCACTGATAGGGTAATAGAAAACAGTTTTGTGATTATTCCAGTAAATACCAAACTTTATACTCTTCAAGAGGTTTGGTCAATATTTAACCTAAGCGCAGCATCTGATTGGCCATATCTCGGCTACCTAGGAAGCACCCTTAAACCACGTGACCAAAGCTATAGGCCTATTTATAACTTTTTTAACTTACTGGACTTTTTACAAGACATCCAGTTTCATAACATGATTTTTTTCCCTCTTTCTAAAGGAGTTCCTTGACACCGTCGTACTCTTCTCTCGAGGTAAGACCGAAGACAAACTGCGGATTGTCTTCGACATGTGTGACAACGATCGGAATGGCGTGATCGACAAAGGAGAACTGTCCGAGATGCTACGTTCTCTTGTGGAGATCGCTCGTACCACCAGCCTCTCGGACGATCACGTGACGGAACTGATAGACGGCATGTTCGAGAACGCTGGTCTGCAGAGGAAAGATTACCTCACTTATAACGACTTCAAGGTCATGATGAAGGAGTACAAGGGGGACTTCGTCGCCATAGGTTTGGACTGCAAGGGCGCCAAGCAGAACTTCTTGGACACGTCGACTAATGTGGCCAGGTGATTTTCTTTGTCTGTTAAGATAGGTTCTCCATATTCTACAGCGAGAAGACTACAGACTGATCTTCATAGGTGGCCCGTTAATTGAAAATTGGGAACTTGTCTTGTCACGATGGTGTCAAAAAACTATTTATATTGGGCTTACATTATCAGCCCATTTACTTAATAAGAAAGATAAATAATAAACTATCAATAGAGAAGCATTATTATTTTGAAGCTTTTCATAACTTTTATAGGAACGTTATATTAACTAAATTAAGATGATTATTATTATTAGCCCCGCGTCTTAATACCCTTTCGGGTTGTACGCACTTACGCTAATGTGTACTGTTAGGGTGATTGTGAGATGAAATGTGAGGACCTACAGTTTAACGTGGGATCCGAACCACGGTGGAGGCCTGGCATTCCACACATTCACAAGTTGTGATTAATACACGCCTTCTCAGAGGTGAAGGAAGGGTTTGGCAATCAGATAGATCTGTGCCGGGACCGAGGATTGAACCCCGGACCCCCGGCACAGAAGTCTTGACACCTTACCCCTAGACCGTCAGGTCGCCAATTAAATGAAGATTTTGTTTGCCTGCCATGAGCGTTTAGAGATATTTTCTTCGCACAGATTGCTGAAATTTTTAAAATTGGTAGCTCCTTTGTACAAACATGTGCACCTTGGAGATGGAATTTTAAATTTTTTATTAGATTATTTTAAATATATTAAAAACTGGCTCAGAATAGATAAAATGAATGAGATTTCTTTTCTGTCTATTTTAAGCATATAAAAGCGTTGCCGTATTCGTCTGCTATTAATTAATAAATTAAATAAAACATATTATTTCTATAGTGCCAAATTTTAGTCGTTTTAAATTATTTTTGGTGGTTGAAAGTGGGCCTCCTATTAAAATCAAGGTTCACATAAGATTGGAAGTGTCACAATAATGTGCCACTTTGATAGGATCCACCATCCTAAACAAGTGAGTATCAGTGATTATTTAGAGAAGTCCATAGTAAATAAATTGGGGAATTAACTTACAGTAAAATGAAATTTTATTTAATGTCTACAAACTAAATCAAAATAAATGTTTACGATTTGTCCACTATCCCAGTGTATATTGTCGTATACAAGTGCTATTTTTCAATACATTACGCTAACTATCTTAAACCTGTCTCTCTCTTTACCCCTCGGAGAGAGAAGTAATGTGATCATCTAAGAAAATCTAACAGGATATTTTGATAAATGTCAACGTTTCATGATCCTCTGAAACTAAAAAAGTTGTTTTTATGATGCCGACCATGTCTATCTTTATCTTGGCCTAGAACTAAAACCATTTTACCGATCTTTTAAAACTATTTATCAAGGGCTTTAATAAGATCACCCCAAGGAGTTTCTGTAATGACAGCAGGGTTGTATTTAAGGTAAGTGCAAAATGTGCAGCTGCACAGGGTGGCAATTTTGGGGGGGTGGCGAAATAATATTGCAATGAGAAAACTATAGCAAGCTTGAATGTAACTATTCAACAAATTTGTAGAATTTAGCGTACTTCCACCTCTTTCATGAATTATGTTGTATTGCTCTGTGGCGTGTTTTGTTTACTTGTTCGCAGTGATAACGTTCTAAACAGTTCCTCAGTGCTCTTGTGTTTTCTGTTAAAACAGATTAATGTAAGCCAATAATAGTTTATGTAATAATTAAAATGGATGGACGGTTGAGGTTAAGTGGTGCTGTATATCGTAAGAAGTCTGAAGAAAAAATACAAAGGCAGAATAAAATTTTACAAAAAACTACCAGACTAGACTCTTATTTTTTATGACTTTTAGTTTTAATGTGTCAGATTTCAATAAAATTAATTACCATTTTTAATAAATTTTAACAATTATATATTTGCTAGTGAATTCTGTGAATAGGTGAAAAGTGATGTAGTTTGAGGGGAATATTAAATTACTGCACAAGGGCGTAACATACCCTAAATATGGCCCTTAATAACAGTATACATCCAAGTCTGAAATTAAGTCTAGATTATTGGAGGCCAAAAAGAGAAACAATTCATTTTATCCGAATCTGCTATAACAATTTTGATTCGATTTTGTCTAGCTCCTGATAGGGATAGAATGTAATGAGGCGGACTGGATAGAACTCGCTCAAGATAGGGATAGAGTGTGATGAGATGGAATGCATAAAACTAGCTCAAGATAGGGATAGGGTATAATGAGGTGGACTGGATAGGAATAGCTCAAGAGAGGGATGGGGTATAATGAGGTGGACTAGATAAGACTAGCTCAAGATAGGGATGGCATGCTTTTGTAAGGGTTGCAATAATCTTTCGAGTTTCTAATTCCTTAGTGAAAGCGAGCTAGTTTTGGCTTATAGTAAGAAAAATACGAACAAACATTCATATATTTGTAAAATGTCCTGGACATAAATTTAAACTAAGCACTTGTGAGTTATCGTGACATGTTATTCACGATTTTGAATTATTATTCCTAGGATGACGAGTTTCCACATCGAGCCACCACAGGAAGGAAGGCGCTACTGGCTGCTGAGGAAGTGGGACTGCGTCACGACTTACCTCGAAGAGAACAGACAAAACATATTCTACCTGTTCGTCTTTTACGTGATCACCATAGCACTCTTTGTAG
Organism: Timema genevievae; assembly: GCA_902155825.1. Classification (NCBI taxonomy): domain Eukaryota; kingdom Metazoa; phylum Arthropoda; class Insecta; order Phasmatodea; family Timematidae; genus Timema; species Timema genevievae. The sequence goes on along the minus strand of CABFWO010000832.1, from coordinate 123,284 downwards.
AGAGGTTCATACGTGAGTTGTATTATATATATATATATACTTTTTTTTTTGCGTTTTACTACTTACGTGATTAAGTCGAATGGTGAGAATATAAAGGATCTATTGAGAAGAGGTCAGCAGGGACAGTGGTTCTATGCCTTTAAGTGATCTCCTTTGAAGAAGAGAAGTGCAATTGAAGTGAAAAGAAAGTGATCCTTAGGGCGTACTTTGTACCCATTGTCACATATGAAGTAGAAACCTGGACAGTTAACGTAAGAAATACAAGAAAGGTGGAGGCAATAGGAATAAAGTTTGTGAGGAACATGTTAGCTGTCACGAGGAGAAACGGGATTAGGAATAAAGTTATCCGGTAAAGAACTTAGTACAGGTAGTACTTAAGATGGTAGAGGAAACAAGACTGAAATGGTATGGGCATGTAATGAGGATGGAATAGTAGTGAATACCAAAGAGAATGAGGCATATAAAGTATGTAGGGAAAATATTGCAAGTTAGATCAAGAAAGAGATGGGAAGAGCAGATGACTGAAAGTGTGCAAGGGAGAGCAGAATAATGAAGTGAATAAAGGAGTGAGATTAGCGGAAGAATAGAATAAGTTGAAGGTACTTTACTAAACTGACTCGGCCCCAGGCTGGAGACAGTTGTTGATGATAATGATGATGTCTTACTACCCGTTCGAGCTATACACCTATCTAATAGTCACGCAAGTATGTTGGGGATGAAGTAGGTTGAATTTAGTGTAAGTGTGCCTTATGTAAAACCATTTAAGGAGAACCACCCCGATAAACTCGACCGGATTTCGAACCCTGATATCTCTGTCATCGGCAGTCCAGTCTATTGTGAATGTGACTCCTTTAGTTCATGCGTGTCGAACCTGCAGAGTTTATGCGCCCCGTGGACTGTTTGATGAACCAACATACATTATTTGTGTCCATTCTTCTTCTTCTTCTTCTTCTTCTTCTTCTTCTTCTTCTTCTTCTTCTTCTTATAAACATTGTAAAAATACACCATTTGGTATTATGGGATATGTAAATTTGTTCATAATTTGGGGAAATAAATCAAGTGAGGTTGGTAACCTCAATTTCCACTCCTTACTCACGAGATATCGATCCACCCATATTATTAAAGTGCTTCATCAAATAATACGTACAACGTTTGTCAGAACAACCCACTTCGGTGGCCGAATTATCCTAGGGCGTCGCTCTCAGAAAAGACTGAACTGCCGATGACTGTGGGAATCAGCATTTGATTAAGAGAGTTATAGAACTTTAAACTTTCTCAAAAGTTCCATTTTTTATAAAATAAAGGGATGTTTTAAAGTGTCCATTCACATGTAGGCCCACTTAAAAAAATATTCCCAAGATTGCTTTCTAAAATAATATTATTATTAGCATCGCGTCTTACTACCCATTCGGGGTATACGCACTTACGCTAATGTGTAGGGTGATTGTGAGATGAAATGGAGGACCTACAGTTTAACGTGGTATCCGAACCACGGTGGTAGGCCTGGAATTCCAAATATTCACAAGTTGTGACTAATACACGTCTTGTCAGAGGTGAAGGAAGGGTTTTGCGATCAGATAAATCTGTGCCGGGACCAAGGATTGAACCTCAGATCCCCAGCACAGAAGTCTGACACCTTACCCCTAGACCACCAGGTCACCTTTCTAAAATAAAAATATACAGACACGTCAATGATTTATTATAGGTTTTCTTCTCGTTATTTCTTTTTCTTTCCTTTTCTTTCTTTATTTTATGTGTTAGGGTGGGGTAGGGTAACACTTGAGCCCCCTTAACCACTTTCGTGGGTGCGGTACAATACCCAGAATAAAAAATAAATAAAAAAGCTTAATGCAGAGAAAATATTAAGAATGCTTTATCATAACTGCTCTTTCTCATGTCTCCACGAGTAGAGGATGACCCATCTAGGTGTACCTTTGAATGTCCCTCAGATTACTCGTTCATGGCTGAGCACACGGACCTGCGCCACATCATGGGCGTGGGTATCGCCATCACCCGAGGCTCTGCGGCCTCCCTCTCGTTCTGCTACAGCCTCCTCCTACTGACCATGTCCCGGAACCTGCTGACCAAGCTGAAGGAGTTCTCCGTGCAGCAGTATATCCCCCTGGACGCTCACATCCAGTTCCACAAGATCGCGGCGTGCACTGCTCTTTTCTTCTCCTTGCTACACACAGTGGGGCACATTGTCAACTTCTACCACGTCAGCACCCAGCCCTTAGAGAACCTCAGGTGTCTCACCAGCGAGGTGCACTTCCCCTCCGACTACAAGCCCGGCATCAGCTTCTGGCTCTTCCAGACCATCACGGGTCAGTAAACTAGCTCTCTCTTTGTCTTTTGATTTCCTCTCTCTTTGTCTTTGCTTGTATCTCCCTCTTTGTCAATATCTCTGTTTCTGTCTCTCCCCGTACTTCCAAATATAGCTCCCTCTTAAATGAAGGTTATACGTTATTAACATAATAATCTAATCAAATAGGGGAAGGGGGTTACAACACAAATTAAGTGTACAGGGGGAAAGGGGTGGGGATGTTTGATTTTAACTAAAATTGAGTTAGTGCTGCCATCTGTTAGACAATCACCATACCTTTATAATATACTTTAGATCATGGTTAAAAGAGCTATCTGTTAATATTCAAATTAATTTTAAAACAGTATTTACTGGGGTCCTTATGATGGTTTGGAAAATAAAATTTTTTGTCCTGAAAAACAATTGCGGTGTTACTTTCCGCACTTATTCCCCTCCAAGCCCTTCAAATTAGTAGTTTCCTCCCCCCCTGTTTGTTCTACTTCGGGTGGCTCTGCCCGGTAAAGCTATAGACCCACCCTGTTTCTCTTGTTATATTATTTCTGCTTGACTAGCCAGATCTCCTCAAATAAAACTCTTGGTGGTTCTTCCAGGGTTGACGGGCGTGCTACTGTTCGTGGTGATGGTCATCATATTCGTGTTCGCGCACCCTGTGATCAGGAAGAAGGCGTACAGGTTCTTCTGGTCGACGCACAAGCTCTACGTAGTGCTCTACATCCTGTGCCTGATCCATGGACTGGCACGTCTTACAGGAGCACCTAGGTTCTGGCTCTTCTTTATCGGACCAGGCATCGTCTACACTCTGGACAAGGTATTTCATCCACGGGCATAGCAGGAAAGCATCTCTTATAGGGAACTCCAAATAACTTTATACCTATGTTAGTTCTACTCCAAGACTGGATTTTAAAGCTTTAGCTGTATTCAAATCTGTAACGTGACGCGTTTGAGGTTCCCTGTTTAAAGTAGCTATAGAATAACCTCCTATACTTCAGCATTAATAATGATAGTGATAATATTGCACGTCTAGGCTATATCGTTCGTGACCCAGTAGTGGGAAGATTAGCCAGTACTAATGTACCGTTGTCCAGGGGACGCCCGAATGGACTTCATCCTTTCCATAGAGGCTCTTGACATGTCTCGATGAGATGATGGTGCTAGTGATTATGTGGAATCAGTAGAAACTCTTAAACCTAGCTTAAATTTAACCAACCAACCCCTAGTGACCGCTGTGGTAGTTCCCCTTTCGGGAAAAATACCCAAGGTACCAGCGGGGAATCAAAACCCGGGACTCCTAGGCTTGTAGCCAAGTGCAATGACCACTACACCACGGGCCCGGTTTATTGCTACACTAATAAATGTCTTCCCCTTGAAATTCTTGGTCGAGATGCAAGCACAAGAAACCATTTAAAATGCTTAGGTTTGGTCTACAGTTATTACTTTGTACTTTCAGCCATATTTGATAATGCATATTAAATCCACCCCATAAATAGACGTTAAATTAATTTTGACTACGAATACAGCTGTCACTGGTTAATTCTTTCATTTAAATCAAATAAAGTTTAAACATTGCACCTTGACACTGGTATCAAACCTGGGTCCTTTTTCTTAGCGTTCCACTGCTCTAACTACCGAGATGTCCAGGAATCATCCAATGCTCAGGGTAAAGCTTGATTCACATGTTTGCCGAGAATTTAGAGTAGAATCTGCTCGCGTGGTGCGGAAATTCACACGCTAGAAGAAACGTATTTTGTTGCTTTGCAACACAAGCTAGAATCCGCCTATTATCAACATGTCTGATTTTCTAGTGGATAAACCGATCCTTTAGATTATTGTCACGTTGGATGATTTAAAATTATTATTGTTTTGTGTAGTGAATCAAATTAAAACATGATTAGAACGACATACGCGCCTTTCAGTTAATGAGTTATTTCGAATAATTTCACAACAGTAGCCACAGCCTTTCGCTAGTATCTCAGTTTATGAAGGCACACCCATTGATTGAGTTGGTATTGGGTCTCGCAAACTAATGTCGCGGAGGAAAATGGTCTCAGAAATTAACTCAATTCCCGTCAAGCAGATAACACTTGTTAGTGATTTGGATATCATCAAGTGATTGCGTTTATTCTCAGCTTTTGTTTTTTTTCAGCGAATGTGGGAATCCACAGTAGTTCTTCCATGGCATCAGCACATCCATGGCATCAGCACACATCTGAGCAATACCGCAGCTGTCATTTGTTGGGCAAAGATAGTACCAATTTACGTGGATAGAGGGTGAAATGTGGTCAGCACAGAGAACCCTCCGGCCATTAATCTCATTTGTCTAGACCGGAGCTGTTATTTATTTATTCAAGTAGCTCCTCATTTTGTCCTCACGAGACTGAGTTGACCCCATTGCAGACCCACTGCTTTATAGAAAATCTTAAGCCACCGGGGATCTGACTCAGGACCTCAGGATCTGTAGCCTGGAGCTCTGAACATTAGACCACAGAGGCGGTCACAGTAATTCTTCACATACTGTCAAAGAGCTTAACACAGTTCTATCCTGGTCAAGAAGGAAGGAGAGCTATCTTCTGTTTGATGTGCAGGTGGTGAGTTTGCGCACCAAGTACATGGCCCTGGACGTGATAGAGACGGAACTGCTGCCCTCTGACGTGATCAGAGTCAAGTTCTACCGTCCTCCCAACCTCAAGTACCTGTCCGGTCAATGGGTGCGACTGGCGTGCACCGCCTTCAAGACCGAGGAGTTTCACTCGTTCACCTTGACGTCTGCTCCCCATGAGAACTTCCTGTCGTGCCACATCAAGGCCCAAGGACCGTGGACCTGGAAGTTGAGGAACTACTTCGACCCTTGTAACTACAACCTAGAAGATCAACCCAAGGTGAGTGAATTTTTTAAAAATCTTTTATGGGTTTCACGAAGATGGGTCAACTCTGCAGTTTGAGTTGACTGTGTGGGTGTTACCAAAAATAATATATCCTACCTTTATAAAATGGGATAAAAAATCAAATGGGGCAAAATATCAAATGGGAAGTATTACATAATTACGACGACTTCTTATACCATCATTGAACTCAGGGTGGCAAGCGGATTAGTTCACCGGGAAAAACCAAAGTAGGGGTGGGATGACTTAATCTAGATTTAATAACTTCAAGGATGGGGATGAAATCGATGAATAAAACCCAGAGAGATGAGGAATAAGGGGGAAATAGCGCCTGGGAGGTTACAATACTGTCTCACTCAAAGGAGAAATATAATGCCACACTATATAGATTTAAATATTTTAAAATTCGACCATAAATCATCACTGGAGGGAGGGGGGATTTTTGTTGTCACCGTGTCTTACTACCGGTTCGTGTTATACGCGTATTAAATAATTAATGTGCTAGTGACGAGGAATGTTGAATTTAAAGAGGTGTACCCACATTTGTGTGGAAGGAGAGTGTAAGACCATTTAGTAAAAAAACCCATCAGGACACTCGACTGAGATTTTAAACCAATTCTCCCCGTAGTAGAGTACATGGACCGTCGTCACACTCATAGTATGGACGTTGCGACACCAACTTACATCACCACCACGACGTAGAAGTGAAAACATCAATATTTATAAAAAAAATAAACTTTTATTTATGGCGTCGTGACGCCGAATGATGGCACCATGACGCATAAGGGAAAACATCAATATTTATTAAAAAAGAAAACTTTTATTTGCGGCGTCGCGACGCCGAATGATGGCGCCACGACGTAGATTTCAAACAGGCAATATTTACTAAAAAAATATTTGCGGCGTCGCGACGCCAAATGATGGCACCATGACACAAACGTAAAACGAGTGTATTGCAAAAAAAATTATAACGTTCGACAGCCGAAGATGGATCAGGAGAAATATTAAAAACCTAATATGTTTCTGTACTGTCCCAGATTCGACTAGAGGGTCCTTTCGGAGGTGGAAACCAGGATTGGTACAAGTTCGAGGTGGCTGTGATGGTTGGGGGAGGGATAGGGGTGACGCCCTACGCCTCTATCCTCAACGACCTGGTCTTTGGGACATCCACCAACAGATACTCCGGGGTAGCTTGTAAAAAGGTTTGTTCAAAACACAGCCATTGTTGTTTTTAATTTCAGTTTCCTGAAGATTTAAATGTTAAACAGTGCTGTACAGAAAAAATCATACGTGATTGTACTTGCCTTTAGTTTTTAAAAAATGTTAGCTAATGTGAATTCATATTATTAGATTCTAAGTTTGTATTTTATACTAAAACATTCACCACAGTTTGTAATGTCTGATTAAAAACAAAAAAAATCTTCTATAGCGAGTAAAATTTAGATTAAAATCTGAATGTTTATAGATTTTTCTCACAAAAAAAAAAGTTTATGGTTCGTACACTCCCTTTATCCCGAAACGGTATCAACCTTATCTTGGACGAGTTACACTATGGTAGTTCTTATAAGACAGGGCCAACATTTAAAAAGTCAAGGTAAGACTTCTGCCTTAAAGATAAGATGGAGTGTAAACTCATTTCACCTCAAACGGCAGCAGTTTTAACTTGACGTTTTACACTATCTCTCTATCTTATAAGCTGTACCATAGTACCAAGCTTGCTACCTTTCAGGGTAAGCGAAGTGTACTCAGATCTATTACAAGAAGAAATAATCTTGAAACATTTTCAATACGATTTATTCCTCTCAATTAATCAAACGTTTTCATTAAAACATGAATCTAAATGGGAGGGAAATGCCTTCTCACTTAAAGTTGTCGATGCCATCTTCAGGTGTACTTCCTGTGGATTTGTCCCTCACATCGCCACTTCGAGTGGTTCATCGACGTGCTGAGGGACGTGGAGAAGAAGGACGTCACTAATGTCCTAGAGATACATATATTCATAACGCAGTTCTTTCACAAGTTCGATCTACGGACAACCATGTTGGTAAGTGTGTAGCGCTACTTTCGGGGGTGGTATTTTCTGCAACTAGGATAGCGAGTCGACAACCATGTTAAGTGTGTAGCGCTACTTTCGGGGGTGGTATTTTCTGCAACTAGGATAGAGAGTCGACAACCATGTTGGTAAGTGTGTAGCGCTACTTTCGGGGGTGGTATTTTCTGCAACTAGGATAGCGAGTCGACAACCATGTTGGTAAGTGTGTAGCGCTACTTTTGGGGGTGGTATTTTCTGCAACTAGGATAGCGAGTCGACAACCATGTTGGTAAGTGTGTAGCGCTACTTTCGGGGGTGGTATTTTCTGCAACTAGGATAGCGAGTCGACAACCATGTTGGTAAGTGTGTAGCGCTACTTTCGGGGGTGGTATTTTCTGCAACTAGGATAGCGAGTCGACAACCATGTTGGTAAGTGTGTAGCGCTACTTTTGGGGGTGGTATTTTCTGCAACTAGGATAGCGAGTCAACAACCATGTTGGTAAGTGTGTAGCGCTACTTTCGGGGGTGGTATTTTCTGCAACTAGGATAGCAAGTCAAAAAGCATCATGCACCTTGTTTAAAATAGTGATCACATAGATAAGGTCTCAAGAATTATGCTAATTGTTACATTAAACAAAGGCCCCCATCGAAAGTCACGTGGTGTATGGAGTCAGGATCTCAATAGACCGGATCACTGATGGGAGGAAGTTGTTTTAGCACCGCGTCTTACTACCTACTCAGTTTATACGCATATGTACTAATTACGCTAATAGACTAGGGTTGAGGAAGGTTGAATTTAGGGGATGTGTACCCGCATTTTAATGGAGGTAGGGTGGAGAACTATTTGGTAAAACCAACCCCCAGTACACACAACCTAGGCTTGAACCCCAATCTTCCCTTTATCGGTAGTCTAGTCTATTGTGAAAGTGATGCCTTAGACAATTGAGCCACCAAAGTGGGTCATGAGAAAGTTGAGGTGCGAATATAGTTCGGGTGTATTGGAGATAAGTTTTCCACATGGAGGGTACAAGGAAAAGAGGGGGAATGTCCAATTATAGCTCAAATTGAGTTAGTGCTACCATCGGTTAGAGCATTGTGTTACCTTTCTAATACGCTTTAGATTACAGTTAAAAGAGCTCTCTTTCATATTTAAACTAGCTTTTTTTATTTTTTGGGGCCCTTCTGGGGTTTGAGATACAAAAGTTGTCCTGGGAAATATGTGTATTGGGACTTTCCTACTTTTTTACCCTCTATGCCCTTCATATGTTTTACTCTTAATTTAATTGTTAAATTAAGAGTAAGTTTTTTAAAGTTTATTTGTAAACCGAGTGATGATACATCGCTGCATAATTTAAAACGTTTGTGATCAGTATCCCGATTCAGGGCTGGTGAACCTATGGTCTAAAGTGGCACGTGTGCCCAAAGTGGCACATCAGAATATTTTCTTAGTATGCAGCATTTATTCATGGCCAGTTTTGTTTTACTCGATCAAGAAAATTAAAAGCTTTCTTTAGAATTTATTATAAACTAATAGACTTTTTTACATTTTAGTGAAAAATGTATCCTTTTTTTACTTTGTGATATACTAATTATAATAGAATGCCATTTATAAAAATTGGTTATGTATATAAATTAAGATGCATCATCTATGTCTCTTGATAAACTTTCAATTATTGTGCTCTCTATTTTTGTTATATTTTTCTTTACAATACCAACATATATCTATGAAGTATAATAGTTATAATTTGCAATATAATTGTTCTAATATATTAATGATAGATAGTAATTATTGTGAACGGGTGGCTGACTTCATTATTCCATTTTTATACTCTAAATTTGATTGTACAAGTGAAAGGCAATAATATTCTAGAATTATTACCATATCAGGCTCTCAAATATGAAAAGTTTAGCCGACATTTCCACCCTCCCTCACCCCCCTTCCCCTACGAGTGATACTGATATTCTGTTTCGCTGTTTTCTTCCAGTACATCTGCGAGAACCACTTCCAGCGGCTGTCAAAGATGAGCATGTTCACAGGACTGAAGGCTGTCAACCATTTCGGCAGACCGGACATGTCCTCGTTCCTCAAGTTTGTGCAGAAGAAACACAGCTATGTAAGTCCTACTGTGGGTTCACACGTTGACTGATAAAAACAAGAGCAGGAACGTAATCACGTGATGAGCACTGATACAATCACTGATACATTCATGTTTCATCAGCTTTGCATGACTTAAAATAACTTCATCTTTCATTTATCTGTGCGACATCAACTTGGGAGATAACTGCTTTGGTGGCCGCATGATCTAACGCGCTACTCTCATGTTGGACTAGATTGCCGAAGACGGGGAGATCAGGGTTCAATCCCGGTTGGGTGCACTGAGGGTGGTTTTCCCTAAATTATTTGTTACACTCATTCGGCGTAAATGCGGGTGCATTTCCTCTCAGTTAAAACCTTCCTAATCGCTAAGCCATTAGTAAAATTAGTACATTGGCGTAAAACCCGAATGGGTAGTAAGACGAGGTGCGAGAATACTTGTGATATCCACTATAAAATAAAAATCTCTGTAATCAGAGGTATCTAGTTCGTACTGCCATTATAATAGACCATCATACATTTCTGCTAGATGGTAACTGTTACGTCACTCAATTTTCGATGAACATGTGAATTAATCTTCCATTTCACTTACACATTGTAAGTTATAGGGGTGTACAGAACGCGATTTAAAAGCAATTTTATCAGTCTTTACATCAGTACATATTTTTGTTGAAAATAAAAAAATATTGCTCCAGTATAAACATAGTTTTATTTTCTTCACATGTTGATATCAACAGTTGTAGAATATCTGTCAAAGGATGTCCGGGAATTTAATGACTACTTCTCTTCGTTTAAAAAGTTTGTCATCTAATGCTGCAATGTTCATGACAAATATTCAACAATTTTTGGTATCACCATGTGAATAAATTTAAACTCTGCTTCTACTGGAGCAATAGTTGACTTATTTAGCAAAAAAAAAATAGCTATAAACTTTAGCTATCGTATATAATATCAAGGATAGGAAGTTAATTTCATAAAATTAAAATCCAGTAAACATTAAAAGATATAGCTATATTCTTATTATTATTTTATTGCCATAGATGCTGTAAAAACGACAGCTTCCGGTCATACAACTTTATGAATCACTACACGAAAGTAGACCAAACAACTTTTGAGCTGACAGATACCGTTCTTAATGTAATGTGGTTACTTTACATAACAATTTGATACATTTAAATTTTTAAAAGGGAGATTTCTCAAGATAAATTTTTCAACTAAAAAATGTTAATTCAAATTTTGGTATGTAAGAGCAAAAATATAATTTATCATATAAAACTATTTCAACTATTCACCATAAAATCTTTTTCAAATACAATTGTTTGGATGTTTTTATTATAATTAATAAATTTTATTTTCAAAAATAATCTTGAATTATGTGTGAATAAATAGACATATATTTAATGTCATTAATTTTTAGTACAATTTAGTAGAAACCATAATGTTTTAATAGCTTTTTTTTATAAAAAATGTTTTTTTCATTGATTTTTGTTTGCTTATTTTAATATATTTTCTTTCTATGAACAGGTTAGTAAAATTGGTGTGTTTAGTTGTGGCCCCCGTCCCCTTACAAAGAGCGTAATGTCGGCCTGTGAGGAGGTCAATAAAGGAAGAAAACTACCCTATTTCATCCACCACTTCGAGAACTTCGGATAGTCCACGTCTTAAACATTGTCGAAATTTATGAAATATTGGACAGCAGTGAAATCTTCCTATTTCAGCCTTTATTTGCTTCGTAAAAATATTCAAGACTGTGCAAGATTTAATGTTTGTGAGTGATATATTAGTTTTTAAATATTAAAAAAATAATTGCATCAAAATATATAAAATACCTACATAATATGTTTTATCAATATTTTTAACAGATCCGTTGAAAGTATTTTAAAATAGAGGCCCAATACTCGCTATTTAATTAATTTAAGTGTCATATATTTTGAAAGATTTTTAAAATTCTGATGTGATAAAAGTTAGTAGAATCAGGTATTTTACCTGTTATAGGTTTTAACGTTGTTACTAAGCATATGAAGGAGCGTAAAAGATTAAAATATAAAATTTAGGTCAAATTTCATATATTTAATGAAAAGAAAACTGTGAAATAAGATAATTTTACAAAAAATATAAATAATTCAGGTTCACTAACTGTCAATTAAAAACTATATTCATTATACTTATAGCAATTAGATTATTCTTGAAATAAATTTTAACTAAGATATTACCAAAACAAATTTAAACCCGATTTTAAAAGCAAGTTTCCTTTATATTTCAGATGGAAACTTAGATAAAAAAAACACTAAAATCAAAGCTGCTAAAAAAACCCAGCTAAATTCCTAAATATTACCTGTGCCTGCATATTTAAATAATGATCTTTAATTCATGTTTAATATTTATGACTATGTTGTGATGTATGAAATAGTTAATGTTAATTGAAGCTTTAAGAACTAGGTGTCAAGTTACCATCTTAATACTTGGTCTGACTTAATTTATTTAAAAAATTAAGCAGTAATTTGAAACAACTAAATTCTTGGTTTCCTAATATTTTTATCTGTTTTAGTATAAAAGGAAAATGGCTTATTTCAGAAAGATACACAAATGGTATCGAGCAGAATTATTCAAATAGATTTAAACAATCAAGTAACTTCAAATAATTAAATTAAACCTTAATATTTATGAGACCATATTATAGATAAATTTAAATACATAGATGGTGTTACAGGATTAAACAACCAAGCTTTGAGAATTAGCAGTGAACTGAAAAACTAACTCAAAATATCCTTAAGATATTATATAATTTTTTGCTTCCTTTTCAAGAAAATATCAAAAAACTAAACAAAATCAAAATATATATGTATTTAATAAAATATTAAGATAATCATTTAATTTCTTCAAAATGATAGCCTCAATCTCTGAGGCAAGCATTGCACCTATAAATGACTGAACTAGTGGCTGATCGACATTAATTTTATTGTTTTTAGCTAAATAATATGTTTTTTTGATTACTTTCATATATCTCATTGAATATTTCCTTTCAGATTCTTCCTAAAATTGATAAGGATCAGAACAAATTAAGGTAGCATCTTAATTATAGTTTAATCTTTAATAACTTTTATATCATGGTGTTTTTTGATAAACTTAATATTTTTGGTGTCATTCTACTTTTTATGCAGAAGAACGTGTTTATTTAGTCTTTTGCTGTTTGCTTTAAAATGGACCAAAAATGAGCTATTCACCAAAGGACATTTTGAGTTGGTTTTTCGATCCCCTATGACTTCTTAAAGTTTGTATGTTTAATCCGGGAACACCCTGTAATAATGGAAGATTTTTTTTATAGGATACACTATTTTTTTATTAAGCCCTACAGTCTATTTTAATGAGTTATTTTATAGATTATACAAAATGTCAAATTTAATCAATAATTTGTATGTTGAAGAGTATTGTCAGTATTAAATAATGCAGGGTGTTTGTAAAGCCTCACTACAATGTAAATATGTATGTAAATAATGGTAATAATTAAATATTGTAATTATTTTATATTAGCTGTAATTTTATAACGTATATTCGACTAAAAAAAATTGAGCTCAAATTTTTTGTAATATTTTTTAAGTATGTAGGGCTAAAATTCTGAACAGCATTTAAGAAAAGCCCCTCCCCCCCCCCCAAAATAAAAAAGAGGGTTTGGCTTGTACACT
>CABFWO010000832.1:31430-108746 GCA_902155825.1 Timema genevievae | reverse complement strand
AACGAGTCTTCCTCCCCTCCACCCCCCCCCCCCCCCGTATTGTCGGGGGATAGTAGGAAAATATGAAAATAATTCTCAAACCTTAACAACTACAAAACTAACGTAACTTGGTTTTGATAGGAAAATAATCTGAAGGGAAGCTTCACAAATGGTTAACACACTCCAAAAGTTTCCCTGCGAGATTGTACGAAAACGGTCATGATTTAAAAAATAACCAATAAAATGTCTGTAATTGCAAAAAACAGTTCTAAGACGGATGTAAAATAACTTTTTAAGAGTGGCACCATATCCTATTTTATCCACCACCAAAAAAAAAGCTATGCAAATTGTTTAATTTCATGTTAGTATAAAAAAAAAGCGAACTATTATTATACTTAGTAGCTCCAATATTTCGCCCAAGTTTCATTAGGTTAGGAGCTGTTAGGTTTAGGGATTACCTGTCCTACAACGTCCGGGCGTTTGGTTAGATTGGTGCTCTGTTTGACGCCCCTGGTGGCCGCCCGGTTCGCCCGGTTCTTAAGCCTCCCCTGAACATTAGTGTAATTGGTTAATATTTATCCAACCTGAACGGGTTGTAAATGTCAGTGTAAAGAATAAATGTACTATTAGTAAAAGCCATATATATGGCTCAGTGGTGTGGAAGTTGCACTAGAGGTTTAGGGGATCTTTATTTTATCCCAAGTTTTCTCTAATACTCGGACATTACTGTCCACTCGCAAATATTGTAGATTCCATCCCATTAGACTTGTATGCTTTGCTCTAGAAATATATTAATAAGCTACAATAGCTCGGTACCATCAGTCCCCAAATCAGCCAGCTAGAGTGGCCACCCTCTGTTGTCAAATATAGTGCCAACTTCTGCAGATAGAGGGTTTCATGTTGTCAGCACAGCGAACCCTCTGACCGTTAATATTGCTAGACCAAAAACACTACTTCTTTATTCAAGTAGCTCCTCATTTGTCCTCATGAGGCTGAGTTCGACCCTGTTGCAGACCCACTGCTTCACAGGAAATTTGGAGCACTAGGGATCGAACCCGGGACTTCTGAATCTGTATCTAGGAAATCTGACAGCTAGACTACAGAGGTGGTCGAAGAAGCTACTATAGCTTCCACTAATATGGATTCATATATTTTCACTTTGTATCAAATAAAAATTTTTAAAAAAAAATCTACGAAGGGTGTCATTTAAATATTGAAACAAAATCCTAAGAGTTTTTTTGATATATTACCCATCACCGTGGTCACTTAATTTAGGACATTTTATTAAACTAAATTGTTATTAGCAATAATGGTTTTATGTTTAGTTAAAAATTAATTGCTTCTCATCAATTCAACATATTTTTCATTCACTTATGTACAATATTTTTATTTGATAACAGTTTTTAAGAATAAATGCTAAAGCACTGTACAGACATTCTCAAGCCTTTATCTAAAAATTTACATATTTGATTAAAACCCGTAAGATTTGTGAATCGGAATAATATACCTTTGTTGCAGAAACATAATGGGCATCAAAGATATTTAATTTTACAGAAATATATTGAGAAAAAAGTAGCATTTTTGTTCGACAAAGAGCATTACAATCAACTCTCGATTTCAGAGACCTCCATTTAAATAATAATATGTTGACAATAACTCGGAAGCTATTGATTTATAAAATATATTTCCAATTCAAGTTTTTTAAACTTAATAATACTACAAAACAAAAGTTATAGATTATTTAGTAACTCAAATAGTTGCTGAGATTATTCATATTGGACATTTCCGCTTAAGAAAATACCCTCAAAGTAATTTTAATATGAAAATAAGAGTAAAACTACCATTTGGTTTGAAATGTTTAACAGTGCCTTAATATGGAATTTACTCTTAGAGTGAATTTTAAGATGATTTTTTCTCTTTTTGCCCTTCAGTAAACTGCCCTTTGTTTTTTTAAATTTTAGGGCAGGTTATATAGCTGATTCAAAAAAAAACCACGGGCAACCTTATTTAAAAAAAGGCTAGATACTAACTTTTAGCAAGATAGGTAAAATAGCTTAGGCTATAGACTGAGATACAGACAGATGGACGGCATCGCGAAAACAACTATTCCGATTTCAAGGGTCATGAAACTTCGAAATTTATCAAAATCTCGAGTTATATTTTTTTATGATGGCAATACTTCTTTCATCAAGGGGTCAAGAGAAATTATAAAATACATCTAAGATATTTTACTAAATGAGTTTGTAAGTTATTCGATGGAATAAACTACTCCTAGATTTCATGAACCGCAATCTCTACCTAGTCATCAGAAGGTTTAAGAGTGGACTGACCATCCATGCTGTTCATGGGGTTTTGAAATATATGAACAACACAATATTTTGTGGGTGTAGATTCCAAGAATTATATATTAATATTACTATTTAAAAATATTGTTGTGTAAGTCACTCCTTGCCTCAAAAAACACTTCACTGTGGTAATCGTGATGAAATACCACATGAACGAAGCTCGGACCTCCTGTTAACATACAGGTGAACTAAAATTTTATATCCGCCATTTTGTTTCAAGATGGGCGGCTACAAAACACTACTGCATGGCCTTTTTTACAGCTTCTGTTTTATCGGATTTTCATTGGACCAGCTTTGAAAGGCTCCTAGGAAAAATATTAGGATATGACGGCCAGCTTGAAATAAAATGGCTAATTCCAAACAACACCTTTTGCTCATACAGATTTATATCTCCGAAATTATGGGAAGCCCGTAAAAATTAATAATATTACTATTTCAAACCCCCTTCCTTTCCTAATTAGTATTTTAAATTTCCCTAATGATGACGACAGGAGAATTCACTATATAATTTTGTTTTTACTAACCAGTAAGAAATTTGCAAAAGCATGATAGTAATAAAATTATTGATACACAGATAGTGTGGTGAATAGGGCAAATGGCAGGCTGAAGGTCACACCCATTAAACAGCCCGAACTGTACAACCCTGAACGGGTGTACACACGAAAATATTTAATTTCCCCGACCCACAAAATAAAATGTCAACTATTTACCATGTCCTCTAAATAGACCGGAGTGCATTGATAATGTTATTTATGTAGTTTTCTTCCTAACTCAGAGCAATCCTCGTGGCCACTCGAAGACAAATATGAATACAAATGAATTGGTTCCAAAACAAGACGAGAGCAAGATTTCACACTCCCTGACCAAATTGCCCATGAGGTAAGACAACAGTCGCATAACTATAATAACTTCCTGAGAAGTCGGCCGGCCCCAAAACTTTGTACTTAACAAGGAAGCTCTCTAAATTAAGGTTCAGCATAACTTACATTCAATGAATTCAGTAAATACCAAATATCCCAATAAACAGAATATCTGTTATGAGCATAGTGGCATTAGATAAAAAACTTTTTAAATTAAGAGAAAAGCTATCATCAAATTTCAGATCACCCTCGACAGATATCCAAGAAATTTTGAGGTCATAATGTGAAGAGAATTAAATTCTATATTTGTACTGGAGCTATATTTTTTTTTATTTTAGCCATAAAAACGTTTTGCCATAAAAACGTTTTGCCGTAAAAACTGCAAAAGCACTGGCCTTTCATCGCGTCTGTTTCAATCCCATCTTAAATAGAGATCATTAGAGGCGCCTAAGATATATTTTGGAAATAAAAGTTACCCTCCAGAGTAATAATAATAATAATAATAATTAATAAAGGCATGTATAGGCTACATTCATCTTTAGCTCGTTTTGCGGAAAGATTAGCCAGCACTAAATTACCGTTGCCCAGGGGACGCCCGAATGTACTAGTCGTACATCCTTTCCATGGAGGCTCTTTACATGTCCCGATGATAGGGGTAAATATGATGGGGTAAAGCTAATTGACCAAACCCTGGTGACCATGGGAACTATTCCGCTTTCGGGAAAAATAATCGCTCGGTACCAGCCCGGAATCGAAGCCGGTACATTCAGCCAGGGGTTCTGACTATACCACTATACCACGGGGCCGATTATCCAAAGTCATACAAACTAATTTTTGGAATGGAAAACTACTTACTATAAGCCTAACCATTTAAATAAATAGTCCACATATTGGTTATCACCAAAAAATGCTTAAAGAGGGGGCTAGATTTCTTCAGGCTTATCCCTGAGTGGATTATTTGGTGTCTAGTTTTCCATTTGCTATTCCTTAACTATTCGTAACTCAAACCACGTGAATTATTTAACTCAAGGGGTTTGTCTTGAAGAGGTCCACCCGCTCTAAATATAATACCTCGAAGGTTTTATGATCAATATTGCGCGTGGATGATTATTTTTACTCGCAATTACAGAAATAAATAAAATAAAATTTGCCATAGATAAGACAGTCACACGAATCTACGTTGATAGAGTTAATTTTAATACATTTATTAGTAGCGATAAATCACTTGTCAAACTCTTTAGTTCAAATAATCGTAGTTCTTATAGGTACATATTTTTTTATCACCTCGCCTTAGTACGTGTTCGGGTTATTATACGATTATGTACTAAATATACTATCAGTTTTAAGGATTAGGAAGCTTATATTTAGAGGAGGTGTACCCACATTTGCGTGGAGAGAGAGGGGGAAATAATTTCAGTACACCCAACCGATATTCGAACCTCGATCTCCCTGTCATTGTCAGTCTACTCTACTGTGAGAGTAGCGTATTAGACCAAACGGCCACCGAAGCAGGTGAAAACGAATTTTTTTTAAATACCAGTAAAAGATGTTATGGCGGGGCCATATCGATTGGCTGTACTATATTTCTGTAGTAATTAAGGTTCAAAGAAACTGATCTATTGACTTTTTAAGTAGCACACCTGGCAAGTTGAAATTATTTATTAAGTCAAAATAACGCTATGCGATATTTTTGATGATTCACAGAAAATCAAAAATGACTGTTAATCTAATATTGAAAAGATTTTGACTACAAATTGTTAACATATTGTTTTATCACATATATTAATAGATTTTTAACAAAGCTTAGTTTGTATTAAGTTGTTAATTTAGTCAGTAAATAATATTGTATGAACACTAAACATTCGATTATCCGGCCCTCCGTATTATCCGGCCCTCCGTATTATCCGTCCCGGTTCTCGGTATTAATAAGTGCGTTTTAAAATAAACAAACCTGTAAATCCACTCGAAAACACTAATGACTGAATTTATAATGTAATCCATTTGACGATCTATTTTCAATTGTTCTTGCTTTGTAGTCGATGTTACATTTACAAAATAAAGTAATCTATAACCAAGATTTAAAAAATTTCTTTCTCGTTTAATTTTTACTGTCCCCTATAATTACCGTATTTCTATTTTACATCGCAATTATAAAAAAAAAAGGAAGATTTTATTAAAACAAAGTTAAGTTTTCTGTGAATATTAAAAAAAAAAGTAGGCGAACCAATACTGAGAATTGTTTACACTCGGATTCGATATTATCTGACTTTTCCGATATCCGGCCCGAAATACCGGCAACTTTAGCATGAGCATAGCGGCATTAGATGACAAACTTTTCAAATGAAGATAAAAAGTTGTCATTAAAATTCCAATACAACCTTGATACAAATTCAACAACTGTTGAAATCACCAAAAGAAGAAAACTAATCATTATAATGATACTGAAGAAATATTTTATTTATTTTGATATAAAAATTATAAAAATTCTGCCCTTGCGTTCCGTACATCCCCACCTTAAATATATTTTCCTCATACAAAAACAAAATCCTCAACTAATTATATTGCACAGCCGGGAGTACTGCACACAGAGAAATATCCCAACATCCCCCCCCCCCCTCTAAAGTATAAAGGACACGAACCGGGTTCCCACAGCACTTGGGACACGCCAGTAGTGACACGACCACAGACTAAGTTGCAGTTATGTCCTAATTGCGTGGCTCCCACCGAGCTCTGCTTGCCGCATTGTTGCCGAAACAAGAGCGAATAAAGAGATACCGACCGTAATAACCCCCCTTTCCCTCTCCTATAAGGTATTCTGGTAGGTTCAGTACGGGGGTGGGGTGGGGGGGATCATTATACAGCCTGCTGGTTGTCTTGCAATTAGTACGAGTCCAGGTCAGCGTCATGATGTCGTTACAGGCACAGTACTTGCACAATTGGAGGGCAGGCAAAGTGGGTGCAATCCCTTGTGGGAGAGAAGAATTCACTCCGACTGCTCGGAGGAAATGTTGGAGGGAAACTACAGTCCAAATTTTCATAGCAGGAGCCTTATGTGACAGCTGGAAAGGATTAACTAATTCTACTTTTTCCAGTTATTTTGTGTTTTATTTAGCACCGCGTCTTACTAACCATTCGGATTTTACGCTTATGTACTAATTACACTGATGGTTTTAGGGATTAGGAATGTTGTATTTAGAAGAAGTGTACCAAAATTTGCGTTGAGGTAGAGTGTAACACCCTTTGGAGAAACCCGCCCTCAGTACACCCGACTGAGATTCGAACCTCGATCTCCCCGTCATCGGCAATCTAGTCTATTGCGAGAGTAGCGCGTTAGACCTTGCGGCCGCCACCGAAGCGGCTTAGAGCAGAGTTAGTTCAACAACATGGGGCCGAACTCTGACAACCTGTCTTCTCAAGGATGTAGGGTGCGTGAGCTAATAGCAGTATTTTTGCAGTTGTTGGCTCAAAACCTTTTTTTGTTCAAAATAAATCAAATATTTCTCCAGAAGAAACATAAGGGTTTAATTTTTTTTAACATGGTGATATCAACAGTTGTTGAATATCTGTCAAGGGTTTCCTGGAATCTAATGACAACTTTTTCTTTTAATTTAAAAAGTTTCTCATCTAATGCCGCTATGCTCATGACAGATATTCAACAACTGTTGATATCACCAGGTGAAGAAATTAGACACTCTGTTTCTAGTGGGGCCATATTTTATTTTATTTTGGCAAACAAATATTTTAGTTTGCTATAAAAACTATAAAAAAACTGCCCTTAACTCGATTTACCTACACCCCCATCTTAACGATACCAAGTATTTATACAGCCGTTAAAAGTGCGTCATGGGTTTGTGGGTATGGAGAATGAATCCAAGAAGCTCGTGTACCCCTCATTGGCCCTCTATAGCCGCCTTGTAGTCAAGGTTCCAGGTTGGCTGGTGATGCACTTGATAATATACAATGCCGTGTGCCAGAATTTGCAATGTTTTCCCACAGAGAAAAATAACACGAACAAAGCATGTATGTAACCTCTTTGAATACAGATAATGTTAATTATATGTTTTCATTATTTTCTGAACATGATTCTGAAGTTTGATAGGGGAATTTGTGTAATCCCTCGACTGCTGCCAACGTTAACAATGGGTAGTTCTTTTTCCAACTACCTACAGTGAAAGCGCTCAGACAGAATATGTGTACCTGCTTTGGAGTATATCAGAAGCGCACAACGTAGGTGCATCATAAAAAGAGCACCATTGTTTGTAGTATCTGAACCCCAAATGGCAACACCGCTTGTAGTATCTGAACCCCATATGGCAACACCGCTTGTATTATCTGAACCCCATGTGGCAACACCGCTTGTAGTATCTGAACCCCATATGACAACACCGCTTGTAGTATCTGAACCCCATATGACAACACCGCTTTTAGTATCTGAACCCCATATGGCAACACCGCTTGTAGTATCTGAACCCCATATGGCAACACCGCTTGAAGTATCTGAACCCCAAATGGCAACACCACTTGTAGTATCTGAACCCCATATGGCAACACCGCTTAAAGTATCTGAACCCCCATCTGGCAACACCGCTTTTTGACATCAGACTAACCTAACCCAACTTGGAACCAAATGATAAAAAGCTAGCCGATTATATTTTGGAGAGCTACATTCAACGTGATAGCTCATTCCCACCATTTTTATGGGCACAATAAGCCAATATTAATCCAGTTAATTAATTATTGTAAGAATTAAGGGGATTGTTTACCATAAATGTTTGCCATGTTGCCACATTATGCTGGTGTTGATTTGATAAAAGGTTTAACTGAGCTTTTGATTAATATATTCGTACATTTTTGATATGAGGTTTCTTCCTCTTGTGTGCTTTCCATGTTCTACGTCTTTGTCTAAGGTGATATTATAGGACTGACTTACTGAAAATAAATTAAGGGTACAAATAAAGGAAATTAATTACTGAATATTCACGTGTGGTCCCTTAATGAGGTCACTTCTCGGTGACATAATACGTTGATCTCTCAATAGATTGTAAGGAATGGTCAAAGTTTGGAATCTCAGCAATTTTTTTTCTCGTCTAATTTCCACGCTGATGCGAGTAAACTTCTTCTAAAGTTACCCTGCTTTACCTAATCCCTTGGATTAATTCCTTGAAAATCTTACAAGTGAAAATATTATGATGATAATAATTGATGCAATAAGTTCCTGCTTTGTTCAATTTCATCCAGGCGTTGTTTTTCAGAAGATGGCTTTTTGGATTTTCTTCTAGATACTTTGATAGGCTAGTTAACCATTCATAATTTTCCCTGATAATTATTACTTTACTAAACAATATTTTGCTAGATTATATCATATGCAATAAAGGTTATTTTAATTCATGACTCGTAATCAACAATAGTTTACGGGAATCTCACTATAAATATATTACATAGTACAGTATGGCCCCATGCATATATGCGGGTAATACTTACCTATATATACCACGGTTAAGTGAAACCTCGGATAATACCGAACTATCATAATAACGTGATATTCGTGTAACATACATAAATACGGTTAAGTTTAATTGATAAACTATTCACAGAATGACATTACCAACATTAAATAGTACATAATAAAGTGTACTGTACATTACAGTGTGCTTATTATTCTCAATTCTTCTTCTTGTGACTATTACTGATTACAATGATGATTATGATAATGATAATGATGATGAATTAAGAAATGAACATAATATGTTCGTTTGTGCTGCTGATAGTACGGCTAGTTCTCGCTTGGCGCGTGGTTTGAAACTTATAAACAATTTTTTTTTCTTTAACTAAAATTAAATAAAATTGAGCAGATGTAAACCACGGATAACTGAAACCGTGGATACTCAATCAGTGGATACGGACGGGGGCCCTACTGTATTTCATAGACGCCGCAACTTAGGATCTTAACCAGTTGGTGTTAAGATGCATATTTACGAGTTGAGATAGCCAGAGAGCTAAAGATATTCGGAGCTCACTGATATCCCGCAATCACTTACAAAGAATTTTTTTTTCAAACAAAGTGATACTATTTGACACACTAAGAAATAAACTTCTTGATAGCCTTGACGCAGTTTCTCAAACCAAACACATGTGTGCATGTGTGGTTTTTTTTTTCCTTACGACTATTCACTTTCCCCTTCAGACCACAAAACATTTGCAATTAAACAAATGTAGCGCTTGTACGGGTTTTTTTTACAACGGGATGTTGGCAGCATTTGAACATCACTCGGGGAATTCCTTTACAAACACACGCTGTGATTTCAAAGTATGAAATGTTTGTACAGTCTAAATTTCATAGCTAAGGCCTTTTAGAAAATACAAATATAGGATATATAACAATGTATCCTATATTTGTATTTTGTATTATTTTTATTTTATAATATTCATCAGATGTGACAGCTGTAGATTACATGACTTGCCGTATGAATACTTTTTTCTTAGCACCGCGATTTACCAACCGTTCGGGTTATACGCTTATGTACTAATTACACTATTGGTTTTAGGGAATAGGAAGGTTATATTTAGAGGAGGTGTGCCCACATTTGCGTAGAGGGAGAGTGAAAAACCAGTTTGTAAAAACCATCCTCAGTACACCCGACCTAGATTAGACCCTCGATCTCCCCGTCATCGGCAGTCTAGTCTACTGCGAGAATAGCGCGTTAGACCACGCGGCTACCGGAGCGTCTTCACTCATATCTTAAGGCACAGTCGATAATGGACGTGTGAAAATCGTCAGCTACATATGAGTGATCAATCAGGATCATGATCACTCAGATAGAGAAGTCACCTTCAACTCGGG
The DNA here is from genome assembly GCA_902155825.1 of Timema genevievae. NCBI lineage: Eukaryota > Metazoa > Arthropoda > Insecta > Phasmatodea > Timematidae > Timema > Timema genevievae. Next base: position 98,721 of record CABFWO010000832.1, on the reverse strand, counting down.
AGGGCTTTATGCTGCCAATAGTACAATAACTACAATGATCACTCATATGTAGTGGACGATTTTCACACGTCCATCACAGACTGTGCCTAAGGTGGGATGGAAGGGGCTGCGAGGAAAATCCAGTGTTTTTGCAGTTTTTATAGCAAAATTTATTTTTGTCCAAAATAAAGAAATATTACTTCAGTACAAACACAGAATTTAATTTTCTTCGCATGGTGACCTCACAATTTCTTGAATTTCTGTCAAGGGTGTCCTGGAATTTAATGACAACTTTTTATCTTCATTTAAAAAGTTTCTCATCTAATGCCGCCATGCTATTGGCAGATATTCAACAACTGTTGGTATAGGTGACCTGGTGTCTAGTGGTAAGGTGTCAGACTTCTGTGCTGAGGGTCCGGGGTTCAATCTTCGGTCCCGGCACAGATTTATCTGAATGTCAAACCCTTCCTTCACCTCTGACAAGACGTGTATTAATCACAACTTGTGAATGTGAGGAATGCCAGGCCTCCACCGTGGTTCGGATTCCACGTTAAACTGTAGGTCCTCCATTTCATCTCACAATCACCCTACCATTGCACATTAGCGTAAGTATGTATAACCCGAACGGGTAGTAAGACGCGGTGCTAATAGTAATAATAATAATAATAACTGTTGGTATCACCGTGTAGAGAAAATTAAACTCTTTGTTTCTGCTGGAGAAATATTTTATATATTTTAGCCAAAAAATTGTTTTGCCATAAAAACTGCAAAAAACACTGGCCTTTTCTCGCGTCCCCTTCATTCCCACCTTAATATGAGTGAAGAATGACCCTGGGCACGGTATGACTCCTGAATAGCTAAGTGGTTAGAGCAGGGACTCCAAACTATGGCCCGTGGGCCACATCCGGCCCGCCACCAAGATGTTATCAAAAACAAATTAATTGTTTCTCTTTGTTATTTCTTAGTCACGTAATATATTTGACATGTCCAGTTGCTGTCCGCACAGGGGACTCCCCCCATGACACCAAGCCAGGGTGCTGTCGGAATTGAAAACCCTCATTTTCAGTCGCAGGCGCCATTCCTTATATCGACAACAGAACGGCTTGACTGTGACGATTTTCCAAGTCTCCCGGCAGAGGGTTATAAAAGGAAAGTCCGGAAAGATGTTACCTAATTTTGAAAAATAAGTAATTATATTGACTAATTACTATAAATATAATTTATTACATATAAATTGATTCATTTTTCACAGAAAAGAATCAACCTCGATCGCTTTTATCAAACACTGACCTGCTTTGGACAGTGGCATTTTTTTACAGACGTGACCGGCCATCTGACTTGAATCTAAATTTGCACGCTGAGACAAATTTGATTTGTGATCTATTTGCACATGTCAAGGCATTAAGGGCAATACTAATGTTTCTTGAAGAACAGGTGATCGTTACTTTGGCCCGCAAAAATGTGTAAAATATATTATGTGGCCCACATAGCAAAATGTTTGGAGACCCCTGGTTTAGAGCATTGATGTACCAAGCCAAAGGTCCTGGGTTCGATTAACGTGTCCAGACGTAATAATGTTTCAATTTAAAAAATATGCGGTTATAATTATAATTAGCAAATATAACAGCTTGGCTATTTACCTAATTTATCAAAAAAATAAATAACATGTTTACTGACTCCTTATACCTAAATAAAACTCTTCACTAAACGTAATCCAATAATTATTTGTATTTATTTATTTTGTATTTGTATCTAGTAATCTACTACCTTCCTCGTCGAATATTTCCGTAAGTCTACCAAACCGCCTCCAGAAGATTCTTGGTGACAACATCCGTTCTTTTCAACGGGACCAAGTCAAGCACTTTATTCCGTCGTGTCTTTAAAAGGTGCCATCAGATTTAGTCGACGATCACGTTTCGTAACATCCCGAGACGCTACAAATCACAAACTATTAAATAGACGTTTCGTGTCACCTCTTCTTCTTTTAACTCTTCACGCACTTGTACTAGAAAAGTACGACAGCGAAAAGACTTAACCACATCGAATTGACAAAGAGCCTCCAAATAAAATGTACCTACCTTTTCTGCTTGGAAAAAGGGAATGGGGGGGAGTGAGACGAAAATAGTTACGATAAAAGTGTTTTCTAGTTCAGTGACGTCCTTGAGCCCGATTTGGTTCGCTAAATTCCCCGACGCGTCGACTTAACAAAGCTCTGGAAACCAAGGACTAGAGAGTATAAGGTTGACACATGTGATCAAGCAACAATTTTTTTTAGCACCGCGTCTGACTACTCGTTCGGTTTGTACGCCTATATACTAATTACTTTAATGTGGTAGGGATTAAGAAGGTGTTATTAGAGGAAATTTACCCACATTTGCATGGAGGGAGAGTGGAAAACCATTTAGGACAAAACCACTCTCAATACACCCGACCAGGATCAAACCCTCATCTCCCCGTTATCGGAAGTCTAGTCTATTGCGATAGTAACGCCTTAGACATTAAAAACTATTTCAGTCAATGAATGATTTAAAAATTAAGAGGAAGGATTTATTAATATTATGTGTGGGAAATTTTAACAACTACACACTTTGCAATGTAGAATTTTAATAATTGGTAAAAATTATTAAAAAGGTAACTTTTAAGTGTATCATGTTTTACTTACCGTTCGGACTATCCACATATTTATATACAAATGGGCTAGGGAGGGGTACGATATTATTAAGAATAAATGTACCCTGATTTGTGTGGTAGGAGAATGTTGAACCATTTATTAAAATCATCCTCAGCACACCCGGCTGGAATTCGATCCTCAATTCCCCCGTCTCCAATAAGCCAGATCATGGCATGTCCACCTATGTGTGGATAAATTAATATTAAATATATTTTAGCTCAGCTGGTATTGCGTCTGCCAACAGAACTACGAGACCCAGGTTTAATTACTCGCTTGGTCAAAAAAAAATCAACAAGGGTTGGAATGGAATTGTTTCTCCGACATCTAAGGGAGCTGGTGTTGTTTATGTTGTAGATTTATTTTGGTTTGTAAGTTTTATGCCAATATAATAATTAGATTCATAAAGTGCACGTTTAGTAATCCTAATTAAAAATAAATTAACGCCTCTGGGATCTAGTAGTCAAAGTTCTTGGTTCCAGAGCCAGAATGTCCTGGTTTCAATTCCCAGCGCTTCCAGATTTTCAGATGAATAGTTAATTGAAATAAAAAGTAGCATCTTCGGTCTTTAAAACTGAGATTAATGGCCGACAACATGACATCTTATATCCACAGATGTTGGCCCTATCTTTGCCAACAGACGGCGAAAGTTTGGTTGGTATTGCTCGATTGTGGGATGAAGCCATGTTTTTTTTTAATTAAAAATAAATGAGCTTACCTCAATAAGTATTCTTTACACCTTGGTCCGGAGATCTCAGTGCCTCAATCAGATTGTTGGGCGAGGAGAATGTAGGCGTGCGACAGAGACAGATAGATTGTGATTGTTTACACGGAAAACACGCGGTTGCCATGGAAATAAAGAGTGAACTACTGACGCGCATGCCTTGCTTGGCGTTTGTTATTATTCAGTTTGAATAGTGAATGCCTGGGAGTGAGATTAAAAAGTGATTCGGTCATTGCAATTTCGCGTTCGGAATACGAGTGTTTTGTTTCGTGTTTATTTTAGAGGTTGAATCAATGATTTATTATTAGATACATCTTATATTTATTGATTTTTGTTTAACCACGTTGAACTTAATTTTTATGTGGGGTTTGACATTTTTATATTGACTTCGGGTGGGAAAAAAAGAAGCGAATATCAGTCAATAATATTTACACATTCATATCATGAATTTAGGCTTGAGCTTAAATTCAAATAATAATAAAAGGAATTATTGTCAAGAATTTAATTTCACTCGACTCCAAAAAAAAAAGTTTATGAATGATAAAAATTTAAAATCTTTGCAAATCTAAAATTTCAATTATTTATAATAATGTATTTTGGTATTTCTGTTTTTAACTAATTATATCACTATGCGATTTTTTTAAAGGTCATATGACACTTAAAATATTTATTTAAAGTAATTAAAATTTATTGTAGTATTAAAACTAACACAGCACTTACAAACAATACATTATATTCAATATAAATAATATGGGAAATATCTATAATAACATAAAATAATTAAAAGCTTAGCTTCGTTACGAATTACATTAATTTTGAGTGATTTTATTGTGTTTTAGAGAATAATACAAGAATAAATTTCTATTCAGTGATGTATTTTATTTTATGCGTGTGTTTTTAATTAAGATGATGTATTCTAAACAGATGTAATCATCAAGTTAAAGGTAAGCAAAATATTTACTATAATTACAGTAGAGCTTTGATAATTCGAACTAATTATGAATCGACCCAGTCCGAACTATCGATTTTTTCCAGATTTTAGAAAACACACCACCCATACAAAAACTAAAACAATAAGCATATAATGGGTACTTACAAATCTCGGTGTTAGGGTAGAAACATTTTCATTTTATATAAACAAAGAACTTAAACATTGTTTTTTGTTGTTAAATATCACAAATTCTAAGGCAAAATTCTAACAAAGATTTTTTTTTCTAATTTTCTTTAACAAGGGTTGAGGTGCATTTTTTTTTGTGGCTATATCTCACTGTGATTATTTTAATAAATAATAATTTTTCCTGGTGATACAGACTATCGATGAGTCGTAATATTGACGTCCGATTTATCGACGCTCAACTGTTTGTATAAATGTTTACTGGTATCTAAAAGTGAGTAGCCAGCCTATTAATAGCTGTTAGCACACTTAAGTGGTCAGATGGTGGATGAGTCCGATGCTAAGAATCAACTCATCCCTCAAAGCATGAATCAATTATGGACATGTTCGAGCTTATCTCCAAGACTGCCAGCGAAGGCGGACGGACATTGTGACTCAAACTCTAGCTCAATAATGACTCTGCTGATTATGATAATTATGAGGATGATCCTAATTACACGAAATATACCTCATTATGCGACCACCTCCATGGTATAGTAGTTAAAAGTTCCTGGCTATAGATCTATAAGTCCCGGGTTCGATCTCCGGTGCTTACAGATTTTCTGTGAGGCAGTGAGCACAAATTAGGAGCTTCTTGCATTAAGAAATAGCAGCTCCGTTCTATAAAACTGATATTAACGGCCAGAGGTTTCGTTGAACTCACCACAATCATAGCATTCTCTATTCGCAGAAGTTGGTATTATCTTCACCCACAGACGGTGGCTACTTGAGCGGTATGGCTGACCCCATAGTGCAGTTGGCAAACTACATGGCTGATTCACTCACTCACTGACATTAATGTTTACCCACTTCCAGATGAGCTAGAAACTTGAAATTTGGCAAACTTATAACTTCTAGCCTGTAACCGACGGGAAAATTCCAAAAAGTTAAACATTTTAATTTTTAACCCCAGAAAAAAATTCAAAATGGTGGAGCAACTTTAAAGTCGGTGCGGACCTTTCTTTGGAGGTCTCTTGTGGCTAAACGGTAAGACCTATCAAAAAACGGATTGCACCAGCAGCCGCGGATTTGGCGAGATCCACAAGTTTGGTCCTATTACTTTTTGTCGTATCTCCAACGGTTATACCTTAGATAGAGCTTGATTTTTTTGAATTTAGTCGAGTAAAGCGAGTCATACTATACATTGTCTTGTACAGCTTTCAGAAAAAGTTATATATCATACTGTACAATGCTCGTCATGAAAATGTAGAAACCTTTTTATACAGTTTTTATACTGAAACATACAACATATTGTATCGGTGTAGTTGTAGCTTACACAACAATTTGTATGGTTTTCAGCAAAAAATAATCAATTATCTTGTTACAGTTATCTTGATGAAAGAATGGTCTAAGACAGTGTTTATCAATGTTTTGGTAATGGAGGAACACCAAATGAAAGTTAGACTCACCGGGAAACCACTGGAGAACTGGGATAAAAGAGGAAGGGGATGGTTTGCAGCTTATTCAGGGAAAACATACTAAAACAATTCCTTTTTGTGATTATAAATAAAATACAAAATTTAATTTATTAAATGAAATGTTGAAAAAAGTATATAATTACATCGAATTAGTTAAAAAATATATATTATTATTATTATTAACATTCCAAGCCTTATATTTAAAAAAAAAACTATTTTTCTGATTTGTTGATTTAAGGTTGGTACAGACTGTCACGTTATATTTTACTTTGTCTGAACAAAATTAATCTTGAAATAACCTTTAAGACGTTCATAAAATCAAAAATTGCTAGACCCACTTCGATGGCCGCAAGGTCTAACGCGCTAATCTCACAGTAGACTAGACTACCGATGAAGAGGAGATCAAGATTAGAATCTTGGTTGGGTATCCCAAGGGTGTTTTTTTCAAAAATTGCTTTCCACTATCCCTCAACGAAAATGTGGATACAATTCCACTAAATATAACCTTTCCTAATCTCTAAAACCATTAGCGTAATTATTAAATAAGCGTATAATCCAAAAGGGTAGTAAAACGTGGCGCTAGAAAAAAAATACCAGTGCTGTTCTTTTACCCCCTATCAAAATCAACAAACATTTGTTCGAAGCAATTTTTTTCTAAAATACTTGGTTTTCGGGATATTCTCGTGTCTCATTTTAAATGCCTCACCCTGTATATGCGTTTATGTAACCATAAAGTATAATGAGACGCAGTGACAAGAAAAAAATCTATAGCTTTTCAACATGAAAATATAAATCATGTTATACAGTTATCAGAATGAAAACATATGTCTCGTGCAGGTGTAAACACAACCCACACACCATCTTGTACAGTTTTCATCACAAATAATAAATCATAATGCACAGTTTCCAACATGAAATCAACGAGCAGTCGCTAGGACTTTGGTTGGTGGTAGTTCTGAGACCGTCTATACTTCCACACGTCGGCATAGACTAATGCCTTAAAATAATTAGTCAAGAAATACTCCGCGGAACCAGCGACAAGAAACTCGGATCATCAAAGCCAAAGCTCCCGAGTTTGATTATCCTTTTTATTTTAGCACCGCGTCTTACTACCCGATCGTGATATACACCTATGTACTAGTTACGTTAATGTGCTAAGGATGAGTAAGGCTGAATGTATAAGAAGTGTACTAGCATTTGTGTGAAGAGAAAGTGGAATTTTTTTTAAACTACCCTCAGCACACCAGACTGGGATTCGAACGCCAATTTTCTTGTTATCTGCAGTCCAGTATATTGAGAGAGTGACGCCTTAGACCATGTGGCCATCAAAGCGGCTGTGATCGATTCTCCTGTTAATTTTAATGGAGTTAAATAAAATATTGTACCCGCACCGATACTAACGCGGATAAAGGCGTCAGTCTCGTTTTGCCCGTATTAATGATAGACTGAGAGGTTTGTGTTCGAGTCCTGAAAGGTTACCGTAGGAGGGTTTTTTTGAGGGTGTAATTTTTCATTAGTTTTTTCAGTAACGAGAAGGTCAGGGTTCAAATTTCATCCGCATCTACTGAGGTGGTTATTTCTACATAGTTTACCCACTCTTCCTCCACGCAAATACGGGTACATTTCTTATAATTATTTTACCTTCCTCCACCTTCCCCAGTTTATGTGAATATGTAAATATCCTGGACAGTGTACAGGCAGTAAGACGTGGACGCACTTCATTGGTCAAATGGTCTAAGTCGTCACTCCCGCAATATACTGGACCAGTGTCACACCAAAGGGGAGGGTGGCAAATGGGGCAGATGCTTCCCCCCACCCCTCAAATAACCAAATAATTGTAATAAAACTTAAAATACATCAAGTCGAACTATAAAACCGAGCACTGAAGATGAGTTGAAGGAATTAAATCTACAGTTTTTATTCTAATAGGCAACTATTTTCAAAAATTAGTCAAAGTGAGGGCTATTGCAATTAGCTTCTAGGTACATCCAAATGTTTTACTTTTTACTGGAGAGGGTCCTCGGACTCCCCATTGGGTTGGAGGGGAAACTTATTTTGAAAAAAGCCTTTATTTTACTTCAACATCCCCTTCAAAACCCCCAATCTCCTCTGAAATTTGATTCTGGCTACAACCTTGATTGTTTACCCCTCCGATCCAAAGTAAATTTCTCCATCCGCTACTGGACGGAGTTGTCAATGACGAGGAGATTGGGGCTAGAATCTCGGTACGATGGACTGAGGGTGGTTTTCCTCGATCAGTTTTTCCACTCCCCTTTCAGGCAAATGTGGGTACACTTCCTTTAAATTCAACCATCCTCAGACGTTCAGCATTAAAGTAATTAGTACATATGTGTACAACCCAAACGGGTACTAAGACGCGCTGACGTAACAAAAAGTAAGATGCGGAGCACTTGAGTTTTTATATTTAATAACACAAACATTAAGAGGAAATGTAAATACATCCCGTCGTGACTGACGACCACCATCTAGAATATGGTGATGAATCAACTCGAGTAATCATCTATTGTCTACTTCCTAGTTTCCCCGGTAGAGTCCGCCAACAGGAATGCCGGTCGGAGAGGAAGACAATGGCAAGCCTGCGCAGAGATCTTAGCGTGGGTGTCACTCCGGAGAGGAATGTTGAAACAATGGACCAGTAATGTGGGCGTATGTGTGTGTGTGTGTGTGTGTGTGTGTGTGTGTGTTACATTGTGTGTGCTCATCGCCAGCTCCTGACAGACGAGGTGCGTGGAAGATGTACAATTAAAATAACAAATCCGGAAACACGCTGAGAACTATCTTCGTTCTGACGCGGTCAAAACAACGAAGGACGTTTTGGATTATGTGTTAATGACTGTATCTGCAAATATTCTCGAGCATTCTTGAAGGTTCCTTGAGTTATATACTTCCCACGCACTTTCTATCAAAGCCTGCATCGACCCAGTGTCGTGTCGTGAAGTGTTGCCAGGGTAAGCAGCATTAGTTCAAACCGTTCTCGTTAATTTTCCACACCCCTCAGTAGATACACTCATTTGGTCAGGTATCGAGGGTGGTATATTCCTGTGTGAGGCGTGCAGAGCAGAGCTTATGTATGATTGGTCAAATAGGGCCCAAGTTGGTGAGAATACATCACAGGTACATTTTTAACAAGGTCTGCTCCCCCCCCCTTGCAACACTCCACCACACGCCACTGCATCAGCCAATTCGAACGGCAACGAGCCCTTGTTACAACCTTGGGACTGCAGTGCTACTACCTACAAGTGATCTTAGAAAATATATCAAACACCATCTATCTATCAGAACTAACGAAAATAAATAGGATCGCTTTAATGTCGGCATCGTTTTATGGTTTGCGTCGACAGTCTTCCCATCGTTTTTCGAAAATGAAAGCATGCCACTCAACAATTTGATACTTTTGGTAATAATACATGATAGACGTAGATTAATTATTCAACTTTACGAAATAACCATATTTTATGCTTTTCACGTAACATTGTTAGGGTTAAGTAATTAATGTATGGGGTGGAAATTTAATATAACAAGACATTAATATGATGTGTATACATTTAAATGTTTATAATATTAATAATGCTACTAAGAATAATAATATTAATAATACAAATATTCTAATGAAATGATATTATAAATATTTCACTGTGTACACCTCATATGCATGTCTAGTTTTACTAAATTTCAGCCCCATACATTAATTACTTTATTCTGAAAATTTAAAAATGACACCTGGACACGGGAATCGAACCCGGGACCTTTGGCTCGGGTTCGATTCCCATGTCCAGGTGTCATTTTTCAATTTTCAGAATATGATATCTAGATGGTGTAATTCCCACTAATAGCATAAATAATAGCTTTGGCTATTTAATTATTAATTACTTTACCTTAACAATGGTATGGGAAAAGTATAAAATACTAAATTTTACACCTTATCGCTCTTGAACTGTAATGATTTGAAATAATTAAATCCCTATTTATAAATTATAATTAGACATTTGTTAAAATTGTGCGTTAAAAATATGATGATCGAATGACCTAAAGCTGGCGAATATTTAAACTTAGTCATTTTATAAATTTTGTATTCAATTTTCTCTAGTCTTGAAAGGTTTTTTTTTCTTGAATGTTTTAAGACTCTTCTTTTGAGCAAATTCGGGTAAACTTCCTCAAAATTATACCTTAATTACCCCCAACCTCATCCCAAGAGTGTAATTTTATTTGGATCGTCCATACGGGTAGTAAGACGCGCTATATTTGTTTTAAAACTAGTGTTGTATAGAACACTCTTCTTAATGGTCAGAGTCCAACTTCTTTCACATCTCTGCATTTTTTTTATTTTTTTTTGCATTAAAAAAAATAAAGATGGTTTTGAGACCCACCTTAAGGAAGAAATAAAATAAAAGTGTGTGCACTTTATAAACTACGTAATATTGAGGTAATTAAAAGAATAAACATGTCTACACTCGCCATGCAATACCGGTTACAACATTACCAACATGACACGAAAGGCAAGGGAATTTCTTCCAACCAGAGATAAGATTAAATTTACTTCATAAATATATATGTATATATATATAAATACTTTTGTGATTTGGTGTGAAGGAGACCGTGAATCAGACACGACTTTAACAAACCCGCAACAGTTCTCGGTAAAAGTGATTTATGTACTGTCATTTAATTATAAAACTAAAATATGGTTTGAATTTTCAGTAGTGGACTTTTTTTAAATAAATACTAAGAAAAACTTGGATTCGCAAAACCATAAAGTTTGTATACATTTATAGGTATTTAATATTTGAATTGGTCTAATTTTTTTTAGCACCACGTCTTACTACCCATTCGGGTAATATACTTATGTACTAATTACGATAATGCCTTAAGGTGGGATGGAAGTGTACTTGAGAGATGGACAGTGTTTTTTCCTTCAGTTTTTATGGAAAAACAATTTTCTTCCCATATTTATACCAACGCATCCTGAATAAATTCTATCAAGGGTGTCTTGGAATTTAATGACCACTTTTTCTTTTCATTTAAAAAGTTTGTCGTCTAATTCTGCTATGCTCATGACAGATATTCTACAAATGTTGATACAACCACGTGAAGAAAATTAAATTCTATATTTGTACTGGAGCAATATTTGACAGATTTTGGCAAAAAAAAAGTGTTGATTTAAAAACTGCAACAACACTGACCTTTTCTCGCGACCCCATTCATCCCACCTTATAAGCGTCCAAATATTCACCGACTGACGTAAATTATAGATATATCGAAGATTCACTAAGGTAAATTTCTAAACTTTATACCACATTCTTCAAATCAGAATGCTTTTAATTTTAAAATAATGGATAAAATTTGTTTGGTAAAGCTTAAAATATTGCTATCGAAATAAATTAACGTTTCATAAAATTACTGCTTCCCGTTTGAACATTTTTGATATTTAACATTTTTGAACAAATCCTTGGTTTGTAGCTTAGCTCATTTTTTTTTAAATATTCGAAAATTGGTTAAAAATAAATCATTAAAAGGAACTGCTTTGCCTTTTAAATAAATAGATACAAACTTTAATTTTTTGAATACTCGCCTTAATTTGGATAATTGCATAATATATTATGTTAATAATATAATCGAATAACCACTACAACAACCTTTTAGAACACATAAATAATAAACATAGCGAGGTCAACAATTACAAAATTCTGGCATATTTATCAGACAACTGTCAAAAACTTAAACCTACTGCTGTCAAAAATAGAAGCTGCACAGCTCATAGATTAGTATATCATTAAATTAAAGTAGATCCAGTAATTATTTGAGCTGGCAGATAAGGTTCTTCCCGTGTATATACGGCTATACCTTGATGGGAGCACGCGACTAATTAAAGATAATTACGAGCACATTATTTAATTTTAAATTACGTTTCAAGTTACTTCACGTATAATTATTATTTTTATTACATTATTGATAGTGTAAGTAAGTAAGAATAATAATAATAATAATAATAATAATAATAATAATAATAATAATAATAATAATAATAATCAGACAAGGTTTTGTTGTTTTTAAATAAACTGATGAAGGTCATCAGATATGAATCTTAGTTAAGGTTAGAATGAATGTATCGCTGGGAATGAGCATTGAGCATTTGTTCACACTTTTGTGTATTATGTTGAAACCCTAATTCGAGGGAAATAACTATATTGCTTAAGAAAATATGACACGCCCTAGAAACTGGGTCTATCACTGAACAACTGAAGTGCTACAGAGTATACCTATTTACTATTTATTTTCTCATGTAGATAAAGTATTGTATCCGTGAGAATTTTAAATCTTGAGATAATGATGATGATGGAGCTTGAAGTTTTTTTATGGTCCAGGACTCAAAAATTTTGTTTGTCTCTTAGAGTTATCCTTGATACCTTGTTTATATGTCCACGGGGCTACAACCCAAACTGTTTTAAGGATTTAGTTCGAAAATTGATATATAGATGCTATATTGTTCATACCTCGAGATAAAGTAGTAATTTGGATTCAAGCCTTAAAACTAAGAGTAGTTTCCTGATTATTTATATATGAAAATTTGATAATTTTTTTTAGTGGTTATAATAGTTATGTTCAAACCTAAATAATAATGTATATGATTATTCATCATCATCATCATGAACAGTTCTCAGCCTCTAGCCGGGTCTGTTTCGTAAATAAGCCTCTCCAAAGTCTTACTTTATCCCCAAAACCTCTCCTCCTCCACAATGACCCAGTCTCTCCTCCACACTTCTTTGCACTCCTTTCATTCACCTGTCTCTTGGTCTTCCTCTTGGCCTCCACCTCAGTATCCAGCATCTTCTTTGGTATTTTCTCCTCCTCCATTCTGCTCATATGACCGTTCCACCTTAATCGTGACTTCTCTATCCTGTCCTGCACTGGCTCCTCCTTAACTTTTCCTCTCACCCTCTCATTTCTCATCTCATTCATTCTTGTCACTCCTTGAATATTTCCCAGACATGAGTTCTGCTTCCATCCTTTTCCTTCATTACCCACGTCTGCGCTGCATATGTCAATGTTGGTACATAGTACGTCTTGTAGAACACTAACTTACACTTCTTAGGAACATCCCTTAAAATAAAAGAAAATTATGAGGAAAAAATAGCTTAATGCTAACTTACCGATAAGAGCTTTACAATATTCATTCTTAATTACAATCACTATATGATAAAATATGTACGATTTTGTACTAGCATTTATTTTATAATTCAGTTAGTCTAGTGGCATGATTATTAACGTCGTAATCTAGAATAAAGAATGTGGAGAGTTTCCAGGGATGATAAGGAATTCACGTGGGCACTCAGCCAGGACTTGAATCTTCTTTTTTGAGTTCGAGGGAAACATAACATGTAAAAAAAGTCCATCACAATCTCAAGGCAGAAAATTTCCACGATTATAATAATTTTTCTATACGAGAATTTAAAAAAAATTTAAAATAATGTATTATGTCCTACCTTTTGTCTACAGCGCTATCTATCCCTCGATCTTCTGACAATCTTAAAGGTATTTTAACCACGCAAGGTTTGAACCTGTTGGACGTGACGTATCGTATGTCGTGACTGTCGTTATTGGTCACTGAAACGACACCCAAAAAAAAAAAGAACCACTCTTCTCGGCAGATGATTACACGATACTCCCACCTTAATGCGTGAGGCTGCAGTCTTTTGTTTCTTTAGCGTTCGTGGGCAGTGACCACTGAATGGGATACACAATCAAGTAATAACCACTTCCGGTACCATCCGCAATGCCGCTTCCTGTGCGAGCCACGAGGAACCTCATCGATCGTTGTTTTTTTTTTAAACGGTTAGTAAAAAAACTCAATATACGAGTCATCATCATACCCCAGGAGAAAAATCGCTTAACACAACATTCTGGCTTGTTCAAATGTGGATCCACACGTCCCCCCCTTCCCCCTTCCCAAAAAAAAAAGACCAGAAACGTAATCAAGTGATGAACTCTAAGCCAATCATAAGAGTTCAGCCTCATCGACGCTAGGAGCGTGCATCGCCAACTCTGTGATACAGTCGGCTAGAAGTCGTAAAGTTACACAAACACTGTTGCACGTGGATCATTTCTGATCCAACATTAATGGAGGTAAAGAGTTATTGGAAGTTCCTAGCACTGAAAATTGTTGAAATATTCAATGATATTTGGATAAAAAAATACTACATTGAAAAGTCCGTTTTTTGACCATTTTAGAATGACTTTACTGATAAGAACTGTACACAAATCTTCATTCTGTCATAATAGGGACATATTGTAGTTAATAACAAGAAACTTTGCTGCTTTGTCCCCCATCGTCACCGTGGAAAATGTCAAGTAATCATTCAAATACGAATGCACTGCACACATTTGTGGCATATTCTGGTCTTTTCTTTTCCCTTTTACTCCCATAATACCTCGCGCGAGCCGGGAGCTGAGTTGGACCTGCTACGATGAACGCTCTTAAATGCTCGTCGTTACTTCAAATAATTTCCACTCTCCTTTTTTTATTCACATCAGCCTGGAAGATCAAATCAAATTTCTAAACCAATTGGCTCAATCAATTCAAGGGCTGGAAAAAAAATTCATTGTACACCTGCCCGGGATTCGATGACGAACCTCCCGGTCAACCGACAATACAGTATATTGTGAAAGTGACGCCTTAGACCGTACGACCACGGGTTTGGATAACAATCTCGCTGAGTGACCTCTATTGGCGTGCGAATTTTAAGACTGTCCATGTTTATGGAATTTAGAAAAAAAAATACAATAAAAAACCAACGTCTGTTGGCGAAGATAGTGCTAGCTCTTGCAGATAGAGGGTGTCATGCGGGCAGCACAATGAGCCCTCCAGATGTTAATCTCAGTATTCTAGACTGGAGCTGCTACTTATTTTATTCAAGTAGCTCCTCATTTGTCCTCACGAAGCTGAGTTTACCTCGTTCCAGACACACTGCTTTGCAGAAAATCTCGACGTGTAGGGATAAAACCCGGGACCTCTGGATCTGTAGCCAGGAACTCTTACCACTATACAGTACTACAGATTTGGTCATATATATATATATATATATAACAAGCTTTTATTTTGATTAGCTAATTTATAAGTTTCAAATATATATATATATATATAAAAGTAACAAATTTCAACATTTTTGAATAATGTGGAAGCATTTAATAATTTTCAAACAAGATTCAATAAGCATTTGATGTTAATTTAATTTATTTTTAATTCCTGTACGTCTCTGTGTGTTCTCTTATGCTAAATTTAATACTACCTTTCCAAACCAACAGATCATAATCGATTTCAGACTTCATTCTTCAACTAATTATATACGCAAATTATGCAAAGCCTTTTGAACCTTCTGTACAAATCCTTCACCGGCGTAATGTATGTACTTTAGTTTTGGAATGTTGTTCAATGTGTTAGCTATACTCTCATATAGAGGCTACATGAAATGTCAAGACCCTTGAGAGAATAAAAATTGAGTACACTCAAAAAAGACAAACAATTTTGCTGCATCTGTTCTCTCTGATTCGAAACGAATACGAATGTTTTCGATTTAGTGGCGTTAATGAGGTTAAAACTGATAGTAGGCGACGGTAAATATGTTTGAATGCCGGTCAGGTGTACTCAGCTGGGGTTTTCTTTCCACTCATATGCAGGCACACTTCCTCTAAAACTCAGCCTTCTTCATCTCTAAAACATTAGCGTAATTAGTACACTTTCATATTAGCCGAACGGGTAAAAATAATACGTTTAGCTTGTTGGAATTGTTGCAAGAAATTAAATCAATATCTTACGCCTCTTTTGGCTTTGGCCGAACCTCTGGACGTCTTAAATCCTCCGTAACATATGTGGTAATTAGTCATTACTTTCTACACATGTGGATAACAGTTAATAATTTGTTATATCTGATGATAGATGAAGAAGAAGCAATGCCCATCCTCTGAAAAACGATGTAACTATAAATTACCAGTACGGAATTTGTGGTGGGCGGAGTAGACCCCTGCAGAGTCTACTTTCTACTTTGTCTGTCTATGAGATGGATGCAATGAGAGGGGCCGCGATAAATACGATAGAGAAAGATAATCAAAATAAAAGGAGTGACGGCGATATATCAGGAATTTACACAGTAGTTTATTTGGCGGTGCTTTCAACACAAGATTATTGACGAAGGAAAGATTTGTTGGAATACAAGAACCGCTACGAATTTATTTAATTTTTTTAAAATCATAATATAGAGAAATTATGGTGACAGTGAAAACTATCAGCTTTACAAATTTAAAAAAAAACTGGTTTAACTATTAGGTTTGTTTGCAATTGAGATAAAACCGAAACGGTTTGATGGATCATGTTTAAACTTCATAGTTGGATGCTATATGGTCATATATCAAGGTTAAATCGTGATTTTGATTTTATCCCTAAAAATAATAATGGTTGTTTTATATGTTTGAGAAATGTATTTTTTAAATGGCTTTAACGGTTTCGTTCAAATTGGATATATGGGTAGTGTTTAATATTATAAATAATATTGTATATTTGTTTTTTTAGAGAAAATATTAATTTATTTAGGTTTTTTTAAAAATAAATGACTGATTTTTTGAAAATCAGAGGGTTTTTCGAAAATGGACCTAGTAGTTTTGCTCAAAATTGGTATCGAGGGAGTATTTTACCAAATAAATATGAATTTATTTTGTTTTTTCTGAAAATTATTTATATAATGGTAGCTTACTTATTTTTTAAAACTTTTAATAAATACATTTCATAAACCTTTATTTATTGATACTGTCTAAGAACACATAGTAATATTATGAATCGGGACCAGGTAGTGCCAGACCTAATTTTGTTAAAAAAAAAGGGCAGATTTGAAAATTTGATCAAATCCTCAAATCTTATGTTACGGTTATGGTAAATTAAGTACAAGCGACGTTGAAAACTATATGTTTGGATCTTGCTGAAAAAACTAAGCTTTATTTTTCACACCATCAGTTTTTAGACACTAGATAGCAGTATTTACTCAGTTTTGATGAAAATGAGGTTTGGCTCTACCTCGTCCCCAACCCCTCGTAAAAACACATAGCTATGTGGTGTATGATGTATACTATAATATCTTGAAAGGTAGGAGTGTTACCTAGATGGATGTTTATGAGCCAACATGAAGTCAAAGTTTAATATTTAATAAAGGCTAGATAAATGCTATACTTAGTGTCATAGCTTGCAGCCTTAGTCAATCTAGAGCATGCTAGGATGACGTAAGCCTAAGAACTCATACTGATGCTGTCAACTGTCCAGAATCAGCAGTCACGTATTCGTATCAGGTCAGGTTTTAAAAAACAGAGATTGTTTTGCCAATTAGCATAACACAGAATATTGGAAAAACTAGTAACTTAGGGGAAACGCCACTCATTTTTTTGGTATACAACTGTGAGTTTTTAAACCTTTTGGGGAGAAGGGGGCAGCAGTGGGGCACCAGGGATTAAGGGGCTACCCCTAAGTCCTCTGCATACCCAGCTACCAAGTTACAGCAACTTGTGGGGAGAATATTTTACAGCTTGAGTCCCCGTTCAGTACAGAGGAGATCGCCCCAACCCATCTTAGAGCTCTGAGTTGGATCACAGCCACACAGCACCGGGAGGTCGGGTGTTCAACATCAGTTGGAGTTTTAATACCGAAAATAAGTCAGGGCATGGAACTGCCGAGTAGGGACATTTATAGAACGAGGACCTTTTTATAAACTCTTTCAATTAGTTCCAAAACATACACCACATTATACACTAGTAGAGTAATTAATATATTTCAATAAACAAGACCAAAACGAACCTCACAGTTATTTGCCGTTGCATACCCGTCCCACTAAGCCATCCTGGCAAGTGGTCTCACGGGAAGGGGAATAGCGACAACAGAATGGTTTTATGATGACTCTTATTACCTCTATTCATGTAGCATAGCTTCACCACCTTCGTTGCATTTTTTGGAGGGAAATTAAATTATTCAATAGTTTCGTATCATGTAACTATTTTTAAATATTAATGTAAGTATTAATTTATTTTTTTAGTGCAGCTTATACATTATTTTTGAATCCTCATAATCAGATTGGTATTGGATATTCAGGTTTATTTAATTGTTCGTGAGTATCAATTGTTAACTTAAAATTGATTCCCATTAAACTTATTATTTTTCAATTGTGATTTTGTTTCTTTATATTTATAAATTATTAATATGTTAGCTTACAAGAAAGGGTCATTGTCGATTAAGGTAGGGTTGCCAGCTATCAAGGTGAACCAAGTGTACAACTGAAACGGTAGCTTTAGTCAAAAATATTTTAAGAACCTTATCTGACAGCTAGGAAAAGCTACTAGATCTACTTTCACGTATTCATACGTCAAGTCATGTGGTATATAGATGACGCTTTTGAATTATAGTATTAATACTTAAACAACAATAATTATATAGTAGAATATTATATATTTTGGTCACATAAATCTATGATTGTAAGTTCTAAAATGTACTTCCTGTGAGAATTGAACTGTACCTTTTACGACTAATGAATTTTAAAACGGTTATAACTGGAAATGTAAAGTGGTAACTTTCGTTACTATATAAAGTTTCAACATAAAGGGCAATAAACAGAATAAAGAGGTTCAAAAGGTTGAAAATAAAAGATAGACTAGTAAAAGAAAGTGTGAATGTTACGAGAGAGATGGAAAGAGAAGGGGGAAGAACAGAGAAAAATGTGGAGGTGAGAAACTATAATTAAAAGGTGACAACAGTCCTGTGTGTGTGGGACGCCCATGTATCAAAAGTGTTCAGAGCAACCCCCCAATTACTCGTCCAGATAAAAAATTAGAAATCTCGTATATTTTAGATGCTTTATAGAACAATTAGTGGGATACAACTTAAAACAAAAACGATTATGTACGTCCTTTTTTGGTTTAGCACCTCCTCTTACTACCCGTCCGGTTTATGCACTTATCTACTAATTACGTAGTGATTTTAGGGATTAGGAAGGTAATATTTATATGAAGTGTGCCTGTATTTGCGTGGAGGGAGAGTGTAAAACCATTTTGTAAAAGAATCCAAACGATATTCGAACCTCAATATCTCCATCATCGGGCAGTCCAGCCTACTGCGAGAGTAGCGCGTTAGACCATGAAGCCACCGATGCATATAAGATATGTCCATTTAAAAAATTAATGCGTATAATAGGTTAAGCTAAGTCAGATGAGATATTGCCAATCAGATGTTGTGCTTGGGTTAAATATCTACGAAACCTTTGACAATACACGAGTTTATTATTCATTGGAATGAACATTAAAAAAAATTCTTACAGCCTTATACATACGTAGACTTGTGAACATAGTTTAAAAGTTGAGATTGTTCACTCTAAAAAAGTTCAAAAATCCACATATTTTGTTTGAGAGCAAAGAGCTAGAAATCCGCTTCAGTGGCCGCATGGTCTAACGCGCTACTCTCACAGTTGACTAGACTGCCGATGACGCGGAGATCAAGATTCGAATCTCGGCTGGGTGTACTGAAGGTGGTTTTCTTGAAATTGTTTTCCACTCCCCTTCCACGCAAATGTGGATACACTTCCTCTAGATATAACCTTCCTAATCCCTAAAACCATTAGCGTAATTAATACATAAGCGTATAACCCGAACGAGTTCTAAGAATCAGTGATCTAAATAAATGTTACGACACAATCGCACAAAATTTCTCATGTTGAGTATAATGGCTTCGAAGATAGTTTTCAAAAATAGGTTTTCGGTAAAGTACTCTCAAATATGTTTCCCTCTTAAGAAAACACACCATCTTGTTAATCACAATAATCACTCTTTATATTTGATCAATTTTAAACAAAATTGTTCAAATATAATTAAAATTTTTAAAAATGAATTATTGGTTTACTGCCCACAAAGTGTTTGTTATGTGTATACATAAAAACATATTCTTACTTATCATAGAAAACTATCACCATTTTCCCAATTTGAATTCAATTTTCAAGGTAAATTTCAAAAAAATTCAAATTATCTATATATTCTTAAGTACACCACCCTTAAAATAATTTATTTTGAGATAAATACAGATACATTATTATTGATTGTGTAAAATAGTCCCCCGATACCAATTTTGAACAAAATCGCTAAGGCCTTTTTTTTAATTATTTAAATTAAAAAGATCATCAGTAAACTAAAACCGAATTTTCACTCTAAAAATAATCATACAGCATAATTTGTCATGTTCATGTTAAAAACTCCCCAGATATAGGATACGTATAGTTTTCAAAAGTTACTCATCAGCAAACGACTATTTATTGAATGTCTACCCGAAACCAACTAAACAGAGTTAGTTGTTTTTTAAACACTACTAAGACACCCATTTGGAACTAAATAGTTAGAGCCATTTGTATAATATTTTATGTTTGAAAGATCAGTCATAAGTAAACTACCCATAAATGAGTTTTTATTCCAAAAACAATAACACATTGTTATTTGTAATACCACACAACTTCCAGATGTACATTTTGAGCAAAATTGTTATAACTATTTTCGAAATATTAAAAAAAAAATCCATCAGTAAACTACCCTTCAACGAATTTTTGCCTAAAAACCAACCATACAGTGCTATTTAGCATGCCAAACAAATCAAAGATATTCATTTTAAATTAAATAATTAAAGCTATTTTTGAAAAATTTGGAAGTAAAAAAAATTACTGATCAGTGAACTCCCTTTAATTGAAGGACCAGGGTAGTAATATTTTGTATATATAGTGGTATAACTTTATAAAATTTAATATCAAGGTTGGAAAAAATCCATCTAACCGTAATTTGATCCGTTGCAAGGGACAGAAAGACAGACAGTATTGTGAAATCCGCTTTTTTGGGTTCGTGTTCACATAAAACGTAAAGATTCGTCACAATCTCAAGATTTTTTTTTCATGATCACAATACTTTCTTTTAAAATGAAAAAGTAAAAAAGTTAAATACATAGATCAAAGTGTATAAATAAATACATTCAGTTATTTGAATCATCAACAGAAAATATATTATAAGTAAGCCTATATTCCTCTATTTTATGAATTTAAGTGCCGTAGAGCAAGGCCTTAACTATAAATTATATTTTTGATGGGGGAGGGGGGGCAAGGTTATTGGGGTAGCGGAGAAGGGCCACTACTACTGAACCATTAAGGAATATTTTCAAACATTTAACCTCTCTTTAAGAAATTCACTTTTTTTTTTCTAAACATAATTAAGGTTGTAGATGTTGGTTAATTTATAAGACTTCCATAAGTTACTAGCTCAGACATTGAAGAGGAATCTATAAAATAAATTATGAATCCCCCCCCCAAAAAAATGCAGGCTCGCTCGTAACCACCATACCTTTGATCGGAACATGGGAGCTACCACTGACGCAAATTACAGCGCGTAAAACGTAACTCGACGCTAAAAATCCCCCACGGCGACATCACTAATAACTGTCATCCAAGGAGGAGATAAAAACGGCACAACTTGGAATGAAAATATCTGTCTTGGAGAAAGCGGTTTGTACAGTAAACTACAGACTATAATACTCTCTTCTTACCCTGGAGCTAGTATGATTCATACTAGGGAAAAATATCATTTAAGATAAAACGAAAAAACAATTAAAGCCTTTAATAACTAAAAAAGACTAATAACTTCCTGTCTACATCGGTGGTCTTGGGGTAAAGTGCTCGCCTCAGGGCCGGATGTTCGTTGTTTCAAACCCAACCGAGGTCGACGGATATTTCTTGAGTTATAAAAATCCGTAGCACAACTTCCTTCGGAGGAGAAGTGTAAGCGTCGGTCCCATGTCGATTGTGGCATGTGAAAGAACCTTGGAAAGTATGTGAAAATACCTTTCCCAGGGAAAATTGATGGGCTCTTTAGCGGTTGCTCATAGAGATTCATTGGGCAGGTAACGGTGAACCACCACACTTTCTGGACTCCCTCAGTGCATGGGATTTCCGCCAGATGGCGCAGGCAGCACTAGCCAGACGAAAGGCTGATTGTATGTCCAGCCACGAATGGAGAGAAATAACATCGGATTATTGAAAAAAGAGAACGATTGACTTCCTGGCGTAAGATTTTGGTAGGAAAGACCGTATCTGATGGCAATAAAGATCCTAAACCTAGTTTGATAGAAACTCGCTTCAGTCGTCGAATGGTCTAAGTCGTCATTATTTTAATAAACTGACCTGCCAATGGTGGGAAGATTGAGGTTTGAATCTCGGTCGGGTGTACTGAAGGTGATTTTCCAAACATTGTTTTCCACTCTCCCTCTACGCAAATTAAGGTACACCTCCTATAAATATAACCTGCCTAATCCCTAAAATGATTAGTGTAATTGGTAAATTAGCGTATAGCATGAATGGGTAGTAAGACGCGGTTCTAAAGGAAATGAGGAAGAAAATACTTGACAAAATCAAAAATTTAAGCACTTTTTTTAGGGCTCAATAAATACCTAAAATAAACTTCTAAATGTGGGTGCTTAGCTAATTTACGCCACAACTGTATAAATTTTCTACTTTTTAGCTAATAGTACATAAGTATAAGAATGACACATTTAATTCGTATTTAATTTTATTACTCACCTCATTACGAAAGGGGGAAGTGTTGCTTATGAGTCACCTTATCGGCACCATCTTAACGGGATAGCCAAAGCCATAATTGTCTGAATTACGAGGGTGCTAGCACCCAATGCCAGGGCGGGATAACCTTTGGCGTAGGTTCCTATAAGCCGACCGTAAATATCTGCTAAGACCCAAACGAGTGTGGGAGCTGGAAACTTCTCGAATACTGCAATCATCATTCAGAAAAATAAAGCTTATCTTTTAGTGATGTAGAGAGAGCGTTATTTCTTTCATTATTCCTTGACTTTGAGTCAAAGTTTCTCATCTGGCTGGTAAAACATATGCTAAAATAACATTTTTATAGGAAGGTCCCTTTCATTTTATACCAACCTGCTGATTACGGGAAGATCGGGGTTTAGATCGCGGTTGAATCTACTGATTATTTTTTTCTAAATAGTTTACCTTTCTCCTTATTCACAAATGCGGGTAGCCTACCACTAAAATCCTTCCCTCCTCATCCCTACTCCATTAGAGTAATTATCATGTATGCGTACAACCGGAACGGGTAGTAATACGTGGTGATAAAAAATAAATACAAAATAACTTTATCCATTTTAACACCAGCTTAGTCGGTAGCGTGTTTGTCTACTGAGCTAAGGATCCCGGGTTTGATTCCTGACATGACGGGAAAAAATGTGAAATGTTAGGTTTCCCCCATTCACAGTGAGAAATTAATGAGCGGGGGCCTGGGTGTTGTGTATATTCTATATTTAAGTTTATAGATCGTGTTCTGGTATAATTAGTCTGTTCATAAAGTGTACGTTAAATACCTTAAAAAAAGTTGCTTTTTTAAACTTATCTTAGAGCTGAAGAGCCCAATAATTTATTCGTACTGAGTCTATAGCCGGATATTTCGGGTGTCGGAATATCACCGGATATCCGGTACAGCTCCAAGCGTTCTAGCCACTCGTGTGAGGCTACCATTGGAACTTTTTTTTTCCAAGTCTAAAAATCCAAGAGCAAGATTGAGAGAAGACTTATTTTTACTAAGTGGACCAATAACTGTAAAGATTTAAAAAATATATTAGCATCTCATTCTAATCAGACGAAAATAGCCTTGACAAATTAAAATATAGTAAAATTAATTATTTAAATGGTCCATCGGGTTTACCAAGAACACTCAAGGCTAACTGTAAGGTCGGCTGAATGTTAATTTATGTCACTTTAATGAAGAACACACAACGCTTACCTGAATGAGTTTGGAGTAAAAAGATCACCTTAGGTTGGGATTGAAGGGGACGGCAGAAAAGGCCAGCGTTTTTGCAGTTTTTATGGCAAAACCTTTTTTTGGTCAAAATAAATAAAATATTTCTCCAATAGAAACATAAAGTTTAATTTCCTTCACATAGTGATATCAACAATTGTTGAATATATTTTAAGGGTGTCCTGAAATTTAATGACAATTTTTTTCTCTTCATTTAAAAGGTTTGTCATCTCATGCCGCCATGCTCATGATAGATATTCAACAACTGTTGATATCACTATGTGAAGAGAAACAAACTCTATGTTTCTATTGGAGCAATATTTGATTCATTTTGACGATAAAATCTTTTTGCTATAAAAACTGCAAAAATATATTCCCCTTAACTCGCGTTCTTTACATTCCCACTTTAACATTTTCATTTTATGAAACCAACGTTACCTGATTTAGTTAGTTATTGCTGTTATTACTGATGAATCATTTGCACTTCAATAAATATGAAATTACCTTTTATATGGTCATGAAAATAATAAAAACTCTCTGTAAAAGTAAATATTTTAAAACAAAAGTTTGTTAATCAATAAAACACAAATGGTTTCCACTTTTAAAATCAGTTCAAAACTCACTAAAAACTTAATGGTGTCATCCCGTAAGTAAGATAAACCAACCGAAAAACCATCTGTTGGCGAAGATAGCGCCAATATTTGCGGATAGCGGGTGTGATGTGGTCAGCACAAAAAAACCTCACGTTGTTAATATCAATTTTCTAGACCGGAGCCGCTACTTTTACATTCAAGTAGCTCCTCATTCGTCCTCACGAGGCTGAATTGACCCCGTTCATGCTTCACATGAGAATTCTGGAAGCGTCATGGATCGAACCACGAGCTCTGACCATCAGAACACAGAGGCGGTCCAAAAAACTCACCAGAACTCAACTTAGTGCTCGTTCATCTGTGATCAAAGCGATCCGCGGTTAACTGACGACTTTACGTCTATTTCGAAACGATACTTGGTTTGTTTTATAATTTATGAGAACAGTCGTTAAAGAATTATAAATTCGTGAGATGTTTCTACAGATATACATCCGGACCGCTCGTGCTTAGAACGTTTGGCCAAAACCACGGAGAAGTGAGAAGAGGAATCATTAGTAACGTCCAATTTCAAAAGGAGGAAAATTATCTGACAGTTGGAAAGAGGTTACTAGATCCAACCCGCCTCTGTGGCGTAGTTAGCTAGCGCGCTGGTTCCGTGTTGAGCTATACTGCCGAGGATGGGGAGATCTAGATTCGAATCTCGGTTGGTTGAACTAGGGGGTGGTTTTTTCCTAAATTGGTTTCCACTCTCCCTCCACAAAAATGTAGGTTCACCTCCTCTAAATTCAACCTTCACAACTCCTAACCCATTAGCGTCATTAGTACTTAATCGTATAACCCGGACGGGTAGTAAGACGTGGTCCTATAATAATTTTCAATTCAATTTAATTCAACTTCCTTTATTATAATGCTGGCCAACAGTCGTAAGACCTATAACAGGCCAGCACTGAAATATACACAAGTACCTTACAAATATATAATAATAACTCGCTTTGTTTGTTGGGGGCTTTGCTCGTTGGGGGCTCCAAACTCTAAGGCCCCAGTGCGTTTTCTTTGCAAGTTGATGTAAACTAATGTAATTCCAGCGTTGTTTTGAAATTTAAAAATGTGTGGAAAATGTGCAAAATTTACCTAAAATCAAAAATCTAAGCTCTATCCAAGGTATAACCGATGGAGATACGACAAAAAGTAATAGGACCAAACTTGTGGATCTTGCCAAATCCGTGGCTGCTGGTGCAATCTGTTTTTGATAGGTCTTACCGTTTAGCCACAAGAGACCTCTAAAGAAAGGTCCGCACCGACTTTAGAGTTGCCCCGTCATTGAACTTTTTGGAATTTTACCGTCGGTTACAGGCTAGAAGCTATAAGTTTGTCAAATTTCAAGTTTCCAGCTAATCTGGAATTCGGTAAACATTAATGTCAGTGAGTGAGTGAGTGAGTGAGTCAGCCATGTGGCTTTATAGTACTATAATAATAATAATAATAATAATAATAATAATAATAATAATAATAAATCTACTTTAATGTAACCCACTTGAGTCTGATCTAAAGGCCTCACTCTCGCAGTCATCTAGACAATTTACTAATAAACTAATTCTGGCCCCGTGGTGTTGTGGTCAGTGAACCTGGCTACGAGTCTAAGGGTCCCGGGTTCGATTCCCGGCTGGTACCTTGTGTATTTCTCTCTCAAGAGAAATCATCCCAACGGTCACCAGGGGGTTGGTGAATTAGGTTTAATTTAGGTTTAAGACTCACACTGGCTAACACCTCCATATTCACTATCATCACATCATCTCATTGCGGTTATCATGTGTAGACAATACCCATAAGGTCTGTTCAGCGTAGGAATTGTTTTCTGAAAGGCCTTTTTCCCTACCAGAAAGCTATTATATAGTAGGATAGTGGTAGGAAAAAAGACCTTTCAGAGAGTAATTCCTACCGTGAATGGAGTACAGTAGCCCCATGGCTTCTTTGGTGCTGACTGACAGCTCACAGCTGACATCCGATGGCTTTGAAAAGCTACCAGACCAAATTATGTATCCCTACGCCGAACCATATGATCTGCAAAAAAATGTGTTTAGCAGCTGTCACTTTTGACAGTCAAAATTTAGGTATATACCTAACTGTTTACTGTCAGAAGTCAGCTGTGAACTGTCAGTCAGCACCAAAGAAGCCATGTATATAGGTGTTGGAGTATAGGTGTTCCCTGGGTAACGCTCTGAGCGGCTAATAGTCTACATACAGGCTGCCAAACTGGTTGTTATGTCTCGCCCCGTCAATAATGCCATAAGCAAAAAACAAACAAAAAACATGAAGATAGAGATATTAGGGTCCGGGTCGGTTGTACTGATGCTTATATTTCCTAAGTAGTTTTTCCCTCTCATTACAAACAAATGCGGGCATCCTTCCTCTAAACTAAAACATTCTTCGTTCCTAGCACATTAGCGTAATTATTACATAAGCGTATAACAACCCGAACTGGTAATAAAACATGGTGCAAAAATATACATATATATAAAAGAGAGGGGGGTAAATATCACATTCTTTCAACAAGTTCTTTTTTTATGGCGGAACTGACTTCTCGTCTCTTCTCGTAGCTGGAGATGATGTTTTCTCTCGGTACGTCCGTCTGCAAGAGTCGTGTGAACACGTGACTGGTGAAGAAGATTGTGCGGTGCAATATGTTCGTCTTACACACACACACACACACACACACACACTCACACACACTCACATACACACACACACGAGTTGATCGGGTCACGGCACTTTCACCGCCAGAAAGACGGGAGTAGGAAACTCTACGGATGATGGCCGATCACCCTGGACATTCTTGAGACGACAGATGCCATATTTAGCGTTTAGGAGCATGTGTACTGTATGATACAGGACATGTCCTCACAGGAGAGCTTGCGTCTAAGAGCATGTGTACTGTATAATACAGAACATGTTCTGTCAGGAGATCTTGCTGTGCGTCTAGGAGCATGTGTACTGTATGACACAGGACATGTCCTGTCAGGAGATCTTGCGTGCGTCTAGGAGCATGTGTACTGTATAATACAGAACATGTCTTGCCAGGAGAGCTTGCGTCTATGATCATGTGTACTGTATGACACAGGACATGTCTTGTCAGGAGATCTTGCGTCTATGATCCCGTGTGCTACGTGAAATTGTTCTAGTGGACAGTATTAACTATGAGGCTGACAACAGAATATTTGCCCCTTTATTCAAGCTCCGGTAAAACCAAAAGCGTTTGTCTTTGGTAAGATATTGCTAGGGAGAGACTTTGTGGAGATGTAGGATTAACACGGCTTTTATTATTGGTTCAAGCATTAAATCTAACCATAGACTTATCACCACATTTTTAAAAAAAATTCATTTTTCAAAAATAAAAAATATCAATACGATTAGAAGTCTGAAAATAGTTCTCAGTTTTAATATTTAAATACTTCAATAAAATTTAATTTTAATTGGTAGAACCTTATATAACAGCTAGAAAAGTTATTAGATATATTTTCACCTACTTGTATGGTAAATTTAATATATGTTATCAGCACCTATAAAATACTATTTATATTATAGACGATTTTTTATCCTTGCTGACCGCAAAAAAAACACTATGTATGCATTTTATTAAGGGGGGGATGCAGGGGACGCGAGAAAAGGGCAGTGTTTTTGCAATTTTTATGGTAAAAAATTTTTTTGGTTGAATTAAATAAAATATTTCTTCAGTAAAAATGTAGAGTGAAATATTCTTCACATTATGATATCAAAAGTTGTTGAATTTCTATAAAGGACATAGCGGCATTATATGAGAAACTTTTTAAAATGAAGAGAAAAGTCGTCATTAAATTTCAGGACCACCCATGACAGATATTCAACAATTGTTGATATCACCACAAAAATATTCTATTCTGTTTCTACTGAAACAATATTTTAATTGGTTAAAAAAAGTTGTATTATAAAAATTGTAAAAACACTTACTTTTCCTCGCGTTTACCTGCGTCCCCACCTTAAATTAGAGGTGTTACCTGTGCGTAACAGAATTTCCTCACAGCCCCAATGTAGAGCTGATTAACATGTTGAAGTACAGTTTCGGTCAAAGAAAAATAGTAAACTCATGAGTGGTGCTTTTACTGAAAAACCGGCAACTTTTTTCTGACTCTGACTGTATGGATGTAATAACGTGCAGTTCGTTTTGGTATGTTTCATAAAACATCATTCCGTTAATTGACTAGACCTACTTAATTCTTGCATCTTCTGGGTGGATGTTTAATGTCGTCGGTAACTTCAATTTAATTTTTAATGAGAAGAATAAAAAAATTGAGAGTGGGGGAAAGGTGATATAATGATTTTTTTCTCATATTTTATTAAATCAATATTTTATTTTTTAGTATTACCTTTAAAAAAAAAATCACAACTAGAAAATAATATAGATATTATAAAAGTTCGTAGTAGCTTTGAAATATTCCAACCAAAATATCGAGGTATGGTTGATGTAAAAATATACATTAGAGAAGTCCATTATTTTAATCTCTTCATTATCCTCAGACAAAATAACATTTGTTTAGGACAGCAACCTTTATTTTGTGCGCTTAAATCTAATGTTGTCAGATGATATTTTTAAACCAAATTTTATAAACGATATTAATATTAGTATTTTCTAAGTAATATTATTACATTATATATTATTTGTATATATAATATTGTATATTATAATAGGATTAAATCAATATTATAGTGATATTAATACTATACCAATATCATAATAATATTATTATATTATATTTTATTTGTATAATATTATATCATAGATTATATTATATTTTATTTAGGTTATATTATTTTATATCATACTATAATCATAATATATATATAATATTAATATTTTCTTTTCAACATGTATAAACATTTTCCAAATCTATATACATATATAAATAGATATAAAAGATACATATTACTGTATACATCGAAATATAATAGTCAGATATATATTATATACCATATATATTTAATTTAATAACTATAAATGACCCTTCATTTACAAAAAATAGCTCGATTTATCTTATAGCTATTAAAATGAAGACCATCTTTAGATCGTAACTGCTTCAAAACAAATGGCTTCTTGCGTGAGTACACTAGAAGAGATTTGGTACAAGTTTGAACTGTATGAAAAGGTTCTTACTTTGATGATCGTGCTATAGGTTGTTCAACCATTGTTTGGGTTAGACAAATACATCGTTAAGTGTTGTTTTTGTGTTTTTTTCTCTAATTTACATGTCCTACAAACTATACTTGTAAACATTGCATCATAAGTTAGTATGAAAAGAAAAAGAAAACACTTTTTTAAGAGCAAGAACTACGTTTAGACTAATATATAAAACCTTTGTTGTAGTAAATTAAATCCAAACAACATTAAGGAGGCCACCTACTGGAGCGTTAAGGAGTGTTGCAAACACTTATAGTAACATTATTGTATGAAAGAAATTTTAGAAATTACAAACTTACATTTTCGCTGTATATATAGATGTTATTTTACTTTATTATATCATATCTATCTTATAAGTATCGTTATTGTCTATCAAAACTAATATCTGCAGATCACATTAATTGAGGTCTGAATATTCATAAAAAAGATTTTAGTAACAATTTTTTTAGCAGTCAAAAAATTTGTTCGTATATAAATAAGACCATAGAAATATCGCGTGATTTAATGTGGTTTGTTATTTCAAAATATTTTTCATGCAAAAATGAAGGGAAGAGTTATCATAAAGTTACAATAGTATTAAAAACCTTACATTTAGGGCTTTATGGTGATTGTTATAAAATATCGTTAAAAGGTTTAAATAGCTCTTTTTTATGAACGTTTTACCAAGAAATATCGCAGTGCTGGGATAAAATTAAATTTAAGAAACATATATAGTCATCCTCAAACAATTAGAGTCAAACATTTCTAGAATCTAAAATAACTAAAGATTGTTTTATTGGTTTTTGATCTTCAGATCTGCCATTATTATAACAAATACCGCAGTGTGGCTGTAATTCCTTTTAAGTGGTCGGTGACCTTAGTAAATCTTTACTTTCTTTATTTTAAGATGGATCAAAATGCTATTTTGTCAGAAATAGAAAATATCATACTATTAGAATACGTCACAATAAATATTGACCTTAAAGAGATATGGTGTAGTGAGGTGGACTGGATAGAACTAGCTCAAGATAGAGATAGGGTGTAATGAGGTGGACTGGATATAACTAGTTCAAGATAGGGATAGAGTGTAGTGAGTTGAACCGGATATAATTAATTAAATATAGGGATATGGTGTAATGAGGTGGACTGATATAACTAGCTCAAGATAGGGATAGTGTGTAATGAGGTGAACTGGATATAATTAATTAAATATAGGGATATGGTGTAATGAGGTGGACTGGACAGTACTAGCTCACGATAGGGATAGGTTTCGTCCTTTTGTAAGTTAGGAAATTAACTTTAGAGTTCCTAATTCCATTTAATAATTAATAGAACCTACCAAGCTGAATAATTGCAAAGAACAATTGATGTTCTAGTGTATTCTGTTACAGGTGTGTGTAAAAGTAATTTCTCCGATTTGAAGTAAGATCAAAGTGAACCTTGAAACTTGCAAAGCAATTTCTAAGACGAAGACCAGGTTTTTGTCGCCGTCACGTAACATTTAATTTTTTAGGTAAATAGAAAAGTTAACAGAAAATTAAAAACATATTACATTACTTTATGCTGACATATCATCGGAATCTGTCAATGCTTTCTTTATATATGTCATTTAATCACGTGTCGGTACTGTTATAAACTGTTTAAAATTATAATGTGTTGAAAAATGTCGTATTTAGTATGATATTTCAAATCAGTTGATAATATATCGAAATTTTCTTCCTCCTTCAAAAAGTGGGTGTTGAAGTCAAAGCGAAGGAGATGCTATCTTCTACATTAACATTTCAAAGCTTATCACACTTGTATTCTCATAATAATTAGGTCATAAATCTTGCTATTAGTTTTCTGTAGCTCTCCAATTTTTCCTGTATTAAGTCAATATTTAAAAAAAAAAATCTTTGTACCCTCTTCTGCCAACATAGTCCGTTATCTGACTCATGCACTCTAATCTTGGTCTTCCTTTTGAATCTCTCCCTTCTACATCTTCTATTATCGTCTTCTCTAATCATCTTCTTCAACCTAACATGTCTCAGTATATGTCCTACTATGATAATTCTTCCTGGTTGTATGTCTTTCCAAAGTCTACTTTCTTCATTTGCTTTTATTAGCACTTCTTTGTTATATAACATCTCCATCCATGATATTTTCAACATTCTTATAAAGAACCACGTTTCTAACGTTGTATTATGTTATTACTTAATAGATTTAATGGCGTTTTAATCGGTCAAAATACGGTGTACTTAATGGGAATGTTATGCTGCCTCAAGCAGTTAAATTCCAAGCAATCTACATAATTGTAACATTTGCAGACTCTTGAAATATGCTTCTACGTTTAATAATACATAAAGACTTAAAAGTAATTGGTTTTTCAATCCAGAGAAGAATAAACCTCTATCATTTCTCCTGCTGTGAAACGTCTAAAATACACAAGCTTCATGGAGACTGCCCCTTAAGATAAGCCACGAGGTTGGAAAGATGCCCATTCCAACCAGTAGTTGGCGGTTGATGGGAAGTTGGAAAGTTCGGTACGTGGTGGCATGGTCTTCAGCTGAACTGAGCGAGGTTTGAACTAGGCACCTCACCTTCCATTTAACACACTGACAACGAACTAACTTCCCTTTCACACACACTTTCGCTTGAAGGGGTAAGGGAGAGGAGGGGGCTAGCACTCCACATACCTAGCTCTACACTAGTTTTAGTTGTGTCAATCGGTAATATAATTATCTTATAGCGAAATACTATTCCTAGTGGGCTACTGTACCGCACTACACACCCTTCAGTCCATCCTCCCTTACTAGGCTACTGTACCGCACTACACCCCTGATTAGATGGGTAGCCACACACCCCCTTCAGTCCATCCTCCTTTACTATGCTACTGTACCGCACTACACCCCTGATTAGAGGGTAGCCACACACACCCTTCAGTCCATCCTCCTTTACTATGCTACTGTACCACACTACACCCCTGATTAGAGGGTAGCCACACACACCCTTCAGTCCATCCTCCCTTACTAGGCTACTGTACCGCACTACACCCCTGATTAGAGGGTAGCCACACACACCCTTCAGTCCATCCTCCCTTACTAGGCTAATGTACCACACTACACCCCTGATTAGAGGGTAACCACATACCCCCTTCAGTCCATTCCTCCCTTACTAGGATACTGTACCGCACTACACCCCTGATTAGAGGGTAGCCACACACCCCCTTCAGTCCATCCTCCCTTACTAGGCTACTGTACCGCACTAAACCCCTGATTAGAGGGTAGCCACACACACCCTTCAGTCCATCCTCCCTTACTAGGCTACTGTACCGCACTACACCCCTGATTATAGGGTAACCACACACACACACACCCTTCAGTCCATCCTCCCTTACTAGGCTACTGTACCGCACTACACCCCTGATTAAAGGGTATCCACGTCCTTCTGTATGCGTGCATTTATTATTATAATTATTATAATTATTTTCACCGTGTCTTACTACCCGTTCCGGCTATACGCACTTACGTTAATGTGTAATGGTAGGGTGATTGTGAGATGAAATGGAGGACCTACAGTTTAACGTGGGATCCGAACCACGGTGGAGGGCTGGCATTCCACACATTCACAAGCTGTGATTAATACACGTCTTGTCACAGGTGAAGGAAAGGGGTTTAGCAATCAGATAAATCTGTGCCGGGACCGAGGATTGAACCCCAGACTTCCAGCACAGAGCTCCAACACCTTACCCCTAGACCACCAGGTCACCTATTGCGCGCATTTAGTTTTCCAGTTTGCTGGTTAAGAAAGAGAAACATCTGTGAAAGAAATGTTCCTAGAGTCACAGGCCATACATAGGGGAAGGCGTATTGCCATCTGCAGAAAGATACGTCACAGTCTGATGGACTTGCATGGCTCATTATCATCATTACAGCACAGCTTCCAGCTGGTAGATACTATCAGTTGAGAAAGGAGAGTGCGTGTGTGTGTGTGTGTGTGTGTGTGTGTATTTGTAAGAGTGAGATAGCTGGTTGTACGAAAAGAGAAGGAGGTAGCATGTATTTCAAATTAAGCCTAGCTTCTTATTTAATCTTTAGATTTATTCTTAAAAATATACTAAACAAATAAATTATCATAAATATATATATATATATATTTCCAAAGAACATCAATATGCCAAATTATGGCTTGTGAAAAACTTGCTTTTACAGATAATTTATTTGCCTAGATATACTGTAGGTTTCTTTAAATGATGGCTTGTGAAAAACTTGCTTTTACAGATAATTTACGTGCCTAAATATACTGTAGATTTCTTCAAGTGATTATAATCCAACAGATGTGCAAGTAAACAAAAAAAACCTCGTTATCAATAACTTCCCAGTTATAAAATTTAATTTCTGTGGCGGCTTTCCTGAGAGTGTCAAGCTGTTTAAAAACTCTACTGGATAGTTGTAATTTTCTCGCCCATCCTCACAGTCAACTGAATCCACACTGACGTAGCAATGGGCCTCTACTTCTTAAATACTCAATACTTCCTCATATATTTTAGCAACTTCTTCGTTGTGTGGACAGAGGAAAGTCGTAGACAAATTAAAATAGTTAAAGAAATTTCGTTTTTATTTTGTGTAATCTGTATTTTTGATCAATTTTAAAGTTTGAAAAATGTGCGCCACTTTTGAGTGGTTTCTATAAAATTCCTCCAAATTTCAACTTTTTATCTCATTTAAAATTAATAAAAATTGTACAGATATACATATATTAAACACCAATATACGTCTATTATAAGGCAATATTAAATAGCTTTGTGTTCATTCCAGCAAGCACCAAACTCCTGCACTGTTAAAGATGTTGTCATTATTAATTAACCTAAGCGCAGAATCTGATTGGCAATACCTCACCTACCTAGGCAACCCCTTAAACAACATTAATGTTAACTGCATCGGTGGACATGTGGTCTTAAGCGTCAAGTTCATCTAGTATGGTTTGTCAGTAAACGGGAGGTCAGGATTCGGATCCCGGTGAGGTAGCTTGAGAAGCTCCCATTATCTATCCACTCAAATTAGGGTACACTTCTGAAATTCTAATTTAATTATTTCCACCCCATTAGTGTAACTAAATGCGTAAAACTTGGACGAGAAGTTAGAAGTGGTTAAAAAAAACTGATAGATAAATTTAATAATCAAAATATTTTTGTATATATATTTAACCACCACTTCGAAGGTGTTTGGTTAGTGTGAATACGTTTTTCAAGGCCATGGGTCCAGGGTTCGAGGTCTGTATTCAATAGATATCGTGTACTAACAGAAGGGATCTGGAATAGCTCCTTCATAGGATAAAACATACAATAGCTAGAAATGTTACAAGATCTACTTTTACGTTTGCAAACGTTAAGTCATGATATTTATATCAAATTTGTGATGGATTTTATCTAGAGGCTTACATAAAAAATAATAGTGAAATGTAAATCTTCGAAATGTTTAGGGTCAAATCTCCTTCATTTCGACTTCGACTTCGACGCACCCACAGTAAACATTGCATATTCAAAAATGTCCAAAGTAAGAGGAAAACTTGGCTATACTCTTAACAGATTTGAAATATCTCATTAAATATGACATATTTCAATATGTAATAATTTTTATAGCAGTTACTAAACAGTATTTTAACAATGACATCTATGACGTCGGTCGTCCTCTTGGTCTAGTGTTCAGCATTCCTGGTGACATCATAGGTATTTTTCCAGAAGGGGTATTGTTACTATGGTTGCCATCGTTTTCTTAGCTAGACTTAAGTTGATTTAATATTTCTACTGGCACCACATAATAATTATCATCATTATAATCTCATCGGGATGAAGAAACCGCACCTACATGGTATCCTCACCTCAGAAGATGGTTACATTTTCACCACTGCCGGTAGAAGACAAGGAATGTTTAGCCAACAAACCATTCGCTAATAAAATATATAATGTATTATTATTAGGTGTTCTCTCTTACGACAGTTCCATTCCTTTTGTCAGTGAACTTAGACCGCCAATGTGCCCTGTCTTCTGCCAACTCCTTAAACTCCCAGAATTTTCTTCTTTCCTTCAACTTATCTAATTTTTGAACCCTTCTCCTTCCTAAGCTCTTTTTCCCCTCAAATTTCCTTCTATGATGCCCTACAGAAGACGATATATAATGTAAGCATTGCTAAATTTTTCATACACGCCAGAATAGAGGAATACATTGGACTTTTTTTCTTCTCTCTCTTAACCTTTCTATTTACCTGAATGTACTTATTGGATAATTTAAAAATTAAAAAAAGTCATGTGACAACAACAAAAAAAAACTCATTTTCTATTTAGATTTTATTTCGAATATTTTAAGATTTGTTTCGACATCACTTCGAATTTAAAAGGTGATATGTGTACCCTACTATAAAACTACACTAATAATTTAGTAGAAAATAACCAAAATTGACAGAAAAAAAATATGTTTGTGTTTACTAAATGGGTCTTCTAACCCTAATCCTACCTTACGACGGTTCTAGACTTGTAAAGCTTGCAGCATCATTTTGGCGGCCACTGCGAATATTTCTTTCTCGTGTCTTCTTGAAATAAGTGTGGAGTGTTAACGGGTAACGTAACGGCGGCGTTGAGTTAATGGCACGCACACGTCGTCCGATGCAGGTGTTTATCTGGTCTTACGTAGCTTGTGAGGATGATGTGCAGGGGGTAATTTCTTGATGATGATTCACTTTGAAAACGTGCCATTTGAACAAATTGCTGTGTTCATCCATTGCTGTCAGCGATATTTATAAGTCGTGTGCTATCTCCAGAATAAAAAAATGGAAAAGTTACAAGTCTTAGGTATTCGTGGAAAGTAAATCATTATATGGAATTCTAAGGTGGGGGTGTAGGGGATGGGAGTTAAGGGTGGTGATTTTGCTGGGTTTTTTTTATGGCAAAGCAGTTTTTTGGGGCAAAATTTATAGAATATTTATTTAATATAAACATAGATTTTAATCTACTTCCCATTGTGATATCAACAGTAGTTGAATATATGTCATGAGCATAACGGCATTATATAACAAATTTTTAAAACGAAGAGAAAAAGTTGTTATTAAATTCCAGGACACCTTTGACAGATATTCAAGAATTGTTGATATCTCCGTGTGAAGAAAATTAAAATTTATGTTTCTACTGGAGAAATATTTGATTTATATAGACCAAAAAAAAAAGTTTTGATGTAAAAACATCAAAAACACAGACATTTTCTCACGTCCCCCTAAACTCCCGCCTTAATTGAACACTTGGATTGTACAATTTGTTATTGAAACTATATATTTACCTGTTCCCAGTTTTACGGGTTTCAAGATACATACCAAAAAGATTAGTTTTTCTTAAAAAAAACACACGAGGGAATCAATGTTTTTCAATCAGGCTAGTATTTTAGTGTGCAACTTTCACCGGTTGGTCAGCTGGTGGCGTCAGTAGGAATAGATGGCGCGGTCCGTGGTATGCAGCCAGTGGCGTGCGGAGAGAGAAAGAAAGAGGGAGAGTAGTGGGGTAAGGGGGGGAGGACCGGCCCCTATAGCGGTGCTATCTCTTAGTGGCCTTCATCAGTAGTGAAATGAAACAGCTGACTGGCGGAGCATCCGTGCGCAACAAACGGCGGTAGTGCGGCTACGCGTGCGTGTGTGATTTTTTGTTTATGTCCTGCCGGAGGTGGGGGGGGATTGCCTTTGTTTATTATTATTATTTATTTGTTTACATCGTTTCGTCTTAAAGAGGCAAAGTGACTTGACCCCGTCGTATGCGTGTGTAGGAAGAAGGGAAAGCACTTTCTTCACGTATTTCCTTGAAAACAAGTGACGTGGTTTCTCGGAACCAGGTCGAGACACAGAAGGAAAGTGTAATTGAATTTATCTGTGTTGATTCAGTTTTTACATTTCATGACATTTATTTTACGATATTTCAGCTAATAAATGCCGAACAATATCAGTACAATTTTCACCTAATCAGCTTCAAAAGAACAAAAAAAATCTTAAGCCATCTATTGTGAAGCTATTCAACAAACGATAACCAGACACTTTTAAAAAATTATGAAGGTACCTTAGTTATTAGATTCAATGTGAACCTGCAACTTCTAAAATTGTATATAAAGAAAGTTAATATGACCTAGAACGAAGAGTCAATTTTTTGTTTATTTTTATTTACATTCTACTTTCAACTTTTTAAGATAAAATTATTTAAATATTTATTTAGTATCGTTTCTTACTACTTGTTCAGTTCAAATATATTAAATTAATAACCATCAGACACTTTAAACAATTATTTGCGCATGCGCTTAAGGACTCTTCTTATGGTACGCTGACGATGCAAGTGTTATCAAAGCTGAGACATCTTTACAGAGGAAATAAAACATAACCTTGAAATTTAAAGCTACTAAATTACCACTCACAACGTTTCAAAAAACAATAAAATCTCATTAAATCAAGGCAATGTTTATTTTGAAACAGTAAATTATAATAAAAAACGAAACCATAGAATATACTTATAGTAACCAAATGAATTAATTATTGATTCTCTTGAATTATAAAGCATAACTTTTTTATGTTCGTGATCTAGAAACTTATTAAACTTATTAATTAATTCAGCTTAAAAATAATAATTTTAACATTGTATTGAAATATAATTAAGATACAAAAATACTTTTGTAACTAAAAACTTTATTATAAAAATCAAAAAATAGCTTGCAGTTTAATTACAGACTCGATGTTAAAAATAATAGCGGCAATAGATTGGTGGCTATAATTATTGCTTTGCTCTGCAATTAATTGTTAAATATTTAATCTAAAGGAACGTGTAGAAACAGTTGGTTTTACTAATTATTCTGTGTCGCGAATAACGTCATTGGGTGGTTCACAGGATATTCGTCAGTGCTCGTAAAAAATATATAAAACCATGCCCGTGACGTCACGACATAACAGTGAACTCATCGTCTCTTGGTGACGTCATCCAGCACCGCTTCCCCCCCTTCTCACTCACCCCGTGAGCTTTCAGACATGAGAAGGAAGAAAGTCAAGCAATACGCACCTAGGTAAGGCACGCACTTTCTTTCCTTTTCCGTTTCGTCTCACTCCGTGCGTGTAAGAACGTGCGTAGGCCATCTTGGTTTTTTATGTTGTTGTTTATCGAAAACAGGACATAAGGACATGCTTCGTTAGAAGGACGAGTAAAATCGTGTCATGTAGGGTCAGTCAAGGTAATTTTTTTTAAAGAAAAGACATTGATAAAATGGGACATGTTTTATTAAAAGAGGACTTGAATAAAGATGATCAGAGGTGGAGCATAGATTTTAATTTTCTTCACAAGGTGATATCAACATTTGTTGAATATCTGTCATGAACATGGTGGCATTAGATGAAAAACTTTTTAAATGAAAGAGAAATAGTTGTCATTAAAGTCCAGGTCACTCTTGACAGATATTCAACTAATGTTGATATCACAATGTGTTGACAATTAAATTCTATGTTTCTACTCGACCAATATTTTATGAAACCAAGTGGGCATATAACGTTCCCGAGTGAAGCTGTCCGGCAGTAGGAGAACAAGCAGGGGAGGAGAAAAATGTAAACTACAGTACAATTTATGTTGTGAACTTCATCGACATCGTTCTTTTCATAAAAGATTCATTCTACGCTCCTATACCAGTAACCTTTCGCTACCGGAGCATTTAACAAAATATGTGGGATTTTTTTCAACTTTTCAGACCGGAAAATATCAACTATTAAACTATGTAATTACATTAATGGTTTAGGGCTTAGGAAGGTTTAATATAGATGAAATGCACCCGCATCTTCGTGGCGGGAGAGTGGTAAACCATTTAGGGGAACATTTTCTTCAGTGCCCCCTACTGAGATCGAACCCCGATCTCCCCGCCTTGGTCAGTCTAGTCCTACACTATAGTAGCACGTTAGACCACGTGGCCACCGAAGCGGTTGATTTTTAGCTCGTTCCAGTAATAAATAAATAAATAATAAATAAATGTGTGGAGATGGGGATCAGGGGGAGGGGGCGCACGATAAAAGGAGCTACCTCACCATCATCCCCTCCCCTTTTTCAATCGATGTAGGTAAGGGGGTTCTAGAGAGTACCTTTTAAAATAGTTTTGATCATTGGCAATTAAAATGGGGGGGAAGGGGGGTCATGGTAAAATATGAATACCAAAAACAAAATGGTGCCAACTATATCATGACGAGTCCGCATCGGTGGTTACACAGTCAAAGGCATAAATCTTGTGTTGGACTGGATTACTGTGGACGTGAGGTTCAGGGATCGAATCCTGGTCGAAAACCTGATTCCCTTAGCGTGACTAACGTATGTGTGTAATCCGAACAGGAAATAAAACACAATAAAAAATAAGATCATATCTTATTTCACTGCACTCAACAAAGAACATCATTGGGAAGGGGGAAGATAAACTATTGATTAGTATGGGTTTTTTTAAATATACTTTTTATTTAAAACTTAAAGTAAAACAGGGGCCAATAAATTTAGTACAAATTGTAATAACATAATATGTTCATACTGGACAGTCCCTCTTAGACTTATCATAAAAAAAAGGGCACGGTGCCCCCCTACCATCGTGCACCCCCACGTACCTCTATACCCCTCACTGCATTATTGCAAGTTACCCTGGATATATGCCATGAATCGCGGGCTTCGTTAACTGTAGGGGACACGCCCCACCCACCTTACTCAATAAGCTACTTAAAAAAGTACAGTTTCATAAATTCAAAATAAAAAGTGATTTTTTTAAAATTCAGAATTTTATAAGTTTGGACCCATACATAAATTATTTTTTTTCTATATAATTTATATAATTAATTCCGTTTTCATTATTATTTATGTGACTCATTTGGTATGGAATAACTCTTATTTTCTAATTTAGAGTGAAAATAGGATCATTTTGTCCACCCTGATGAAATAAAAATAAAAATAATTGTTCGACCTGGCCATTAGAACTATCATATTGTGAAAGAAAGCAAATATTTTAAGATAAAGAAAAATGTAATCCTTAATTTTTCTATTCATATCAATCTACCATTTTAATTTGAGCTATTTGTTTACAATTTAAAATCGAATAAAACATTTTACTAAGTTAATTTACTCAAATGACATTTCATAGCGAGATACTTATTTTTACTAAATGAAATACAAAATTTGTATTTACCATAGCTAAGGGACCTTAAAATTAATTTCATGCACATCCCAAAAATTGTTTGTTCGTTGACTTCTCGTGGCAAGAATACAATAATGCCTCCCTCGATCTTATTCACCTCCTAGTTTCCTATTACGTTGCTCGCAACGAGTCTTCATCTCCTAGTTTCCTATTACATTGCTCGCAACGAGTCTTCATCTCCTAGTTTCCTATTACATTGCTCGCAACAATTCTTCATCTCCTAGTTTCCTATTACATTGCTCGCAACAATTCTTCATCTCCTAGTTTCCTATTACATTGCTCGCAACAATTCTTCATCTCCTAGTTTCCTATTACATTGCTCGCAACAATTCTTCATCTCCTAGTTTCCTATTACATTGCTCGCAACAATTATTCACCTCTTAGTTTCCTATTACATTGCTCGCAACAATTATTCACCTCCTAGTTTCCTATTACATTTCTCGCAACAATTATTCACCTCCTAGTTTCCTATTACATTGCTCGCAACAATTATTCACATCCTAGTTTCCTATTACGTTGCTCGCAACGAGTCTTCATCTCCTAGTTTCCTATTACATTGCTCGCAACAATTATTCAACTCCTAGTTTCCTATTACATTGCTCGCAACAATTATTCACCTCCTAGTTTCTCTATTACATTGCTCGCAACAATTCTTCATCTCCTAGTTTCCTATTACATTGCTCGCAACAATTATTCACCTCCTAGTTTCCTATTATGTTGCTCGCAACGAGTCTTCATCTCCTAGTTTCCTATTACATTGCTCGCAACAATTATTCACCTCCTAGTTTCCTATTACATTGCTCGCAACAATTCTACATCTCCTAGTTTCCTATTACATTGCTCGCAACAATTATTCACCTCCTAGTTTCCTATTACATTGCTCGCAACAATTATTCATCTCCTAGTTTCCTATTACGTTGCTCGCAACGCAACGAGCTTATTATGTTGTACGGGTACTACCAAAAATTGAAATATCATAGTGTTGTAAAACGCAGAAAGAAACGTGCGTGGAGTAGAAATTTAGTGTTAAAACGAAACACTATGTCACATACTGTGACGATTTTACCTGAATTAGATGTTGATGACTTCCGAAGTAACCTACGTATGAATGAAGACACCTACAAGCATATTTTGTCTGTATTCTCTAAGCGGTTAGCCAAGCAAGCAAGTTGGAAGCGCAGAAAGCGATTACACGCCGCAGAAAGCAGTCATCCGATCAGGAAATATCAAACTCGTTTGATATTTGCACTGCCAGCTTTGTGATACGCGCACCGATCATTTATTTGTATTACATTATCATTTTGCAGCGCTGCAAAACGACGTCAGAAAGCAACGCTGCAACCTGCTACGTGTAATGCGGCCTTAAGATATGTGTACTAAAGCGACACATTCTACTAGTATCTTCACTCAGTATCGTACGATATTTCAAGGTGACGACATGTCTAGGTCAAGCCAGGTTGAAGAACCATTCTAAATTTCTTTAACTAAGGGAGTTGCAATAAGAATTGGAAGCTCTCGGGACTCATTCTATAAAATTCTTTAAATTTTCCTTCGTGTTGAGATAGTTCTCTTGAAACTACTGCAGAGCTGTGTCGCACATTAATTAAATTATACAGATGCACCCAATTCTTCCTTCTCTTCCATCTCCTGTTCTTCAAATACCAATACATGACGGGAACGTCATCTTCACT
The DNA here is from genome assembly GCA_902155825.1 of Timema genevievae. Lineage (NCBI taxonomy): Eukaryota > Metazoa > Arthropoda > Insecta > Phasmatodea > Timematidae > Timema > Timema genevievae. The sequence continues at coordinate 56,220 of CABFWO010000832.1, read as the reverse complement.
CGAAGATCTCATAATTACAACTGATAAACCAACTTTAAAATATGTCTCCTGCCTAAATATCATCTCGCTTTGGTGTGCAGCAAAATTATCTTGAGATAAAAGTCGCACTTCGCAATGATCGCGCGATATAAATCGTATCGTCCTAGTGTGCATCAAACCTAATATATTGCTTGCAAATAATGGGATGTAAAGCGAGTGAACTTCTAAACAGATGAAAGGAAAGAACGAGTCTTCATCTTCTAGTTTCCTAATACATCACTCACAAAGAAAAATACCGAGTGGGCATGGAAACATATTATAAGAAAGAACTAGCTTTCATCTCCTAGTTTCCTAATACATCGCTCACAAAGAAAAATACCGAGTGGGCATGGAAACATATTATAAGAAAGAACGAGCATTCATCTCCTAGTTTCCTAATACATCGCTCACAAAGAAAAATACTGAGTGGGTATAGAAACATATTATAAGAAAGAACGAGCATTCATCTCCTAGTTTCCTAATACATCGCTCACAAAGAAAAATACTGAGTGGGTATAGAAACATATTATAAGAAATAATGAGTCCTCATCGCCTAGTTTCCTAATACATCGTTCGCAAAGAGGAAGAGCGAGCGGACATCAAAACAGAATAAAGGTAATAATGAGTCTTCATCTCCTAGTTTCCTAATACATTGCCCTCAAATAATGTGACGTAGAACGATCGAGCATCCAAACAGATGAAAGGGAAAGAACAAGTCCATTGTTGAGGTCGGCCAGTTTTTCCAACTAGGAAACTTAAAGATATCCGATACCGATCCGTTAATCCCGACGACCAACTCACTTAACCTCTCTCTCTCTCTCTACCTATTTATTAACCTTTGCCGTATCTCTACAGACACGATTCAATGTTAATTTTATTCCAACATTGACACCATAAACCACATATGAGCCTCCCATAACACGACCTTCTGCATTGTTCTTTGAGGAGAGGTTTGATGTGTACCAGTCGGCTTTGTTCAACTCAAGGGTTCCGTCTAGCAAGACGAATTATTGACTGAGCTTTTGTCCAATTTTCATAGGAATAGCATTTTTAGAAAATACAAACGTATAGTTTTTTGAATAAATTTTATAATTTTTTACAATTTTATTCATCTTATTTAATAAGTATTTTTAATATCTATTAAATGTGACAATTTTTTTTTCAAAACACCGCGTCTTATTGACCGTTCGGGCTAGACGCTTATGTACTAATTACGCTAATGAGTTAGGGACTAAAAGGTTGTATTCAGAGGAAGTGTACTTACATTTGCATGTAGGGAGAGTGGAAAAACTACCATCATTACATCCTAATGATATTATAACCCCGATCTACCCGTTATAGGCAGTCTAGTATACTGCTAGAGTAGCACGTTAGACCACGCTGACACCGAAGAGGGTAAATATGACAGTTGAAGATCACCTTACTTGACGAGTAGATACCTGAAAGTAGATCTAGTAGAATTTTCAGCTATCATAATAAGCCCTTCCTATTAAAATTGTCCTGTATAAATATTCCAGTAGGTAAATGTCTGGCCCATGATATAGTCTGATACTCCTGTGACGAGAACGTGAGTGTACTTTCTCTCTCTCTCTCTGTCTGTGAATAGTTTCCCACAAATTCGTGTACACTTCCTCTAAATTATACCTTCCCACTCACTTACCCCGTGAGTACTGTCTCAAATGTGAATAGCCTGGACGGAAAGTAGGCACAGTTAACAAATACAAATAATCATGCTTATGCCTATTGAAGTTAATCTTGTGTTAGACTGGTCTGTTGAAGTTAATCTTGTGTTAGACTGGTCTGTTGAAGTTACTCTTGTGTTAGACTGGTCTGTTGAGGTTACTCTTGTGTTAGACTGGTCTGTTGAAGTTAATCTTGTGTTAGACTGGTCTGTTGAAGTTACTCTTGTGTTAGACTGGTCTGTTGAAGTTACTCTTGTGTTAGACTGGTCTGTTGAGGTTACTCTTGTGTTAGACTGGTCTGTTGAAGTTAATCTTGTGTTAGACTGGTCTGTTGAAGTTACTCTTGTGTTAGACTGGTCTGTTGAAGTTAATCTTGTGTTAGACTGGTCTGTTGAAGTTACTCTTGTGTTAGACTGGTCGGTTGAAGACGGAAAATCGGGGCTGGAATACCGATCGGGTCTACTGAAGGTGTTTTTCCACTCTCTTTACAGGAAAATGCAGGTAGCTTGCATCTAAAATGATTTCTTCCTTATCCCTACCCCATTAGAGTAATTATACATACATATAACCTGAACAGTTAGTAAGAAGAGGTGATAGTAAAAAAAAAATGTAACGAGGCACTAATGGAACGACGCCTTCGTTGTGACATATTTGTATGCGCACTTAAGCTTTTGTTTGATAATTTCCACAACTGAACTTACGATTCTCCAGTAAACTAGACTTTCACATAACTAAACCTCCAATTACTGCCATTACTCTATAAGGACCACTCAGTCAGGCAAATGGAGAAATATTCACCCCATTTACTCCTCCGCCTATATCCTTCAATAATAAAGAAGATTCCACTTAAAAATAAATAAAACTTAATCTGATTCCCACGGATATATAAAATATATGTAGCTCGTAGCAAGACATTTTCATTAAAACGTGTATATATTTAAATTTATTTCTCTGTGATATAGGATCAGTGCTAATTATTGACCAGTTCAGTTGAACATTCGAATACCAGTATCTATTTAATCATTTGCACAAGAAATCAATATAATAAAAATAGAATGAAATCGAAATAACGGTTCAACATTCTTTGGAAATGTCGATCAGTGGTTAGCGTACATTTTATGGTCCACACTTTGACAGTTAGAGGCAGGCGACCATTTTTTTTATTGGTGGAGCTACACTTTTAATCAGGAATGAGGTGGGAGATGTTGTTTTTTTTCATAATGAAGAGGAAGGGGGAATTCGTTCTGCCTGAGTCAACACACTGTTTGTATTTATCTACGGTTATGTAACATATGTTTACTTTGAGAAAATCCTTCATTTCTTTAATAACTTAATCACTTATCAATGGCGGGACTAATTGATGTGCTACCTCTAAAACTCAAGGGGTGGAGGGGAGGGAAGTATGCGTCTTTAAGAGGATTTTTGGCTTTCGTATTTAATAACTATACTGTACCCTTTTTTTCTATTAACCTATCAAACCATTGTCACAAATTACCTATAGTTTCTTAGTCATTTTCTTTCAAAAACGAGGAAAAAAACATTCCTTTTCGGAAATCATTCCCGAAATTCTACCCGACCGATTTTGATCATTTGTTTTTAATGAAACCTATAACCCAAATAATTTAAAATTTCCAAAAATATGTTTACAGTCATGGAACAAAAAAAATAAATACACCAGAGTTGGGATCCTCTGGCCTAAAGTGGCGGAATTCTGGATCGGTTAACGTAAAAGCCGGATAATAAAGAATTCTAGTGTAAATTATTTTCAGTATGGTTTTGCCTCATGTAGCTACGCCTTGCGCACACCTCCCTTGACACAGCTTCTGTTTCCAGCCACATCAAAACAGTGCTGTTATATACACCTCCCTTGACACAGCTTCTGTTTCCAGCCACATCAAAACAGTGCTGCTCTCTATATCTCCCTTGACACAGCTTCTGTTTCCAGCCACATCAAAACAGTGCTGCTCTCTATATCTCTCTTGACACAGCTTCTGTTTCCAGCCACATCAAAACATTTCTGCTCTCTATACCTCCCTTGACACAGCTTCTGTTTCCAGCCACATCAAAACATTTCTGCTCTCTACATCTCCCTTAACACAGCTTCCCTTTCCAGCCAAATCTAAACATTGTTGCTATCTACACTGATCAATAGTACTTTATTATACACCAACCGCATGCATAACAGTTAACCTTTGCTCTCCAATGTAACAGTTATAAGATATTTGGGATAGATTTTTTTTTATTAATTACTAGTGGGTATGTACCGGTTTTTTGTTTTAAAATGCATTTGTTAACGCCGAGAGCCGGACCGGAGAGTTGGAGGTCGGATAATCATGACTCTAGTGTTTATTTACAAGTATACTTTGTTCTTTCAATAAGTCACAAACAAGCTAATTATACAGTAATTCTTAGTGAAGTATTTTTATAATCGTTGATAACACTTTGGATTGATGATAAATCTAAGATTACTAAGAAAATAATAATTATTTCCACATGATTAGTATTAATGAATCCCGATCAACGTTTGAAAAAAAAATCTTCTGCTAGCTATCGGTTATCTCCACTTCAGTGGCAAAGTGACTATAATTTCTTCCATTCTGCATAATCTGGTCACAATTTTAACCATGACATTAAATGCAAACAGTTAATTTATCTGAAATCCAAATATCGGCCTCTATAGCCAATCACTCAAGGTGTGATTCAGTGAAGAATGGCCAACTGGATGAGTTGCATAATGAGAGTAGAGGATTTATTGAGTGACGTCATAGAGGGAGCTGGGAATACCACGAACACAACTGATTGAAGACCATATATATNACCTCTTCTCTTAGTCGCGGAAAGGAACTAACACAAGTTTGGTTATTAGTGCCTTAAGCCGCAATTGTAGTAGTCTCCTAATCTCATACGTCATCTGTTCTCAAGTCTCTTCAAGATGAAGACCATATATATATATATATATATATATATATAGTCTTCAATCAGTTGTATATATATATATATATATACATTAAGAAAAACAAGAGTTTGTCAGTCCATCTTTCATGAGAGTTGCGCAATATCTATCACACGCGGATGGCTGAGATTTTAAAAAGTACCCCATGTTCTTAAACACATGTACATAAAAGCTGGAATTTAAAATTTTTGTTTAGATTTTTGTAAATCTATTAAAAACTAGGTCGGAAGAAATAAAACGAAAATATTATTTTTTCGGTTTGTTTGAAGCAAATAAAAGCATAGCTTTTGTTCTTACACTAGTAAGGAATACAAATGGAAGCTCGCTCCAGGTGCCGCGTGGTTTAACGCGCTACTGTCGCATTAGACTAGAATGCTGATGACGGGGAGATCGAGGTTCTAAACTGGGTTGGGTTTACTGAGGTTAGTTTTTTTCTCCAAGATGGTTTTCAACTCTCCTTCCACACAGGTGCGGGTACACTTCCTATAAATATAACCTCACTAATCCTTAAAACTATTTGCGTAATTAATACATAAGCGTTTAAAACAAACGGGTAGTAAAGACGCGGTGCTAAAAAAAAATGAGGTTTCAGAATATAAATCAGGAAGCTGCGGATAGGACATTCTGTAGGGTTAAATTTGGACAAGGTAACGGACCTGTCGAAAGACAGAACACCTGATGATACTTATAAGAATAAGTGGTGGGTGTTTTTTCCCCCAGTGAGGTCAAGGGGTAGCTGGGGTGGTGGGTGGGGTGAGTTAGTGCAATGCAGTTTTGAGTCCTTATGGTGCAACAAGTCTTGATGTTTAGTCGNTCATATTATCAAATCTTGCCCGCATGAGTTCCCGACACTCAGCACGTGTGCCATGTTATGTTAACCTCGTGATGATGTTATTCCAACATGATCTCGTCGTGAGAGGAGGTAGAATGTCTGACTTTTGTGGGGGTCCTCCCTTCTACCTCCTGATCCCACCTTCTGGGATGATTGACGGCCAAATGGGTGATTCAAAATAACGTTTCCGCTTCATGTGAGAGAGAGGAAAAAAACACTCGATACTGTATTATAGTTACTTTCTCTACACCTCTTGGAGATAAATTGTTGTGATCGTCAAAAAAAAAAAATTGCTTGTGTGACCCACGCTGAATTCGCTACCCTTGTGTTAGATCAGACTGCCGATGACAGGGGGAACGGGGTTCTAATCTTGGTCGGGTGTATTGACGGTGTTTTTTTTCAAAATGGTTTTCCACTCTCCCTACACGCAAATGTGGGTACACTTCCTATAAATATAACCTCTTTAATACCTAAAACATTTAACGTAATTAGTACATAAGCTTATAACAAGAATAAGTAGTAATATGTGGGGCTAAAAATAACTAAAATAATCTTCACTTTCCAGTCTTTGACAAGAAGGCAGACCGTTTAGGACTCCGTGCAACCTAATAGTTGACACCTAACTTAGGTTGGTAATACTGCTCGAACAAGGCGTCACATCGTGCTGCGGTTTCCTGTATTATACTTTAGAAAAAAGTGTAGTTATTAAGACCAGCAAATCCGCTTCAGGTGGCCGCGTGATATAACGCGCTACCATCGTGTTAGACTAGACTGCCGAAGACGACGGGGGAGACGGGTTTCGATCCCTGTCAGGTGCACTGAGGGTGGTTTTTCCTAAATGGTTTCCCACCATCCCTCCACAAAAATGTAGCACTTAATCTAAAATTAAGCTTTCTTAATCCCTTACCCGTTTGTGTAATTAGTACACAGGTGTTTATAACCTGAACAGTTAATAAGACGGGGGTAGGGGGGAGGGCTGGGGAAAAAAAGAACAGCGAAATATATTTACTTTTTTTTTAGATTCAAAAAATTGGAAAGATGATTTTTTTTTATTATTATTTTAGCATCGTGCCATACTACTCGTTCGGATTAGAAGCTTATGTACTAATTACACAATTGTTAATTTAGGTATTAGGAAGGTTATATTTAGAGAACCTGTACCCACATTTGCGTGGAAGGAGAGTGAAAGACCATTTCGTAAAAACTACCCTCATTACACCAGAACAAGATTCGAACCTCGATCTCCCCGTCACCGGCAGTCTAGTCTACTGCGAGAGTAGCGCATTAGACCATGCAAATGGGTGATAATTATTACAATATTAAAAAACTACTAAACTGATTACGATCCCGCTGTAGTTAAGTTAAGAATGCAGACAACTGGACTACGACTTTTTTTCCTGGTTCTGAGCGCAATCTTGTATATATAATAGTCCGGTCTATCAGGAGGGAGATGGGTTCTTATAACCAGTGGTTGATCTAAGGCGATAAGGAGGGGTATGATGGGATGATAATCTCCTCCCCGGATCAATTCGAAAATAATCAGGTATATTGAAAACTATACCTTAATATTGTACAGAGCTGATTCCTATATGCTGCTTACGACAAAGATGTAAGAACAGCTTTCAGGTCTTGCTTGTATTACTAAATCTCCATCTAGATATGCTAAAGTGGACCTGAATAAGGCTCTTAACCGTTGCACAAAATAATTATAAAATACAATATTACGCATCTGTGCTACGCTATTCGTAGTCCAGTTTGTGGAAATATTGTCCAGTAGTAATATACTCTTGTCCAGGGGACGCCAGAATGTACTAGTCGTACATCCTTTCTGTGGAGGCTCTTTCCATGTCCTGATGAGATGAGGTGATGGTGATAGTGAGTATGAGGGCGATAGTATGAGGTTGATAGTGAGTATGAGGGGGTGGAACCATTGAACACACTTAAACATAAATTAAGCATAATTAACCAAACCCTGGTGACCTTTAGGGGGATTCCCCTTTCAGGAAAAATACCCAAGATACTAACCGAGAATCGAACCCAGGACCCCTAGGCTCGTAGCCAGGTGCGTTGACCACTACACCATGAGGCTAATTTTTGAAAATAATGATATTGGCAAATTTGAATTTGTTGTTTAAAACTAAGGTTTTCAGTAATTAGTTTACTGAATTTAACCAAGTATTTGTATAAAAATATATAAATTTCTGTTGATTCTAAAACATTTTAGACATATGTACGTATGTACAGATTGTAATTATTACTTTTGTTGTTCCTATTACTTTTTTGTTTTGTTTTATTTCTTACATTATAATTAAAAATTTGCTAATAAAAATTGTATGTTTACCTAAGCCCTCTTTTTTTTATTATGATAAGTTAATATTTTTATAAACTTGCAATCTTATTGATATTAAAATTATTATTAATTAAAATATTATATCTATACTTGAAGCTGCCTGAAAACCAATGCATCTCCCACGCCTTTCCTTCCATCCTCCGACAACAACCCTTGGCTCCATCCTTGCCTAAAACAATAAGAGTATCAGCCTGATAAAGCCCTCTGGATATAACCCTAGCCTTCCAGTTCACAGTCAGGTATGCTAGCCACTCACCCAATACTACCTTCTCTCTGGGGACCGTTGGAGGGGGTCATTGAACGAATAACAAAACGGAAGTGTGCAGCTTGCTTTCCAATCAATCCGCTCACCTATCCCACATATATTAATTTTTTTCGTCCTCGTAAACAAGACAAACGAGAACCACAATGTCAAATTCGGACACTTGGAAAAAGAAGAAGAAACAGGTTCGATACGAAATTGTCAGTGATGTATTCATTTCCGCGTGAATTTTAGGAATGAAATTGTGCTTTCGGGTCGGACACTAAAAGATTTGGAGCATCGAGTATTTATTTAAGAGTTTGATCATGGCAAATAACTTTTATTCCAATCACCGTCCAAAATGATATTATAAAACCAACTAATCATCTTCCATGTTAGGTTTTGATTCCAATAACCATCTTGTAGATCATCCAAAATTAAATTATAAAACCGACTAATCACCTTCCATGTTAGGTTTTGATTCCAATAACCATCCTGTAGATGATCCAAAATTAAATTATAAAACCAACTAATCACCTTCCATACCAACTAATCACCTTGCTGTACTACCCACAAGGCCTAAAGAATGAAGATTGCTACGAAATTAATAACTCTCTTTCAGAGAAAATAAAATATTACTATACAACGTATATACTTTCTCTTTCATTTTAAAATGGAGGCATTTACTAAAAAAAATCATACTATTTGTGAAGCAAAATAATACACATTTTTACAGAAACACTCTACAAATGGCCATTAATAATATACACTGTTACAGAAACATTGAGATAAGATAAACATCTCTGTCCCTCAAAGAACATAATTAATTTCAATTTTCAAAGACCTCTATAAAAATATACATGCTTATTACTTAGAACTTAATAATTTAAATTGGTTAAAAAAAATAGCTCCTTGACATGGGAATCAACCTCAGAAGCTTGGTTGCTCATATGTGTCTGACGAGTCCACACGTCCAACATATAGTCAGCCTTAAACTATGAGTGGCCTGGAACACTGGTTGAACCCTGGGAAGCTCAGGGGTAGATCAATGGTTTGTTTAGCCTAAAGTCCTGGGTTCAATTCCCATGTACAATCTTTCAATTTAATCGATTATTACTCAATTACGGCTGATCTCCGTATTTATTATCATTCACCCTTCCCCCCTCCCCCCCACCGAAGCCTTGCCTTTCATATATGTCCACTTATTTGAATAGCCTTGATTTCTGCCATAATTTAAATCGGTATAATAATTGTGGTCTACTCCACACGGACTGTGCCGTAGTTACAATGATCTTCAACTTGTGTGATGATATTCAGAAACTATTGCTTTTGTGAACGTGTATTTCAGTTAAAATGTTTTCATTTGTAGTAGCATTATATTAATATTGCTTGTCTGGGATATATATCACTCGTAGCTCAGTTTGTGGAAGTATTAACAAGTACTAATGTACGGTTGCCCAGCGAACGCCCGAATGTACTAATAGTACAATCCTTTCCGTGGAGGCTCTTTCCATGTCTCGATGAGATGAGGTGATGGTGATAGTGAGCATGATGGAATTAACACAACACTAATTTATATGACCCTTAACATAGTATATAGAACTGTAAACAAAGTTTAAAAGTTGAAATTTTACATTCTGAAAAGTGCAAAAAATCCACATATTTTGTTTTTTTTCATTAAATACCTAAATACCCGGGAAACTAAAGGTAAACTAACTGCTATAAGAGCGTAGAATGGATATTTGTGAATCGATTAGTGTAATTTAATATGTCACAACACAAATGGTCTTGTCAATTGTATTTTCCTCCTCCCCTGTTTGCTCTCCTATTGACAGACAGCTCCACCCAGTAACTTTTATAAGCTCACTTAGTTTCTGGTGTTTTATGAATCTCTGTTCGACTATTCCAGCGCCTTAAGCATTTAAACTTTCACTTTCCTGTTCAAAATTTAGCGAGACCTGAAAAATAACTATATATATATTTATGTAACCGTTATGATGTTGAGGATGAAATAAACCTAAATCTGCCTTCCGTGAGGACAGGCCTTCTGGATTTTTAACTTATCGTTTCCCCTCGGAGAAAGAAATATTGTGATTGTTAAAAAAATCTTAATATATATAATTCTTCTGTACGTTTGTATGTCACTGAACTCCTCCTAAACGGCTGGACCGATTTTGATGAAATTTTTGGTGTGTGTTCGAGTGGGTCCGTGGATGGTTTAGATTCATAATTGGACCCGGTAGGTGGCGCTGCAATCGGGTTATAGGNTTTTTTTTAATAGATTGTTTGCATATCAAAACATGTTACCTCAAAATTTCACCCCCACCCCCCCCACAAACCACCCGATATTTATAATAATGAATATAATATTAATAATTGACCGTTAAAAAAAATCATAAGTTCATCAATAATAGACCGTAAAAACCTTCTGAAAAGTTCATGAATAATTGAACTTCTGAGAATAATTAATAGTTATGTTTGTTTTTCGATACAGCTGATATTTGTGGAGCTGTGGGTGAAATGCTAAAATTGAAAAGATGTTTTATTTTGTATGTTGTCTTGACAAACACTGAATTTGTAATATTTGTGTTACTCACTAATTAGAGTTCATTGTGAATTTGTAATTGTGATGATCACATAGTATTTGTTTTACTATCGAAATCAACTATGCCACCCAAACGAAAAGCCAACGTTCGGGCAGGACGTCTGTTGGGTCCGCTAGTTGAACTATATATTTTGATGAATGTCAACGATTCATGACTCCTTGAAACCGAAAAAGGATTATTTGCAACACAGTATGTCTGTCTGTCTGTCTGTTACTGGGAACAGAGCCGAAACCATTTTACTAAGCCTTACCTACCCCAGTAGTGTAACCCGGACGGGTAGTAAGAGGCGATGATAGTAGAAATAATCAAGGATCTATAGTTTTCAATTTTGATATTTACAGTTTCCTAGTTCTGCATTTACGGATCACATGATTGGCTGTATAAATTTAGGAGAAGTGTTTAAATTAAAATGTTTTAACTGTCATATAAACCCGCTTCGGCCACATGGTCTAACGCGTTAATCTTGTGTTGGACTAGATTGCCAAAGACGTGGAGATAGGGGTTCAATACCGTTCGAGTGCACTGAGAGTGGTTTTTCCTAATTTTTTATGGCCAACATTGATAATATTTTACTATATTATTTGGGAGGTTACCTGGCAGTCCAGGGGTAAGGTGTCAGATTTCTGTGTTGGGGGTCCGGGGTTCAATCCTCAGTCCCAGCACAGATTTATCTGATTGCCAAACCCTTCCTTCACCTCTGACAATACGTGTATTAATCACAACTTGTGAATGTGTGGAATACCAGGCCTTCACCGTGGTTCGGATCCCACGTTAAACTGTAGGTCCTCCATTTCATCTCACAATCACCCTACCATTACACATTAGCGTAAGTTCGTATAACTCGAATGCGTAGTAAGACATGGAGCTAATAATAATAATTAGATTATACTATTTATTATATCTCCTACATTTTAATCATTCAGTTACCCTATTTTCTAATCACCCTGTATATTTAAAACATACAGTACATTATACTGTACATGATATATATCTGATAGAGCTCAAACCCTCGCCAGGTCAAAGGTCACTCATGCCAGCCCATTCTAATAGTGTTATCTATATCTAGGAGATTGTGATCACTTCATCACCTTGTGAAGCACACAGCTGGGACATTCACGTTTAGAATGACGTCATCTAACGAGAATGAACTTATTCCAACCGGCTTCACTGGCAGAACCATTTAAAGTGTCACTTTCTTACTAGACTGACCTTCTAATGACGGGAAGATCGAGGTTTGAGATCTGGTCGGGTCTACAGAGGGTGGTTATTTCTCTAAATGGTTTCCCACTCTCCTTCCACACAAATGTTGGTAGATTAACCTCTCTAACATGTTTTCCTCCTCATCCCTACCTCATTGGACTAATAGCCTGAACAGGTAATATGACGTGGTGATGAAAAAAAACTTATTCCGTAGAACACGGAAAGGGCAAAAGAGAGCATATCGAAAGCGCACCAAATTATAGATCAAAAGCGCACCGGAAAAAACCACCAACCCCTTCATAGCCTGTCAACATGGCATGTATTGTAAATATCCCTCTTAATCCTTACAATATTTACAGTAAAATAAATTAAAATTGATTTTAAAAATATTTAATAAATTTTTATATATATAAATTTATTATATTATATATATAGATTTATTAAATATTTAAAAAATCAAAATCCCTCGTAATCCTTACAATATTTAATGTAAAATAGATTAAAATTGATTTTTAAAATATTTAATAAATTTATATATATAAAAATTTATTAAATATTTTAAAAATAAATTTCAATTAATTTTACTGTAAATATTGAAAGGATTACGAGGGACATTTACAATACATGCCATGTTGACATGCATGTGTGTGTATGTATGTATATATATACATACATAAATATATATATATATATATACATGAAGAGTGTTTATTGTGATTAACAAGATGATTTGTTTGTTTTTCTAAGGAAAACTTACTCAAGGTGAAATGAAAGTGGATGTGAGAAAGGTAATTGTTTTTGCTGTTTTCATATCAAACAATTTTTTTTATCATTAATAAATAAAATATTGCTCCATTAGAAACTTAAAAGTTTAATTTTCTTCACACGTTGATATTAACAGTTGTTGAATATCTGTCATAAGAATTATAGCATTTGATAGCAAACTTTTAAATTAATAGAAAAGATTGTTATTTTCTAGTACACTCTTTAACAGATATTCAACAAATGTTGATATCACCGTGTGGAGAAAATTAAAATCTAGATTTATACTTGAGCTATACTTTATTTATTTATTTAAAAAAAGTTTTGCCATAAAAAACTGAAAAAAACACTTCCCGTGTTCCCTAAATCCCAAACTTTATGTATCGCAGTGTTTACGAGCTTGTTTTTTCTTACTTTTCATTCTCGTGAGAGTTACGCAGTGGAACAAGTGGAAAATACCCCGTTGCTCATTCTCGCCTCGTGCCATTTAGTATCGACAAACAACTCAGTTGTTATGCAACCAGTGGAGCAAGTTATGTTTATCCTACCTTCTGTATCGCACGAATATTAACTTAAATAAACACACACGTTAGTTATACTCCTTGGCAATAAGATAGAAAGAGACAGAGAGAGAGATCGTTTAGTAATTTATTGTTCAGAAAACGAGACAGTGGACTTTTTTTTCTGTGTTCGACGAAAAAAATAGTGTAATAAATTAAGAGTCCAATTTTCACATAAATAAAACATAATGACAGATAGAAAAGTAACTAGATCTACTTTCATGTATTCATACGTAACGTAACAAAAGACAATCTATTAGTTTTATTTTGGTATAAACGTGTACTCCCTGTACCGACTGATTAAAGTCTAACAGTATACCAATTATAAATTAATTTAAATCCATAACAGACACAACATCCAGCTTTCATTGTGTTAAACTTGCTTCGGTGGCTGCATGGTCTAAGGCGGTCTTCTCGCAGTAAACTAGATTGCCTGTGACGAGGAGATCCAGGTTCGATTCTCGGTCGGCTATACTGAGGGTGAGTTTTTACAAACTGGCTTTCCACGCTACCTCTAAGCAAATGTGGGTACACATCCTATATATATTACCTTCTAAAATCCCTAAAAACATCATCGTAATTAGTAGACAAGCGTATAGCCCAGACTGGTAGTAAGACGTGCTGCTAAGTTGAATCGGTCATTTCGAAAAGTCCATAATTCTTCAAATTTTACAGGAGATAAAACTTATAGTTTGTTTGAGGCCAATGGCTCCAAAAAAAAAGGCCTTTGGTTAGGAATGCTTACAAAAATAATATATAGGAAGCTCTTAAAATATAATTATTTCATGAAATACAGGAGTATAAAAAGTGGAGAAAAAATTGTTTAAAATTGGAAATCTGGCCTTTTAGAAATGATCCATTCAGTTAGATATGGCGATAAATTTAGAAATTAGTTTTTACCACTAAAAGATTAAAACATGTTTTAATCGGTTGTTTAACGTTCTCGTTAGAGAGCATCATGGGCCAATCAAAACACATCGCCGCGAACGTGCGTATCACTAAACTACTCAATCAGATTCTGCTTTTTTGTTTTCTGCGTACGTGTGAATCAAACTTTTGAAAATACTAAAATATTTTTTTACATAGATCTGTTTAAAAGTTTGTGTGTTTGTTCAATTGTTCCGTATATACTTGCCATCAACGTGACATATCTGTTTCCAGTGGAAATTACTTCAACTAACCTATGGAAACATCACTATGGTTTTTTTTTTGGCTTGGGTTTATTTTATTTTTATTATTACTAGGGATAAAAATATGTGCCCTTTTTTTCTATTAAAATCTAAGATAAGGAGTCAATTGTGGTGTATTTTCAAATGCCTTACTTACTCTATGGCATTAGGAACTTGAAAGTTTATGGCTTTACTTAAAAGTACGCCACCTATCCCTATCTTGAGCTAGTTCTATCCAGTCCACCTCATTACATCCTATCTCTATCTTAAGCTAGTTCTATCCAGTCTACTTCATTACATCTTATCCTTATCTTTAACTAGTTCTATCCAGTCCACCTCATTACACCCTATCTATTTCAGGTCCATTTTAACACCCCCATTTTGGGATTCAAGATTCAACCTCCCCGTTACTGGCAAACCAGACTAAGTGTTAGAGATTTAACGCGCAAAGTTAAAGGTACCGGGTTCGATTCCCGTGTCCATTTGGTTATTTTCCACTTAATTGAATTTAATTTAGTCTGACACCTTGGCTCACTTGGTAGCGTATCTGTCTACTTTGCAAAGGGTCTCGGGATGGATTCTTGACTGAAAATTTTGGCATACGTGAGATATGTGTTCCCCCTTTCACAGTTATGAATAACTAACGGCCTGGGGGCTGGGTGTTGTGTATATTCTATATTTAAGTTAGTTTTTAAATTAATGTGCTGATATAATCAGTCGGTTTAAAAAGTGCACGTTAAATAGCTCAAATAAATAAAATAAAATTAATTTAACTAAATAAACTAAATAAGAGTGACATTCAGACTGCATGCCAAATGGCGCGTATTCCAGATCTTTTTTTTTAAACTCTTCTACTAAAATGAGAAGAATAAACTAAATTGTTTTGACCATAAACAATATTAAATCTTCAGCGCTACAAAACTAATTATGCTACCGGTAAATCTTTTTAAAATGATAATTGACCTGGTGGTCTAGGGGTAAGGTGTCTGACTTCTTGTGCTGAGGGGTCCAGGGTTCAATCCTCGGTCCCGGTACAGATCTATCTGATTGCCAAACCCTTCCTTCACCTCTGACAAGACATGTATTAATCACAACTTGTGAATGTGTGGAATGCCAGGCCTCCACCGTGGTTCGGATCCCACGTTAAACTGTAGGTCCTCCATTTCATCTCACAATCACCCTACCACTACACATTAGCGTAAGTGCGTATAACCCGAACGGGTCGTAAGACGCGGTGCTAATAATAATAATAGTAATAATAATATTTTTAAAGGATAAGGATTATTTTTAAATTGTACAATAATGTATTATACTACCTAGGAATAAGAAAACTATTATTTATCGCAGTTGTATATGTCCAATAATTGATGTTGGCGAGGTTGTAGAAAGTAATGGAAGTTTCTACTTTTACTGCTCAAGGAATAAGCAGACACTAAGCAGACATTAAAAAAAACTAAGAGCAATGATTTTTTTGTTTGTCTACAGGTTGTTTCGTAAGTGTTAGCACAACTTGAAAATGTCTTAATAATTTTAGTCCGGAAACTCTTTTCAGCTAAAGTATGAGACTAAGTTGAATATTCTCATATTCAACATTTTGTTTCATACACAATAAAAAAACGTACCTCTAAAACATATGCTATTTTTTAGAAGAACAACCCATATTTATGTGCACGTGGACTAGGGCGTTATTTTTTTACAGTTTTGCATGTTACGTGAAGGCTAGGTGTGTAATCTAAACCAGATTTTTTCCTTGGATTAAAGTTTTTAAATTTTCTTAGTGCAAATAAGGGTACATTTCCACTAAATTCTACCTTATTCACTCGTATAGCATTTTTGTAAGCACTCGGATACACCGGAAGGGTATTAAAAATTGGGGGTTGCTCTCTCTCCTTTTTACATAAAAAATAATATAAAGGAATAGATGAATTTTTCGAATTTATTTAATCTATTCTGAGGGTGAAAGAGTTTTCATCGAACTATTCAGCCACTAGAGAAATACAAATATGTTTTTAAAAAATAAGCAGAACAGAAATTACAAATATTGGACACAATATTAAAACACACACTGCACACTTGTTAATTCAGTATACACAACCCAATTTACTACAAACGGTGTCTTTAAAAGCCATAAAAGTTACAAGATCTACTTTCAGGTATTCATAATTCAAGTCATGTGATATTCAGATGTCAGTTTGGATCGATATATATAGCATTATCTATCAAATAATACAAATCGTTTAGTAAAATGTTAACAATTTTGAAACTTACTTCAGTGGTCGCATAGTCTAAGGTGTCACTCTCACAATAGGCTGGACTGCCGATGATGAGGAGATTGGGGTTTGAATCTCTGTTGGGTGTGCTGAGGTGTTTTTTTTCCTAAATGGTTTTCCACTTTCCCTCCATGCAAATATGAGTAATTCTCACTAAATGTAGCCTTTCTCATCCCAAACCCATTAAAGTAATTAGTACATAAGTGAAACTCGAAAGCGTAGTAAGACGTGGTGATAATAACATATAATATTATTATCATTATTATTATTATTATTATCACATAACCGCCTCGGTGGCGTATTTAGCTAACGCGCTAGCTTTGTATTGAGCCAGACCACCGAGGACGGGGAGATTGAGGTTCGAATCTCAGTCGGGTGAACTGGTTTTTTCTAAATGATTTTCCACTCTCTCTCCCCACGCTAATATGGGTTAATTTCCTCTATATTCAACCTTCCCAATTCCTAACCCATCAGAGTAATTAGTACTTAAGCGTATAACCCGAACGGTTAGTAAGTTGGGGTGCTAAATTAAAAAAATATTACATAAATATAAATAAAACATAATAAACAGACAGTAATAGAATGTTTTCTCAAGCTGATGTCGATAACTTTTAATACACACAAATTATACTATACTGTCATACAACGTTTTATTATTTTGTTAAGTGTTTTATTGCTAACCAATTTTCGGGAGTCGAACCCACCCATGGATGGTCGTGAACACAAGCGGTCCGTAATGGAATAATCTCGCAAGCCCCCCGTTGTTTCGTGAAAGGTTAATTTATGTCTTGTTACCAACAGCTGGAGAATGGGTAAAATTTCATTGTAGTTATGTGAATTCACACACAACTTACATTTGAGGAGTTTTCTTAAGAAATTTGCCTACCTGTGACATCACAGAAAATCAAGATAGTATGTCTCATTTTAGTGTATTTACGTTTTATTTGGCAAGTTTTAAAAATATAACACTGAAACTATAACCATGGATTCTTTAATAATTTTAGTCTTTATACAGTGCCGCAAATATTAGTGTTTTTTTTTATCTTGAAGTAATTTGTTTATAAACGTATTTCTTATAAATATTCAACAACTCAGGCTATTTGGTTTATTCAAAAAAAAATGGCTGACAGGAATTTTCCTGCCAGGACGTAGGTTGAAAAAAGTCCGTGAAAATGTATGTTTATCTAGAATAATAAACTAGAAAAAAAATATCATTTCAAAATACAATAACCCGCCTCGGTGGCGTAGTTGGCTAACGCGCTAGTCGTGTTGAGCTCGACCGCCGAGGACGGGGAGATCGTGGTTCGAATCTCGGTCGGGTGAACTGGGGGTGGTTTTTCCTAAATGGTTTTCCACTCTCCCTCCACGCAAATGCGGGTTCACTTCCTCTATTCAACCTTCCCAATTCCTAATCCATTAGCGTAATTAGTACTTAAGCGTATAACCCGAACGGTTAGTAAGACGCGGTGCTAAATAATATAAATAAAATACAATACATTGTTATCCAGGCACAAATAGTATAGTGAGTGTGTAATCTCGTCAGACAAAGAGGGGAAGTGTTATCAACCTATAAACAAGAGACATCGCAGGGTTAACTGCTCGTTTTATTCTCTCACGTTACATTACCTACATTAGGATATAAGTGCTTAGTACTTAGTGCTTATCTTTGAAATCACAGAGTAGACGACATCATTAGCTCTACGATGCGTTGCAAAAAGTTAAACCCTAATAGATTTTTATGTGAAAATTTTTCACATTCTTAAAAACTAATGTAGGTACCAGACCAAATGGCTTCTTTGTTAGTGGGTCCAACTCTACCATTGTAGGGTCACGGTTCAATCCTCACCACTACAATGAAAGAGTTTTCTTTCGCACGTTGAATTAGGTTTTCTTTTTTTTAATTACCACTCTCCTCATAATTTTACATTACCTTGTTCTAAAAAGTTATAGTTAAAAACTAATTAGTAATGAGACTCTGACACTATCGTTAGTTTGTAATACAACCTACCATAAATATTCAAATTAATATTTACTAGTAAATTAATACGAAAATCCACAGGAAGTGGATTTAAATTTTATTTTAATTATATTGTTTAAGGTGGGATGAAAGGGAAAGCAAGTTAAGGCCCCAGTATTGTTTGCAGTTACTTTAAAAAAAATTATATTCGATAAATTAAATATCACTTCATTATATGACTTTTGTTTCATGGGCATCGTTTAAAAGTTTTCTCATCAAATGCATGACATATTCATACAGTATTGATATTAATATGTGTAGAAAACTAAATGTATCAAATGATGATTTATTTCAGCCAAATAATTTTATTTGCTATAAAACATGAAAAATCACGTTTATTGCAGGTAAACTATATTTTTAATTTCTACCATTCATGTTTAACTACTAGTATAAAAACTCATTTGGAAAAGGAATGTTTTCGCACTTGAAAACCTTTTAAATACTTGATGTAAAGACTTTTAATCTAAAGAGACTTCAACGCAAGTCTAGATAATGAACATTTTAAGCTATTTTTACTGGAACTTTTAACAGAAAGCCTATTAATAGAGAATGGCCCTTCAAATATTAGACATATATAAACCTATAGATCCTTGAGGATATTTAAAATTTGAGGCTTCGAAAAAAATTCAGAATCAAGTGGTTTTTTAAAAGTAATATTTTGTTTTAGCAATTATTTTTGAATCAGGGCTATTTTTCAGCTATATTATGATACGTACTAATGGTATAGCCTAACATAATTATAGAAAAACAATTAATAATGAGACGCCAGACCACTAACTTTTATCAATTAATGTGAATAAAATCAGAATAAAATTGTAGAAATAAAATAATACCAATATTGTAAAGTTTGCCTCTAATGCGTTTTATATTTTCTAAATTCGTATTTGGGATTCAGATTAAAGATGTGGAGTAAAATTATATATCCTTATAGATAATTTAACTTAAGGCATTGTAGGGGAGGTAATGAAGTTATTTAAGAGGAAATCACCTTTATTCCCATTTCAAGAGGGGATAGCAACTACTTTTTTTTTCGTACCTTCTTGTATGAACCTGTTGACATTTGGCTAGTTGGTGACATAATGAGACTTTGACAGTTTTAGTACTTACCATACATAGTTTCATGTATTCATACGCTAATGATCACACAAAATTTGTAAAAATATACTTTCAGTCACATCCAACTAATAGAACCTGTAATGTGACTTTTATTTCAATACCTGTTGAATAAATTTATAAAATTAGGTCTGATAAATTTTAGAATTGACAGGACATGGTCCGATAGGTTACAAATGAGTTATAAATAAGACTTTATCCGTTCACAGTTGGTTGAATTTAGATTAGATTTTGTTTGCCAAAACACTGTTAAATGCAAGATAGCTAAATGGTTTACCATCCGTCGCGACCATTCATCCATCTGGATGCTGCAAAATCCAATGACTTGTCTTAGATTTACGGTGATGTGAAGATCAAGGTTTGAATCTTGGCCAGGTGAACTTGTAGGTGAATTGCCACACGTGATTTATCAATGTGATTTTCCCATTTACTTTGGATATCTTTCTTATCCAAGAAATTATTCCACTAAATAAAAATGGCATTTATTTTAAAATGTATGGAATAGAAAACTGAAAAAATTAAAATGCCTTCTCGATTTTAATCAAATAAAATAATTATTTACACGGATTTGAGATACGCGGTTGCGATACTTTGACTTACTACTATCAGCACCATCTGTCAAGCGTCACTTTAAACATAATATATAACAAATAGTTGATCCTGCCATCTCCATTTTGTTTGTCTTTATATTTATTTATTTGGAGACTGAATCAAGTATCGTCTCCTCAAAGTTTTTTTTTTTTTTTCATTATCTGAACCTGTTTAGCTCCAGACGAGCAAATATATTTTAAAAATAAATAGCATTCAATCACTATTCGACTTACGCGTTTTTTTCATCTTATGTCGGATGTCAAGGACTTACTGTGTGTCTATTTATACTGTACATTCAAGGTACTTAATGAGTGTGTAGCTTTTTCCTTTCATTGCACGTCATATTTTAACCAATGACATGAAATCCAACTGAAATGAACACATTAGCATGTCATGTTGAAACAGACTTGACAAATAAAAAGACGGACAAAAGAGAATGCATTCAGAACGCTTTTATATGTATTGTGTAAAGTGAAAACAATAAACAATAAGATTTTTTTATTAGTGTTACCAAACTCTCCTCAAATATTTGTGTAAAACATGACAACTTTACTCCTTACTCTCACTAATAAAATAGGGTTAGGCTAAATTGATTACGCAAAATAGGTTTTATAATTATTTGAATATCTAATCATCAGATAAAACCTAAAATGTTGGATTTGAATTAGATCGAGATTTACTGCTTCTGTTATGAAAAGCGGGAAGCTATATATTTAAATTGGTTAATATATCTACCAACGCTATTCTGCATCTAAAATTAATGTATATAAGGTTGAGCACGAAAATGAGGTGTCCTATTAAAAATATGAACAGACTAAAGCAAGCTAGAAAGCTGGTATGGAGCTATAGAGCTAGAGTGGTTATATATAACTGGTATAAAGCTAGATTATATTATTATCACCGCGTATTACTACCCGTTCGAGTTATACGCACGTACGCTAATGTGTATTGGAAGGGTGATGGTGAGATGAAATGGAGGACCTACAGTTTAACGTGGGATCCAAACCACGGTGGAGGCCTGGCGTTCCTCACATTCACAAGTTGTGATTAATACACGTCTTGTCAGAGGTGAAGGAAGTACAGAGCTAGAGAGCAGAAATTGTATAAAACTATAGAGCTAGAAAGCTGGCATAGAGCTAGAGTGGTTATAGAGGTAGAGAACTGGTATAGTGCTAGAGAGCTGGTATAGAGCTCGGGATCTTGTATAAACCTATAGCGCTAGAGAGCTTGTATATAATTAGAGAGCTTGTATAGAGCTAAATAGATGGTATGGAGCTAAAGAGCTGGTAAAGAGCCAGATAACTGGTAAAGAGCTAGAAAACTGGTATAAAGCTAGATATATTGTATATAACCAGAGTTGTTATAGAGCTAGAGTGCTGGTATAGAGCTATATAAATGAGAAAGACGGACATTTAAAATCAGTATCATCAAAGTGTGTCGAGGAAAGAATCTAGTTCCAGAGTTTCGATTACGAGTTTTAACAACGAAAGATCAAAAAGCTCTTGAAAGTCTATGGAGATGATAATAATATTTAGCTAAAAAAATCTATAGAAGTTTTGTTCTATAGAAAGTTATATTGCTGAGGAACTTTGAGTACATTCCAACGAGGTAACTTGCAGCCAAACCTTCAACGGATTGGGTAGTACATAATAATATGTGGCGATCCTCAAAACACGCCTTCGGAGGACTAAACAGTCACGTGTGGGCAGACAACAGGCGTGAAATATCTTCCTAGCCCGCCCTCGAAGAATCCACAAGAGAAAGATCCCCGGTGGGGAAGATCAACCGTACCCAGGTTCCGTAACCCCAAGAGTTAAAAAAAAATGATTGACGTCATCTCAGCGAGTGGTCTTCTTCGGCAGCCTCAATTAACGTCAGAAGGAGGCCCGATAGAGATATGCGTGGTGGCTCGTGGATTGCTGTGTTCCTTGGGTAGTGGTAGTTTTATTCCTTCTTATTTTACTACTACTACTACTACTACTACTACTACTACTAATACTAATGTTATTTAAGTCTGGCCACATTCTCGCAAGGCGCCAGATAGATACATCCGTGAACAACGTAATAAAGGCGCGGTGCCCGATAGACGAAAAGAAAAGGGGGTGGAGGTAAATTTTAGTCATGGTCCACGTGCATTTCCTTTTTTACAGGTATTGACGGGGAAACCCCACCCCCCCCTTTTTTTTTTAATTCACTGCGATTTCTGATATAGAAGACTCATACCTCTTTTTCCTTTTTTTTAAAACACCGCGTTTTACTAACCTTTCGGGTTATGCGCTTATATACTAACTCGCTTTGTTCGTTGGGGGCTCCACCCTTAAACCCCCAGTAAGTTTTCTTTGCAAGTGGATGTAAACTAATGTAATTCCAGCGTCGTTTTGAAATTAAAAAATGTGTGGATGGAGATACGACAAAAAGTAATAGGACCAAACTTGTGGATCTCACCAAATCCGTAGCTGCTGGGCCAATCCGATTTTTGATAGGTCTTACCGCATAGCCACAAGAGACCTCCAAAGAAAGGTCCGCGCCGATTTTAAAGTTGCTCCACCGTTTTGAATTTTTTTCGGGGGTTAAAAATTAAATTTTTTAACTTTTGGAATTTTTCCGTCGGTTACAGGCTAGAAGCTCTAAGTTTACCAAATTTCAAGTTTATAGCTCATCTGGAAGTGGGTAAACAATGTCAGCGAGTGAGGAGTCAGCCATGTGGCTTTATAGTAGTATAATTTCTCTAATGGTTTTTAGGGATTAAGAAGGTTATATTTAAGGGGAGTGTACCCGCATTAATGTGGAGGGAGAGTGTAAAACCATTTTGGAAAAAACCCACCTTCAGTACATCCGAACGAGATTCGAACCTCTAGCTCCTCGTCATCGGCAGTCTAGTCTAATGCGAGAATAGCGCGTTGGCCCATGCGGGCACCCAAGCAGTATTACATAAATATTGACAAGCATTTAGTGTAAAGCAGGAGTCAGAAACCTGTTGGTTGATCGCAGTATACCGGTCGATAAAGTGGCAATTTTCAGTCGATCTCGTAAGAAAACTATATCAGTGGCGGATCCAGAGGGGGAGCGTGGGGTACACCACCTCCCACCCATCGAGACATTTTTTAATTGTTATTAACAATACTAGTTAATAATTAAACCAATTAAGTCTAAGATAACATTAACTACAACTACTGTCACGTAATATCTAACTTGCCAATTGATTCACATCAATAAAAGGCATAAATAAACGATGAACTTACGTGTCTTTTTTAAAAAAAAATTAATTAATTTCTAAATTACTATTGAATTTTGAAGCATTTTTCAGGCCCGAAGGGTGGGTGCTAAGAGATGTCTCTATAGTAGGACTTAAAAAAATACAATCAAATTTTCTCACGATCAACATTGATAAGATTTTAGTATATTATTATTAGTAAATTTTTTATATATCTTTTCAGCACCACGTCTTACTACCCGTCCGGCTTATAGGCATACGTACTAATTAAAATTATGTGCTAGGGATGAAGGGAAGTTGAATTTAAAGGAAGTGTACCCGCATTTACCTGTAGGTAGAATGGAAAGAAATTTAGGAAGAACCCCCCTCAGTACACCCGACAGGAATTCGAACCCCGACCTACCACCCATCGCACGTTAAAACAGTCTATTGCGAGAAAGTGACGCCTTAAGACCAGAAGTTTACAACCTTTTCACAGCCTGTGGGCCATTTTCACTCTAACTGACCAATTGGTGATTTCGGCCTCCCCCCCACCTACTTCCACCTAACTTTCACCCTTTATCATAATTTTACCAATAGGCCTATGAACTATAGGGAAAAATTAAGCTCTAATAGCGCACTTATGAGACATTAAAAACATGCACCACAAATTTTATACTAGCTTTAGCAGAATGGTACTAAAAACAAGTCATACCTAAAAAAAAACTTTTAAGGTCATCAATAGCTATAAAACTCTCAAATCAAAACTTATTTGGTAGAGAAACACTTTTTAAAAACAAACAAACAACTGCACTAAAATTGTTTATTTTGAAACCAAGCGAAACTAGAAAACCTAGGCTGGCCGCCATTATTATTTACTCTTGTTAACCTAAATGAGAGACCTTTTATTAATCATTCAATGTTGGACACACAAATTTGAGAGTTTCCCTCCAAATGTTCATCGGTCAGACGGGAACCTTCTCCTGATTTAATCTGTTTCATCAAAGAAAATACCCACTTCAGGGGCCGCATGGCTTAGTGCGTTACTCTTGCAGTAAACTAAACTGAAACTAGTCTAGTAAATTAGAATAAAAATATCCACCCTCTCTCCAAGCAAATGTGGGTACAATTCGTCTAAACACTACCTTCATAATCCCTAAATTCATTAGTGTAACTAGTAAACAAGCATATAATCCAAACGGATAATAAGACGTGGTGTTAAAAAAATGTATG